>CM061137.1:37334294-37590048 GCA_030789695.1 Scilla litardierei
CGTCACCCTTCAATATTGATGCCCCACCCAACACAATCTATACATTGAATGGAGGGACATGTTGTAACACTCGGATGTTATCCCATATCCCTGAACTCCCAATTTGAGAATGTCGTTGTCTCCTCTGCAGTTTCTGGTATACAGTCTCTCAAGGCCACTCTAATATCTGCCGCAATCTCCTCAAATAGGACAGTGTTTAGCCTGTATTTGTTTTCAAAGATTCTTCTATTCCGCTCCCGCTAAATATGCCACACCAAAGCCGCTAGAAAAGTTTTTGCCAATAAACTTATAGCCCTCTTCCCCCCAAAATGCACCAGGTAGTATTCTCCCACTTTAGATAGAGTAGGTTCAATCTGGACTTTGACATTCAACTTAAGTAAGGCCCTGTCAAGTAAGTATCTTGAGTAATTGCAGTTAAAGAATAGGTGGCCTATATCTTCAGTGTATATATATATATATATATATATATATATGTGGGTAAAGTGTTCCTAGGGTGCCTCCTTAGATTCAATCTAAGGAGTCGCCCCCATTTCCCCACATCTTCCACGTTTTTTTTTCGGATTTTTTTTCATGGGGTTGTTGTTCACCTCATGGATGATCAACATACCAAATTTCAAGGGATTCCAATACTTTTTGAGCCCCCATCTACCCCTTGCAACTTCGTGGGGTTTTCAGCACGTTTTCAGACCGTTGAAATTGCAAGTGGTAGATGTGGGCTCTTAAAGTATTGGAATGACTTGAGTTTTGGTATGTTGACCATCCATGATGTGAACAACAACCTCATTAAAAATTAAATCCAATAAAAATGTGGGATATGAGTGAAAATGGGGGCGACTCCTTAGATTCAATCTAAGGAGGCACCCTAGGAACACTTTACCCTATATATATATATATATATATATATATATATATATATATATATATATATATATATATCTCTCTCTCTCTCTCTCTCTCTCTCTCTCTTCGGGTGCGAAAAAACCCGTGCGAAAACTCTTTTTTATTTTTTTGAAATTTTTTTTTCAAAAATTCTTTTTTTGATGTTTAATCCATACAAATATATACCCCAGGGAAAATAATGGGTGAACCCGTTGGGCATTAGAGCACCCATCCACCCGTTACAAATTTAACGGTCTCAAAACGTGCGAATTTGATGAAATGCCTTGATCGAAGGCCAAATGACATTATTTCTCAACCAATATTTTTTGAGGGGGGTATAACAACATATAATGAGGGTGGAAAAAAAAATTTTGAAAATTTTTTTTCAAAAAAAAGATAAAAATATTTTCGCACGGTGCGAAATGTTCTCATTTGAAATTTTCCTATATATATATATATATATATATATATATATGGGTAAAGTGTTCCTAGGGTGACTCCTTAGATTAAATCTAAGGAGTCGCCCCCATTTTCTCCCATCTCCCACATTTTTTTTGAAATTTATTTTCTTGGAATTGTTGTTCACCTCATGGATGATCAACATATCAAAAATCAAGTCATTCTAATACTTTTAGAGCCCCGATCTACCCCTTGCAACTTTATGGGGTTTTCAGCACGTTTTCAGACCGTTGAAGTTGTAAGGGGTAGATGAGGGCTCTAAAAGTATTAGAATGACTTGATTTTTGGTATGTTGATCATCCATGATGTGACCAACAATCCTATGAAAAATAAAATCCCAAAAAATGTGGAAGATGTGAGAAAATGGGGGCGACTCCTTAGATTTAATCTAGGGAGTCACCCTAGGAACACTTTACCATATATATATATATATATATATATATATATATATATATATATATATATATATATATATATATATATATATATATATATATATAGCAAAAAATGTACCTAAGAATGACCTCGGGTAGAGATACCTGAGCACACCCCCGCTGTTCGGGGTTTGTGAGTATTTTTTTTTTGAAAATTTTTTTTGCAGTAGGTAGATATACTTGTTATGTAGCTCTTCACAAAATTTCAGCTCGATCCGACACCGTTTGAGCCTCCGTTCATCGATTTCAAAAACGTTGCGCAAAACTGTCCAGAATTTGGACAGTTTTGCGCAACGTTTTTGAAATCGATGAACGGAGGCTCAAACGGTGTCGGATCGAGCTGAAATTTTGTGGGGAGCTACATAACAAGTATACCTACCTACTGCAAAAAAAATTTTCAAAAAAAATACTCACAAACCCCGAACAGCGGGGGTGTGCTCAGGTATCTCTACCCGAGGTCATTCTTAGGCACATTTCCCTCATATATATATATATATATATATATATATATATATATATATATATATATATATATATATATATATATATATATATATATATGGCAATCTTCCATTGCGAAAAAGGGGCTTTTCGTACCGTGCGAAAAGAATTTTATCTTTTTTTGAATTTTTTTTTTCAAAAATTCTTTTTTTGATGTTTAATTCATACAAATATATACCCCAAGGAAAATAATGGGTGAACCCGTTGGGCATTAGAGCACACATCCACCCGTTACAAATTTAACGGTCTCAAAACGTGCGAATTTGATGAAATGCCTAGATCGAAGGCCAAATGACATTATTTCTCAACCATTATTTTTTGAGGGGGTATAACAACATATAATGAGGGTGGAAAAAAGAATTTTTGAAAAAAAAATTTCAAAAAAAACTAAAAACATTTTCGCACGGTGCGAAATGTTCTCATTTGAAAATTTTCCTATATATATATATAGGAAAATTTTCAAATGAGAACATTTCGCACCGTGCGAAAATGTTTTTATCTTTTTTTTTGAAATTTTTTTTTTCAAAAATTCTTTTTTCCACCCTCATTATATGTTGTTATACCCCCCTCAAAAAATAATGGTTGAGAAATAATGTCATTTGGCCTTCGATCAAGCCATTTCATCAAATTCGCACGTTTTGAGACCGTTAAATTTGTAGCGGGTGGATGGGTGCTCTAATGCCCAACGGGTTCACCCATTATTTTCCCTGGGGTATATAATTGTATGGATTAAACATCAAAAAAAAAAATTTTGAAAAAAAAAATTTCAAAAAAATAAAAAAAAGTTTTCGCACGGGATTTTTCGCCACCGAAGATCACTATATATATATATATATATATATATATATATATATATGACGATCTTCGGGTCAAACCCGACTATGGAATGACTATTTTTCCGAGAATCCTACATATGGAGAAAATCTATTTCGAAGAAGATTTCGCATGCAGATGTCTCTTTTTCTCTGTATCGTTCACGCAGTGAAAGAACACGACACCTTCTTCGTGCAAAAGGTGGATGCTCTCGGCCATTATGGATTGTCCACTTCGCAAAAGGTAACAGCAGGCTTTAGAATGTTAGCGTATGGAGCGTCTGCAGATAGTACGGATGGATATGTAAGGATTGGAGAGTCTACTGCAATATCATGTGTAAAGAAATTTTGTCGGGCAATTGTAGAGGTGTACGGACATGAATTCCTTATATCACCTAATGCCAACGATGTTCAACGATTACTGCAGAAAGGTGAAGAGCGAGGTTTTCCAGGAATGTTGGAAAGTTTAGATTGTATGCATTAGCCATGGAAGAATTGTCCAACGGCTAGGGCAGGACAATACTCGGGGCGTCATGGTGGGCCAACTATTATTCTTGAGGCAGTGACTTCTTACGACTTGTGGATATGTCATGCGTATTTTGGACTACCTAGTTCCAAAAACGACATCAATGTGTTGCGCTCATCTGATCTTTTTGCTAACCTAACCCAAGGTATTACTCCTGATGTTCAGTATACTATTAACGATAAAGAATATAATGTTGGCTATTCCTTTGCTGATGGCATATATCCCAAATGGTTAACTCTTGTGCAAAGTATTTCCAACCCTCAAGGTCCGAAGAAAAAATATTTTACAATGACGCAAGAATCATGCCGAAAAGATGTTGAGCGAGCATTTTGAGCCCTTCAAGCACGATTTGCCATTATCAAAGGGCCAGCACGTTTTTAGGATAAGTGTGTGCTACATGATATCATGTCTGCATGCATTATAATGCACAATATGATGGTTGAGGATGAACGTGATGACCATCGAGATGTTACACTGCCTACTCCATCAAATACTCAAGCCGCTCAAGAGATGGAAGGCAATGACATAGATAGATTCCAGCAGTTTCTTGCTCGATACAAGAAACTCAAAGACAAAGTTGCTCATATTAAACCTAGGAACACACTGATCGAGCATTTATGGGCAAGACATGGAGATGAAAATGATAATTAATAAATTATGTAATGATTTTTATATTTTTAGTATTTACTATTTGCAATCCGCTGAACTGTATTCAATATCTAGCATTTTTGTTATTCCGTGTTCAGTTTTTTCAATTTTCAAGTATTAAGTTTTTTGTTATATTTACAACTTTTTTAAGTATGCTTTAAAAATATTCAATATTGGTCTCATATTATAGGTATTATCGCAATCTTTCCAAATGGTACTAAAATTATTAAATTTGGTTATGTGGTATAAAAGATATTAAACATTTAACTAATCATGCCTAATTAAATAGAGTGGCATTGTTGTAATTAAACATTGATAATCTCAAATGAAGGGGTGAATAGTGCCCCTTCATATTTGAAGGGGCACTATTCACCCCCTTCAAATCTGGCTTCATTTTGAAGCTGGGTTGGAGGGGGCACCTCTCAAGCTATCTGCAACACAGACAATCGTCAGGGGGGTCGGATCTAGGTTCCAACCCAAATCCCCTCCGATGCTTAAGTTAGTAGGGAACTTACGAAAGACTCGGGGCAGCGTGATCGATCTGAAGGGAGATCGTCCAAGTAGCTGTCACGCAGAGTGATGAAGGAAGAAATATATTGTGGAAAGTAAAGATTAAGAGTTTGTCAGAGTACCTAGTACTTAATATCTCTGCCTTGTGAACTCTTTCCTCGTTGTCGTCTCCTCTATTTATAGCTGATGATTTTCTCCACCAATGCATAACGGCTCATCATTCATGATGGCAAAATCCCCTCCGAGAATAGGGATAACGAAATCATATTTATTCTGCCATTATTAACCATTTCTGTGTCTTTAGCATGGCTCAACGGTTGGATGTGGTTGGATGTTCTGGCATTTTGACTAAATAACTCCACTCTCGATGGGCCCAAGGGTCATTGGGCTTGGGCCCAGCGCTCCAGTTGGGCTCTCCTTTCTCACCTTTCTCAGAAGAATACTTCTTTCCGCTTCACAGGCCGGTCCCATGTATCAACAATTACCTAAACTATAATCCTCCAATTCCAAATTCAAATGATGAATGAAAAAACAAGCTCCAAGATAGTCAGTAATCTGATCATATATAAAAAGACAATTCATTGAAGTTGTATGTTTAATGAATTTTAACAACAAAACTGCAGTGCATAAGTTTTAAGGGAACATGCTTTAGCACATACATAGAGATCTAGTCGATATTATCTCCATCGCAAAGTTTTACATTGAAATATTGCACATATATAATGGACAGACAGAAGCCATATAACAATTCATAGCACCACACTGGCTGAAAGTCATGTCAAAGATCATCACATTCATGATAATTTCCTGAGGGCAAAATTTTACCTGCAAAATCATGAAAATTCTGAGCTAATGATACGGTTGGTGGGACTTCTCAGTTCTCAGTTCCCATCTTTCTCCGGTTCGGAGCTCACAATTGGCAGGTTTCTTCTGTACTGAGGAGATGTTAGCCTCCTCTCCAAAGGAGTTTTCCTCTTGCTCACGACGAACCTGTTGACCCCCTTCCTCATCGGCATTATTTCTGGAAAATCCTCGTCAGGGATCTCGCTGAGCTCTGAGATATTTTTTATCTGGGCAGCCCTTCGGAACCACCTTGCTGCCTTCGCCTCCTCCGACATGTCCAGAGGATCGGGTTCTGTGACAGCAGACCCTTCCAAGCTCTTTCCAGAGAACACCTTGTTCCAGCTCTGTCCGGTGCTTTTAGACCTTTCCCCTTCTTGCGTAGAGCCCCTAGTAGCATTATTAGATGGAATGCTCATCTGAGAAATTCCACCAGTACTCGCGTTGCTAGTCCCTATCCTACTCTCATCCAATTTATTACCATAGAAGTTCTGACTGGAGGTCCCGCTTCCAGGCTGTGAAGTTGTGTAATAGCTCTGGCTATAGCTCCCACTTCCAGGCTGCGGCGGTGCATTGTAGTTCAGAGTGTAGTTCATATTTTCAGGCTGCGGCGTGTTGTAGTTGTGATCGTATGCCCAACTTTCAGGCTGTGGTGCTGTGTCGTAACTCTGATGGCTGGTTCTACTTTCAGGTTGCGGTGGCTTGTTATAGCTCTGACTGTATGCCCTACTTTCAGACCGGGGTGGCGCATTGTAGCTCTGACTGTAGGTCATGCTTTCAGACTGTGGTGACGCGTTGTAGCTGTGACTGTCGGTCCTACTTTCAGGCTGCACACCCTGAAATTTTCCGGGTGGCACAGAACTCTCAGAAACTGCTGCATTCTTCGGAGCAGGAGCATCTTCTGGTTGCTTGTCTTTTTTGGCAAAATAACCAGGCGGAAAAGGCACAAATGGGACAAAGTCGGATTTGTTGGCTTGCTCCATTGCCAGACGTCTCTTGTACTGGGGCGATGTCAAAGAACGGTCTTTCTTCTTACTGACCACAAAACGGTTCTCTCCTTTGCGCATAGGCATGATCTCTGGGAAATCCTCATCAGGCTTCATGCCTGCCAACTCTGTGACATTATCAATTTCTGCCATCGTCTGCGACCATCCAGCAGACACATCCGATAATTCACTGTTGCTCTTGCTTTCAATGGTCGCGGATGCATCAGAAGAATTGATGGTGTTCTTGCTTTCAACCGGGTCTGTGGAGCTACCAGCCAGGGAATCACGGGAAGCATCAGCTTTCATGGAAGCTGGATGTTCTTTATGCATCCCTTCATTATTTGAATTTTGTGGTTTACTAAACATATCTGGGGGCAAGGGGACAAAAGGAACGTAGCCAGGATCACTCTTGGCTATACTTTGTTTATAATCTGACAAATTAAACCTGCTCCCTGCTCCAGTATCTGTCTCTCCAGCCGCTGCTGGCGGCGACGTGCGACCAAGAATCCTGTCTAAACTCTTACTAATTGCAGACTCAGATGGCCTGTCAGATCCGACTCCACTGGGAACTCCAGGCTGGGAATTAGCCAATCTCCTCTCCAGGGGCGTTTTCCTTGTGCTAACAACAAATCTGTTTACCCCTTTTCTCAATGGCATGATCTCCGGAAAGTCCTCATCGGCCATGGCACTGCTCATATCAGCTTTGTCACCAAGTTGGGACACCTTGCTGAACCACCTCTCTGCCTTTTCATCATTGGCAGCCAGCTGCTGATCAACATCAGACTTATTGATTGTGCTTCCTCTGATGATCTGATCCAGACTAGAACTTTTACTGTATGGACTACTTGATGGGATTTCTACAGGACGCTTGCAGTCACACCTTATGCATGACATGTTCCTTCCATAGTTAAAGAAATCACATCTGCATCAGAAGAAACATTTTCAGCAAAGTTCATCAAAAACAATCAGAAGAAAAGATTAGTCCAGAAGCATATAAATGTGGCTTACTGGGGGCATTCCCACTCTGCACCGGTCAACTGTCTCTTAGGCCGCACCTCCTCACACTCAAGGCATCTTGAATTTCTTGCAAAATTCATGAAACTACATCTGTATGATAAAGAAAAGTTTGAATCACATTCACATTCGATTTCTGTTTGCAAGGAACAGTTGCACATGCCCAATGGCGAAAGGATGTCAAGAACCAAACGCAAGAAACTGCCTACATGCATTTCACATTTACCTGATTCAAGTTGAACTATAAAACTTGATATGACCCCCTAAATCCATGTTAGCTAAAATGAGGTTCTTTGTGAATGGAAAAATGTCAGATATGAAAGGCAAAACATGGGATGAACACTCGAGAAAGAGAGAGTGCGACAAGATGCTGTGGAGAACATAACAGGTAGAAAAATGATTATCAAAGCAGTCTAGCCACCAAAACACCCGCCGGGGGGGGGGGGGGGGGGGGGGGGTGGGTGGGGTGGGGGGGTGGTGGTGGTGCACAATGGCAGTTGACTATGGTGGATGAGATGTAATCTCTCCACAAGAACGGCACTTGGGAGCTAGTTCAGTTACCCAAAGATAGAAAAGCTATTGGCTATAAGTGTGTGTATAAAGTAAAGGAGAGTTCTGTGAAAGATGGTGAAGAAGTTAGATACAACGCACGTCTTGTAGCCAATGGTTTTGCTCAGAAGAAAGGTGAAGACTACAATGAGATCTTCTCTCACGTAGTGTGACACATATCCATTCGTGTGTTATTGGCGATGGTTGCTACACAGAACTTAAAGTTAAAGTCGCTAGACGTGAAAGACATGAGAGCTGGATGCAGAAATCTATATGATCCAGCCAGAGGGATTCAAGATATAGGGAAAGGAGCAAATGGTGTGCAAGCTCAACAAATCGTTGTACGAACTGAAACAGAGCCCAAGACAGTGGTACAAACAATTTGATAGTTTCATGCTGAGTGTTTGTTTCGAACAAAGTTTGAGTGACCAATGTGTGCATGTTTGGACACTCGATGATGGATCCTTTATTTACTTACTATTGTACGTGGACGACATGCTATTTGCGTCACGTGACATGGATGAGATCGACAAGTTGAAGAAGAATCTTGCCAAGGAATTTAAGATGAAGGATCCGGGACCAGCGAGGATGATTCTAGGAATGAAAATTATTCGAAACAGAAATGATAAGAAATTGAAGTTAAGCCAGGAAGCTTATATTAAGAAGGTTCTAGCCCGTTTTGGAATGGAGAAGACAAAACATGTCACCACACCGCTAGGAGCCTATATGTCCAAGGTAACATATGCAAGTGTTGTAGGTAGCATTATGTATACCATGGTGTGTACAAGGTCAGATTTAGCTTAGGCAGTCAGAGTCGTCAGCAGACACATGAAGAATCCAGTTAAAGAACATTGGCAAGTGGTGAAAGTGGATACTACGGTATCTAAAGGACACAACCAATGTTGGTTTATGCTATGGTAGAGATGATGGCTGGATTTTGTGACTTAGATTATGCAAGTGGCTTGACAAAAAAAGATTAACTACTGGGTATGTATTTACGATGGGTACATCTGCAGTATCATGGAGGTATGTCCTCCAGTCCGTTGCAGCACTCTCGATCACAAAAGCGGAGCTTATAACTGTCGTCGAGGCTGTTAAGGAAGGCATTTACTTGAGAAGTCTTATGCAAAACTTAGGGATTCCGCAAGACATAACTCGTGTATTTTGCGACAGTCAAAGCGCAATTCATTTGGCGAAACATCAAGCCTACAGCTCGAGAACCAAACACATTGAGGTGAGACTTTTTTTCAACAGGATGATAAGAAGATCATGTTATGGGAAGAAACAATCACTTCAAATTATCACATTTTGTCATGATGATGCCCAATTGTTAACGATTCCGACTTCAGCACACATCCCAAATCGTTACAAAATTGGTCGTAATGCCCAATGTAGCGGCAAACATAGTGATTAGCTATGCATAACATAACATGACAACACTCTTATAAGGACAAACTGTTCCCCTCCCACAAATTGACATGATAAAGTTACTGGAAGAGTTAAGATCTCAATGAACAATAAAAGAGGAGCTTAAAACACAATTACTGCCATCATACAAATCTGTAAGATTATTATTTAGAAAATTTTATAAAATTTTTGATTGCATGATTGAAGTGTAAAGAATAATGTTTGAATAACTAGGATTATTTAGAAATTGTTTTGATATAATTTGGATGTGTTTTGAGCCTGAAAATCCTTTGGTACAAGCAGATAGCCGACTACCAAAAGGGATAGTCGACTATCCGAGATTTTCAGTACCCAGGCTATAGCTATACACTGCGATAGCCGACTATCGAAATTGAATAGTCGACTATCGGCTGTCAGCTGAACTTTTCCAGCCGACTATTAGGTTAGGGCTCTTGGGGTTTTCTCATTCTTATTGGATTTTTACCTCTCTCTTTCACGCAAACCCATTAGGGGAAGTAAATCTAGACCCTTCATCTTATTCCTATGGCTAGGATTTGATTTTAACATGGTAAACCCCTAATATTTCACCATTTGCCCCCATTTTCATTCTATTGCCTCCATCTCCAAACTTCCTCCAAAAACTTCTCACTTTGCTGAAGGGACTCAAGGAATTCTTGGAAGATCTTTTTGGTGAAGCTACCTTTCTCTCTTAGGTTTACTCTTATTTCCTAAAAAACTTCAACTTTACTGGCACTATTTTTCAATTTCCTTAGGTATCAAGCATAGAGGAGCCATTTTCAAGAAGAGACCAGTACCCTCTTCATCTCAACCATCTCAAGCCTTCTCTGAAAGGAAAATTATCATTCCCTACCTAAATAAGCCCGATCTTATCTCCAAATTCGATAAGAATGCTAATAGGACCATCCTCCAAGAGATGTTTGTTAAAGTAAAAGAATTGAAGAATTATGGCAATGATAAAATCTTTGAATTTCATGGCATCAAGAAGCTATTTTCGCTCTCTAATACATATAGGTGTTATCCAAGGCTCATAAACCTTTTCTACACCAACATGACCATCAACACTAGCTCTGAAACCCCAAAGTTCACAACCAAAGTTTTAGATGCTTCTATTGAGCTAGACAACCATAGTCTAGGACTCAAACTTGGCATCCCCACTTCAGGTGCTCTTCTGCTTGATATTGTCATAAACGAAACCGATATTCACAAAGTTATGTATCTTGAAGGTATGTCTTATATACCCACCTTGTCAACCACTGACCTTCAACCCATAGCACGTATACTAGCCAATGTCATATCCTACAACATCAACCAAAAGGGTATGAGTAGAGCTGTTTTATCCATGGTTTGAGGTATCGCCCGATACCTCTTGGTATCAGGCGTATCGGACCGGTACCACCCAGTACCGGTCCGAAACTGCGGCAGAAAATCGGTATCGGCCGAAACCCTAGGGTTACGACCGGTTTCGTCGAGTATCGGGCGAAACTGGCCGAAACCCTAGGGTTTCGGCCAACAAATATGAAAAAAGGGATCAAAATCGAAAATAAGAGGAGGAAGAAGAAAAATGGAAGAAACTGAAAAAAAAGAAAATTGAACTTACCTCGCCGCCGCCTGCCGCCGCTCCTCGCCGTCGCCTGCTGTCGCACCGACGGCTGCCGCGCCGCTCCTATGCCGCTCCTGCCGCTCCAGAGAGTGAGAGAGAGGACCGAGAGAGAGAGAGAGAGCACGCGACGTGCGCGAGGATTGGGAAATTTTGAAGGGTAAACTTGTAAATAAGTTATAGATGTGTAGAGTAAGATATTTTATGGCAAACTTGTAAATAAGTGATATGTGCACAAATCAAAATGGTATGTGCGCAAAGCAACTCTAAGGCAAAGTTGCAAATAAGTGGTACGTGCGCAAAGTAAAACGGTGGGTGTGCAAGGCAAAATTCTAGCTACTTTAATTTTTTTATGCATCTAATAGATTTTATGTATTTAAAACTACTGATACTGACCAACCGAAACCCACGTCCGATACCGTCGAAACGGACGATACCGATACCGAAACTTAAATTTTCGAGAGAGCGATACCGAGACCGAAAACCGAGACCTCAAACCTTGGTTTTATCCATAAATCAAGCTAAGTGTGTGTATGCTATGTTTGGTAGTATTAAGGTCAACTGGGCTCAGATTATCATGGAAAATATAGTCCACAGTGCCACCTGCTCAAATTCATCATCTCCTCTTCATCATGGCCATTATCTTGCTCACATATTCACTAGTGTTGGAATCAACATTGATAGTGAGACACACTTTATAGAACCTATGACTAGGCTTGACTCACACGCACTTCATAGAATGGGTCTTCATTGGGATTCTTCCAAGAATACCCTTGAAGGAGAAGAAGAAGCAGAAGTTGAACTCATGGATCGAGGACAATCCTCCTCATCCTCAATGGATATTCCTCCCTACATCATTGCTTTCAAGAAGCCGTTTTCTCTAGGCTTGAAACGATGCAGATTGAGGTGAGCCAAAACATGAACACCATTAGAGAAGATTTGATCCAGAGGATGGACAATCTGAAGCAGACGATCACATACAAGCTTGACATTTCTGACCACATCGTTGAAGAAGTCCAGAAAGAACTCGCGGAAAGCAAGAAGAAAATTCAATTATATCTTGTGTGTTTATGGAACTTTAGTAGTTTTTAATTATTGGCTTGAAATATTGAAACTCTTGGTTTGTAATATTATCGTGGTACTTGGTTTGTATTCTGTGACTCTATAGACTCCTTACAAATTTTGGTTTGTTATGTAAGGATGTCATGCCATTATCCGTTTTAGTTTGCAATATTATGGATGTTATTCAAACTTATGCTTTCAATGGTTGTGATATTAAATGGATAATGCTTTGAGATTCGTGCTTCAATTCATGCCAAATTGAAAATTATGCAAGGATATTGAGACATACTACGTCATTTATGATATAATTGAAAATTTATGATTTATGTCTATATGCTATATTCGACACCACGTGTCAAGTTCTATTATGTCACGTGAAATATCTTATATCTTACACTTTTTGATGAGACAGGGGGAGAAGATGTAATGCATATAAAATAGTTAATTCATATTGGCATTGTTTAGTTAACCACACTTGAAATGTAATATAATATGAAATTGTGCATATTTCTGCTTATCATCTACCCAGCCTTGATGCAGGGAGAGTAAATTCTTTATAGCAATCATGCATCTCTGCATGAGGAGCGTAAGTTATCTTTTAGTTGTCATATTTTATTTTTAATTTTATATCATTTATTGTCATCATCAAAAAGGAGAAAAGTGTTGGTATATTGAGACCCACCCTAGTGGAATTTTGATGATATCCACAAATAATATGGGTACTAACAATTTACTTCAAGTATGTATAGGTAATGATGATTTATTTTATAGCCATGAAGAAACAAATATATGGAATAACTCAAAATGACGAACTTGGAGATCGCGAAGTCAACTTCAAAGTCAATGCATGGAGCAAGAGAAGACTTATCAAAGACTCAAGATCAAGACTCGATGGCCCAAGTCAAGAAAACAAGATTAAAGAGCTCAAGAAGTGTGTATGTTATAATTGAATAACTTAGAATGTTAAAGTTAATATCATGAAGCTACACACTCGCAAAAACACTTGAAAAATACTTTTAAACTATATTTAAATATGTTATTAGTATATAATTTTTAATAAATATTTTCATGAAGAAAAACTTGGGTATCCGAAAATAACCGACTATCTAAAACAGATAGCCGACTATCTACCTTGAGAATTTACCTAGAACTCTCGGGTTTCTGCAGTAGTCGACTAGCACTTGGATAGCCGACTATCGAAAAAATTAGCCGACTATCCAAAATGGATAGCCGACCATCTGGGTCAAAATCTAGTTTTTAAGGAAAGCATGATTTCCGATTTCTAACCGTTGGAGAAGACTTTTTTGAGCATGTTTTGAACCATTCTCACTCTATAAATATTAGATGTTTCAGAATTTTTATATATCAATTAGAAAGCAATTCTATAGCATTTTCAAGCTCAAATTCTCAAAATCTCTCATTTTTCAAAAACTCTTCTTTGGCCATTGTTTTCCAATTTCTCTTGTGCTTAATCTCTGATATTTTTGAAGTCTTTTGGCCTTAGTTTTAAGCTTGTTTAAATCTCTTCTCTCAATAGTTTTAATCTTCAAAGAGATTTAATCTAAGTATTTTGATCTCATACGTTATCTTTCATATATAATTTTTGAGATCAAGTTTTGATTTTTTATATTGCCACTATACATAAGCTTCACATATATTGGTACTAGAAATTGCCCGTGCACTTGGTGCACGAAGCAAAAATAACAGCCAACGAACACGTCCGCAATGTACGCATGGAACCGAGAAGGAGCGAAAAGCGTGTGTGCATGTTGGCAGCGTCGGATGGTAAAAGGGGAGCGAATGCACGGACACCCCAAAAACTAACCCACACAATCAGGACGCATGACCCACACTAGACTTTTCGATAAGTGCAAAAACGCGTGAAAATGAGAAGAGTGGTTATGGGTGAGTGTATTGTCTTGGGGTTTTTGGTTTTTTTTATTGGGGGTGTGATTTTGGGTGTTTTGGGGTTGGGTGTGTTTTTCGGGGTTGGGTGGGTTTAAGGAGGTTGTCCCATGTGGCGATGTGACATTGTCACATGGGACAAATTCAAAAACATCCCTCAATTGTAATATAGATAGGAATCAAGGGTATTGTACTCAATCTACAAAACGTTTATAGAGCCTTTGAAGAAGGCTTGGTAAGTTGTACTTTAGTGTGTAAGGGAGGTGTTGTGTTGTACTCTTTGGAAATTCCTAGTTGAGTTGTAACTAGGTGACTCGTCTCAAAATGTGTGAGCGCTACTCCCAAGTGTAGGAGATCGAACAAGTAATAATCCTGGTGAGTCCAGGTATCGTATCCACGGGACAACTGACCGGCAAAACCACGAACTTCAGTTTGTAAAGATTAATATAACGATGAAAACCAACCGCTTATCAGGTATAAAGATATGGTATCAATAGTTTAAAATAATAAAAGAAAATCATATGATAGTTACAGTGAATTCGATATTGGGGTTCTAACATGGAGAGTATGTGTTGGTTATGATTTCGTTAGGGTATTATGCAATCAATGATTATTAATATCTATTCTATAACTCAACGTTTCGTCCGGCTATGGCACAAGAACGTCGGAAAGTATGGCGATAAAGCGCATAAAACGCGCCCAAAGGTAATCACGTATAACGTCGATTTCATAAGAAAAATACACAAGTGCCCTCTCGGGTCACGATACATCCTCTCGGATCGCATCACGAATAAGTCCACAAAGATCATATTCGATTCAAGCATGCACACGTCTCCGTATAACATACCCAAACAAGATATATGTAGAAATCGATGAAATATGCAATATAACGTGAATATAGGACGAAAAGATATTGAAATCAATGATTACAACACCCTAACTACATGAACACCAACACATATGAAGATTAACCACGCATGAAGAGAATATATTCAGTATTCATAGACAAATACATCATCAAAACCTCAAAATACGTGAATAATACTCCAAATACAAGCCAAATACGTGAAATACAAGGCTAAATATAGGAAAAATATCACCAATTCTCTCCAAATAGCCCTAAATGTCCTTCAGATGATAGCTCTGGCCTCTGTCTCCAGGGCCTCCAATTTTCACACCAAAATACGGCTCGTAGAGCCCCCAATACGCAAGAATACGTCCAAAACCCCTAAAATACGCTTATATAGAGGAGATTGCGGGTTTTAAGTCGTTATCGGGTTCGGATCCGCTTCAATAATCGTTCAAACCCGCAATCCTCCGTCGGAACAATTCTCAGCCGTCCGATCCAGGCGAGATCGGACGTGGAGACGACACGTGGTCAGCGGATCCCCGCTTCCGCTCGCGTACGAATCCAAATCCGCTTCGCATTCTGGGATATAGTTAAGCACCGCTGGATCTTCGATCTGCGGCCAGGATCGGGCCGCGTCATCTGCATCTGATTTCATTTAGAGCTTTTCTACGATCCGTTGGATCAAAATCCAACGTTCCAGCGAGAGCCACGTCACGCGCTTCTTTTGTCCGCCCGATAGAGCGGGAACTTGACGGATGGCTGCCACGTGTCCCTGACGACGCAGGCCGCGTACGACGACCATATTTCCCTCGTATTTACGTTGTATTCGGCCGTATTTCTTCATTTTATTTGGTATTCTGCATTCAAAAATTCATAGACATTAGCACAAAAATTAGCACAGATCTAAGAAAAATATAAATAAATAGTCGTTGGAATCGTGAGATCGAGATCTTCATATGAAAAATATAAAAAGTGCAGAAATACTCAGTATATTGCTGTTTTGTGCATAAAATAGGAGTTTGCTCTAATAAATAAGGGTATTCAAAATTCGATCGTATTAGAGACCAAATACGTATCATATATGCACAAAATAGGGCTAAATGAGGTGTTAAATATGCAATATTCAACCCGAATCACACCCCCAACTAGCGATTTGCTAGTCCCTAGCAAAAAGAGCGATGAAGTCGAATGATTAATAAAACAATAAATTCTATCAATTGCTTATGGCATGGCTCAATAATACGCTTTCCAACATGATTTTGACCATCAATATACACAATCCATGAATAAGATCAATCACATGATATTTTCTCTACTTTAATTTGAATAAATAACATGCGAGCATCGTTTTGCGCAAGCAAAAGTATAACACGTCGTTATATTCTAGTTTTCTTATTTCCAAGGAATTGGCATCTCAAAAAGATCGTTCAAATCATGGGTATTGAAGTTGCTTAGTTTATTCACCATTTCTTTCTTTTTTTCCTTTTCTTTTTGACGACTTAGAATGATCCATGTAGCAAGCTTTCAGTTAATGATTCCTAGGCCAGACGACCTTCGGACATTAGGCTTAGAAGAGGCCCTCGAACTTAATACTCGAATCATCTAAGTTTTATTTTCTCCTTTTTTTGAATGCACTCCCCATTCATCCATCTTTCGACGCGAATCTCCAATGCTTCCTGAGGCACGAAGACCCGGCTAATCAATGAACTCAAGGGAACGATGCATTTTTTCTTTTTCACTTTTTTTGCATTTTTTTTTTTTCGTAAGCAACTCAACACCCATAAATATGAACATAAACATTAGTAACAAAGGCCAAATTCCTCTTCAACTTGAAGACTGTTCTAATAAATCGTGTATACTTAAGCTTTTGCATCAAAATAGCATGCATGAAATAAATTCAAACTATTTCGAGATATTAATCATGGCAATTGAAAGTTTTCATAAATAGCATATTAATGAGTAATTCCATGAAGGAATAAAAATTAATTCAAGCCATAAACGATTTTTAGAACTCAATCAATGCATAATCATCCGCATTTGTGGTATGTGAAGGAGTTTTAAATGATGAGAATTGGTGATTTATTCTTTTCTCTCGCTTTATTTTAAAAAAAAATCCTAAGGTCTCATACACTCCCCCCAACTAAAGATGGACATTGTCCTCAATGTCGAAAGGGGTACGAGTTTATTCAAAAGCAAGCATCCTAAAAAGCATATAAAAATCTACGCTAATGGAAAGAACACACCGTGGTCAAATGGCGGATCACGGATCTTTAATGGTGGAGGAAGTTGTTCTATCTGCTCCTTGCGCTCCTCGACGAGTATTCTTCCTCCACTAGCTAAACTGGATCCCAGCAACGTAACTCCCAGCATCTCTATAAAGTAGTTAACTATATCCTGCAAGAGATGAGTCACGTCAATCCAATTTAGTCTTAAATTCTTTTCAATAAAAATATTCCAAATGTAGTCATCAAAATAGGTGAAATAAAGTAAAGCATGTTGATGACTACTCCCTGAAAGATATGCACTACTCTCGGTTTGATGCTCAGTCATTGGGGAGAGGGATAAATGATTTTGGGAAAAAAAACTAGGGGAAAGAGTGGTTCGGGCTCCATAGCGATAATCTCTAAACACATGTCCCTAGCTGTCTCCTCCTCCTGTTCATCCAAAATTGCTAGCTCGTCCTCTCCTTTGCACCCACTTCCTGCCATGTTGATATTTTTATTTGTGACTTCATCGTGACATGGCTCGCTCGATATACCTGCAATAGAAGATGAACTCATATTAGATTCTTGAAATTGAATTTCAAAAGAATTACTTTCTTCTAAGCAAGTGGCAATCAGAGTAAGATTTTCAATGGATTGCTGAATTTGCCGACTCCGAGCAAGGAAGTTTTCTTGGAATTGATGGGATGTAGCCTCCTGTGTCTGAATGAGCAAATAAACTTCCTCTTTCAAGGGTTGCAATGGTACGTCTACGCTTTGCTCTCCTTGATCAAGGCATGAAGGCTCAGTTGAATCACGCTCTGAAGTCTCATTAATGGTCTGATCATTCTCTTGTAAGGACTCCATGTACTTCCACGCCTCTGTCGGCATCATGACTCCCAAAAATTCCTGCAGCTGTGGTCGTAGTCCAAATAAGAAGGACTCCATAAGCTCTTTCTTTGTGTACTCATGCTGCGGATAGCTCAATACTATGTCTGTGAACCTCCTCCAGGCCTGAAAGAAAGTTTCACAATCTCTCTGATTAAAATTAACGATCTTGAGCTTCTCCATCCTATGCTTGTGTGCAACATCGTACTCTGCATCATACCAATTGTTTGTGCAATAGAAATTCATGTATTCCATTTTTTGAATTTTTTTAAAGAGAAAACAAAACAAAAAAACTAATAAAAATCCTAAACTATAAGATGGAAGGATCTCACCGAATGTTCCTCCATACGAACTGAAATCATAGATCACAAGTACTGTTATCCCCGGCAACGGTGCCAAAAACTTGACTCGTCTCAAAATGTGTGAGCGCTACTCCCAAGTGTAGGAGATCGAACAAGTAATAATCCTGGTGAGTCCAGGTATCGTATCCACGGGACAACTGACCTGCAAAACCACGAACTTCAGTTTGTAAAGATTAATAAAACGATGAAAACCAACCACCTATCAGGTATAAAGATATGGTATCAATAGTTTAAAATAATAAAAGAAAATCCTACGATAGTTACGGTGAATTCGATATTGGGGTACTAATATGGAGAGTATGTGTTGGTTATGATTTCGTTAGGGTATATGCAATCAATGATTATTAATATCTTTTCTATAACTCAACGTTTCGTCTGGCTAAGGCACGAGAACGTTGGAAAGTATGGCGATAAAGCGCATAAAAACGTGCCAAAAAGTAATCACGTATAACGTCGATTTCATAAGGAAAATACACACAAGTGCCCTCTCGGGTCACGATACATCCTCTCGGATCGCATCACGAATAAGTCCGCAAAGATCATATTCGATTCAAGCATGCCCACGTCTCCGTATAACATACCCAAACAAGATATATGTAGAAATCGATGAAATACGCAATATAACGTGAATATAGGGCGAAAAGATATTGAAATCAATGATTACAACACCCTAACTACATCAACACCAACACATATGAAGATTAACCACGCATGAAGAGAATATATTCAGTATTCATAGACAAATACATCAGCAAAACCTCAAAATACGTGAATAATACTCCAAATACAAGCCAAATACGTGAAATACAAGCATGGGCGGAGCCAAGGGGGGCATGTGGGGGCCATTGCCCCCTAAGGTTTTTTTTTATTTTGAAACTCCAAGTATGCCTAATTCTCCAAGAGCCCAATTCTGCATGTCGTTTGTTCCCTTGTTGCCCCCTGTGCCCCAGCAGAGAAACCCAAAAGAAACCCAATTATTTCTGCCATTTGTTTCCTTGCTACCCCCGTGAGAAATTCAAAAGAAAACGTTACCCAGTGGCGGAGAGAATTAGCCTACTTGAGAATTGGGCTACTTGGAAACTACAATCGGTTCCTTGATGCCCCCGTGAGAAACTCAAAAGAAAAACCTACCGACGGTCCTACCTTCGGCTTCGGGAGACTGCAATCGGTTTACGCCGAAAAGACAATCGGAAGCACTAATTTTTTTTATTTGAGACTGCAATCTGCCGATTTTTGAGCCTTTGGAATTAGATATTTGAGACTGCAATCTAAAGCCCCAAAAGCTCGAGCCTTTGGAATTAGATGTTTGAGATTGCAATTGGAAGCCCCAAAAGACTGCAACAATCACTGGAATATTTGAGACTACAATCACTGGCATGGGCGGAGCCAAAGGGGGGCATGGTTTTTTTTATTTTGAAACTCCAAGTATGCCTAATTCTCCAAGAGCCCAATTCTGCATGTCGTTTGTTCCCTTGTTGCCCCCGTGCCCCAGCAAAGAAACCCAAAAGAAACCCAATTATTTCTGCCATTTGTTTCCTTGCTACCCCCGTGAGTAACTCAAAAGAAAACGTTACCCAGTGACGGAGAGAATTAGCCTACTTGAGAATTGGGCTACTTGGAAACTACAATCGGTTCCTTGATGCCCCCGTGAGAAACTCAAAAGAAAACCCTACCGACGGTCCTACCTTCGGCTTCGGGAGACTGCAATCGGTTTACGCCGAAAAGACAATCGGAAGCACTAATTTTTTTTATTTGAGACTGCAATCTGCCGATTTTTGAGCCTTTGGAATTAGATATTTGAGACTGCAATCTAAAGCCCCAAAAGATCGAGCCTTTGGAATTAAATGTTTGAGACTGCAATTGGAAGCCCCAAAAGACTGCAACAATCACTGGAATATTTGAGACTACAATCACTGGACATAGGGGTGGCAAAATAGACCCGACCCGACCCGACCCGAACCCGGCCTCTTGGGTCGGGTATGGGTAGGGGCCAATCCGGGTCGGGTCGAATTCGGGTCAACCCGACCGACCCGGATAAAAATCCGGGTCGGGTACGGGTTTGATCCCTCGACCCGGTTGACCCGAATTCGACCCGTATTTTCACTCTTTTCACCCCAACCCGACCCGGACCCGACCCGAACCCGACCTTTTTTGAAAAATTATCACTATTTCACACCAAACCCGACCCGAACCCGACCCGTAAGAGAAACCGGGTCGGGTACGGGTCAACCGGGTTACGGCCGGGTCGGGTTCGGGTATCCGAACCCTGACCCGAATTTAATTCGGGTCAGGTTCGGGTTTACCCTTATTCGGGTCGGGTCAAACCTGACCCGACCCGAACCCGACCCGACCCGCCCGTTTGCCACCCCTAACTGGACATGAGAATACAATTGGAAGGCTAAAGATAGGAAAAATATTTGAGACTGAATACAAGGCTAAAGATAGAAAAAATATCACCAATTCTCTCCAAATAGTCCCAAATCTCCTTCAGATGATAGCTCTGGCCTCTGTCTCCAGTGCCTCCAATTTTCACGTCAAAATACGGCTCGTAGAGCCCCCAATACGCAAGAATACGTCCAAAACCCCTAAAATACGCTTATATAGAGGAGATTGCGGGTTTTAAGTCGTTATCGGGTTTGGATCCGCTTCAATAATCGTTCAAACCCGCAATCCTCCGTCGGAACAATCTCAGCCGTCCGATCCAGGCGGGATCGGACGTGGAGATGACACGTGGCCAGTGGATCCCCGCTTCCGCTCGCGTACGAATCCAAATCCGCTTCGCATTCTGGGATAGTTAAGCACCATTGGATCTTCGATCTACGGCCAGGATCGGGCTGCGTCATCCACATCCGATTTCATTTAGAGCTTTTCTACGATCCGTTGGATCAAAATCCAACGTTCCAGCGAGAGCCACGTCGCGCGCTTCTTTCGTCCGCCCGATCGAGCGGGAACTTGACGGATGGCTGCCACATGTCCCTGACGACGCGAGCCGCGTATTTCCCTCGTATTTACGCTGTAATTCGGCCGTATTTCTTCATTTTATTTGGTATTCTGTATTCAAAAATTCATAGAAATTAGCACAAATCTCAGAAAAATACAAATAAATAGTCGTTAGAATCGTGAGATCGAGATCTTCATATGAAAAATATAAAAAGTGCAAAAATACCCAGTATTTTGCTGTTTTGTGCATAAAATAGGAGTTTGCTCTAATAAATAATGGTATTCAAAATTCGATCGTATTAGAGACCAAATACGTATCATATTTGCACAAAATAGGGCTAAATGAGGTGTTAAATATGCAATATTCTACCCGAATCACTCGGTGATTGGAAATTCCTAGTAAGTGGAGCTAGGTACTTGTACAAGTCCTCTATGTTAAGTTGGGACAAGGTTGCTCTCAGGTTTGAAAGCTAGTGGATTGGTTGCTGGACATAGGCCAAGGTTGGGCCGAACCAGGGTAAAATCGTGGTGTTTGCGATGTGACTCTCTGTTATCTTATCTTTACTAGTATTGCTTGTAAGTTTTATTTCTGATGTAGTCATCTAATTTATTTCATTACAATCTAAATTAATTGTGTTGATTAAGTACAAATTGAGATAACTCTCATTTAAGACTTAGACAACTTTTAGAAGGGTTTACTTTACGCAAAAAAAAATCCACTTTGTATATAACACTATTCAACCCCCCTTCTAGTGTTGTCTGCCATCCACATGATCCCGCAAAATGATCTACTAAACACGTCGCAAACGAGACAAAGATTACAACACGTCCTTGCAAGGACAAACACATCCAACAATGGACAAACACGTCTCAAATGAGAAAAAACACATAACAAAAGATGTGAGAAAGAAATACTTACAAACTTCTTTTACCTATAGCCAAATGTTGAACCTCTTGTGTGTTGTAGTGATGCTACATTGGATCTCCAAATGATGTAAAAATTAAGCGTTTGAGATCAAAAAACTTTGGCCAAAAGAATTTGGAAAGCATTAAAACATAGTCCACAAAGGAGATGGTTTTGTTTAAAAGCTTTTCTCTTTGAAATTGATTTTACTTAAGAAAATTGATCATTAAATTCAGCAATAACTTCACCAACCCCTATAAATAACCATCAATTCTGTCCCAGCAGAATGACTAAACAACCTTTCAAATGGCTAAAAAAACAGGCAAAAATCCAATCGTTATAGGCTGCCAGCGGGGCTGGGAGTCGACTCATGTACATATGGTAGTCGAGAGTTGACTCCCAGACACTCCAGAGTCCAGACAAGAGCCAGACATGCATAGTAGTCAGCTCTTATGGTCTTAGTAGTCACCTCCTAAACTGATACATACGATACTAGCTGAAAAATTAGGAAACGATTTTTAAAACATTTTATGTGTGATCCTAAGTGTGTGAGCTTCAACAAAGTCTTTAACATGCTACCAACACATAAAATGAAAATTACATCATAATGAAAATATATCATTAAGCACTTGATGCAATTTGCTCTTCATTGTCTTGACTTGGTTGCCCTTAAACTCCATGGTCTTTGTTGGCTATATTTCTACTTAAAATGCATTATTTGATCATGAAAGCTCAATATCTACACATATACACTCAAGAAGATAATAGTACTCAATATGTTGCTCATCATCAAAACAAACATGGTGCGACTCAATATTCAACATTATCTCCCTTGTTGATGATGACAACATATATAAAATATGACATCAATAAAGTGTGTGTGTAGCAACATCTAACCAAATCATATTTCTCCCTATATTTTATCTCTCCAAATTTCTCCCCTTTGGCATATCAAAAAGGATGGAGAAGATATGTAAAAATTTATCCCCCGGCAATTAAATGACTCAATAGTCAAAATATATTCTCACCCTAACTAGGTGATCTCTCTCTTATTCATATAGATACCATGTGTAGGACACAAGCAAAATGCATGATGTCAAGTGTTATAAATCTACAATGATACTATATGTTGAAAATTATGCAAAAAGGAAAATTTTCTTACAACCTTTGCATTAGCTCCCACATTAAAGTATGTATCATAAGCAATTGGGCATCCCCCTCAAAACATGCATATAATTTGAAATTCATTTGGAGCTAGCTTTTAATCCCATCATATTTTGGTACCTGAAAAGGAAACAAATGCATGAAAGTATGCATCATAAGCAATTGGGCATCCCCCTCAAAACATGAATATTATTTGAAATTCATTGGGAGCTAGCTTCTAATCCCATCATATTTTGGTACCCGAAAAGTAAACAAATGTTTTGGTACTATTTTCTTTTGGATCCATGGGATTATGCATAAATATATATATATCACTCTATGAGAAACTAAACCTATTTGGGTCTAGACCCCCATCACAAACATATATATAATCTCTACTAAAATGCACATTATGCATAAAGCTAGAAATGTACTCATATTTCATTGAACGGTCACATGATTTCATTTGAACGGTCACATGATTGGGTATCCAAACTTTGATGAAACCGTGCCTAAAGCGAAGCACCCTAGCATGATCAATTTCAGGCCTATCATTGGTTTTTGAATATCCTAGGTCAAATTAGCTATTAGAGGAAGACCTTTGCGAACTAATTAAGTCATCTAACTTTTCTATACCCTATCGAATCTATCCACATTCTTATAAAGATCATCATACTTAGCCTTAGTGGTGATCAAGAGCTTATCTAAGTCATTAAGCCCATCATGAAGTCTACTAACCTCATCAATAAGCAACTTATTTCTACTAATCAATTTTAAATTTTCCTCTTTTATTTCTTCAACACTACATGAGGCATGCAACTTTTATGAAGCTTTTGAAATATAAGATGCTCTCTAAGTAAAGACTTATACATGTCATATAAGCACTGAAACATATCATCATCATCATTATCATTATCAGAGGCATCCGATTCAAAATTTATCTCATCCTCTTCTTAAATGCCCATGAAGCATATGTAGTTTCTCTCTTTTTTTTCCTCTCCACTCTCACTTGAGGACTTATCGAATGAAGCATCGGATGCTCTGTCTCAAACCGCAAATGCTTCCTTTTTGGGATTTGACAATTTTGATGGTGCTTTCGCCTTTCCCTTGCCCTTCTTCTTTTGTAGTTGACACTACTTTATCACGTGTCCTGGCTTATTACATCCAAAGCCAATACTAGCTGCCAGTTAATCTTTGCTTATTGAATTTAGACTAACGTCGGTGGAAGTTCTTAAAATCTCTAGTCATGAGAGCAATTAGTCCATCCTCCTCTTCAACTCCCAAGCTTTCCTTCTCCTCGGTGGACTTTAAGGGCAAGTGACTTCTTCGTTTGCTCCTTCTATTTTCTCACCTTGACTTGAATCTCATAGACTAAGAGATTGCCTATAAGGTCTTCCTTTGAGATCCTAAAGAGGTTGTGGGATTCTTGGATAGCCGTAGCTATTGATTCCCACTCTGGTATGAGTGAACGAAGTATCTTCCTTATTTGCTCCTTTAGTGAAATATCATTTCTTAAGGTTATAAGGGTGTTGATTATTTCGGAGAAACGGGTGTACATCTCGGTTATTGTATCTCCTTCATTCATCATGAAAAATTCTGTGAAAATAAAGAAATTGTAGTATCCTTAATACGAGTATTACCTTCATCAGTTACCTGAAGTGAGTGCCAAATTTGATGCGCCGTAATTGATGTGCACACTCGATTGTACTCTGTGCTATCGAATGCACAAAATAAGGAGGTCATGGCTTTGGCGTTGTATGTCCATTGAGCCTTCTCACTCTTGGTCTACTCTGGAATTGACTTTGTGGGCTTCACATAAGGAGTCTCTATCATATTCCATAAATCCATGTCGATTGAATAAATGAGGAGCATCATCATTGTCTTCCATGCACTATAGTTGGAGGCGATGATTTATTGTGGCTATGAAATGAATTGCCCCTGTTGAGTTTGGAATGGATTTGTTGATGACATCTAATAACCTCGCTTAGATACCACATGTTGGGATCCTGAGATGGCAAATAGAACACTAAATGGGGGTAAATAGTGTCTAAGAAAATTACAAAGTCCTCTAGTAATTCTACCTAGTTATCAATTAGAGTTGCCTAATTATAACTTAATTAACAACAGTAACTTGCAATAATAAAGAGTAATGCATAAGATAAAAGCAATTGCAAGTACACAATAAGCACAAAGAGAGTCACAATCGCAGACACACAAATTTATCTTGATTAGGGATACTTCCCCTACATCCAGCAACACGTCCGCACAGGGACAAGGGATCCATTAAATGTCTCAAACGAGACAAAGATTACAACACGTCCTTACAATGATAAACATGTCTAATAATGGACAACACGTCTCAATAAGACAACCTCTCCAATGAGAGAAAACACCTTACACAAGATGTGAAAAAGAAATACTTTACACAAGATGTAAGAAAGAAATACTTACTAACTTCTTTTTACATATAACCAAATATTGAAGCTATTGTGTGTTGTAGTGTGGCTATAATGGATCTCCAAATGATGCAGAAATGAAGCTTTTGAGATCAAGAAACTATGGCCAAAAGAATTTGAAACACGTTAAAACAAAGGCCACAAAGGAGAGGATTTTGCTTAAAATCTTTTCTCTTTGAAACATGTTTTACTCAAGAAATTGATCATTAAAGTTAGCAATAACTTCAACAACCCATATAAATAACCCTCAATTCTATCCCAATAGAATGACCAAATAGCCCCTCAAATGGCTAGGAAAACGGACAAAATCCGACCGTTATAGGATACCAGCACCAGCAGGGCTGGGAGTCAACTCATGTACACAGGAAAGTCGACTCCTGGAGGTGATAGTCGACTACCTTGTGTACATGAGTAGACTCCCAGACACTCCAGAGTCCAGACAAGATATAGACATGCATAGTAGTCGATTCATATAGTTTTGATAGTCGACTCTTAAACTGATACATACGATACTAGCTTAAAACTAAGGAAATGATCTTTAAAATATTTTAAAAAATTTTATGTGTGATTCTAAGTGTGCGTGAACTTCAACAAAGGCTTTAACATACTACCAAACATAAAATAAAAATACATCAAAATGAAAATATTGCATTAAGCACTTAATGCAATTTGCTCTTTATTGCCTTGACTTGGTTGTCCTTGAACTACATGGTCTTTACTGGCTCTATTTCTCCTTGAATTGCATTTTGTGATAATAAAAACTCAATATCTACACATATATACTCAAAATGATATTAGTACTCAATATATTGTTCATCATCAAAACAAACATGGGGTGACTCAATATTCATCATGAACTAATATTATTATGCAGCTCTAGGGAAGCATATGACGTGTCAAGGCTCAAGTTAATTAACATCTTTGATAAGGATTTGGACATTAACGGCACCAATCGAGTTCAATATTGTTGTATTATTGTTTCAAGATGTATCTTCTATTTTCTTATCATAGATATGAAGTAAAAACCTTGAAGACACACATACACACATCATTTATTAGGTTCAAAAATTAGAATATGTGTGTCCTCATATCGTAATCATAGCATCTTGAGTCTAAACCTTAATAGTATTTCTAGTGTTAGTCTACCAATAACTATTGTATCTGACTACTATGAATCTCTAGTCAACTAACACGCTTTCTAGTCGACTAATACAAACTAGCAAAAGTTATTATTGTATACTATTAGTCGATTATCTGGATAATAATCTATTAATACAGACTTGTTTGTTCTGTTTAGTCAACCAACCCATTGGCTAGTTGATTAATGCTGATTTACATAATTTTTAACTTTTGACCTTAGTTGAATAATAAATTTCATAGTCGACTAATGCCAATCACAAATTCTTCTTTGATTTAAACCATTAGTCAACTAATATTCTTACTAAATGACTAACAGCCTTGTTTTCTGGTTGTGTTCGTTCATAATATATCTTTGAATCAATTACAACAGTTTCTTTTTTAATCGTTTATGAACATTAGAAATCCTCACTATTTATAGGGATTACCTCCCGCCGTTCAGTACTCTTGGTCTTATGTAAAATTTTAGTTCTCTTACTCTTTTGTGTCAAGAACAAAGTCAATGTTCTTCTATGTTCTTCATCCTATAGAACAGAAATATTCTCCTAACCATCATTCGATACACATGCAAGTGAATTCAAAATAATAAGAGATATTGTACTTCTTCTACAAAGTTATTATTCCTTGGATGTTAAGTGAGGAATGTTCTACTCTATGGTTTTGAGAGTATTTCAGTCTCAGTGTGTAAAGATTGGATTGTGTAATTGGTAAAAAAATATTTATCAAGATGTCCGGTTTACTTTTATGAGTTTGCAAGAGAGAGAATAAAAAGCTCATGCGGGCAAGTTTGGGGACTGAAATAGGTCCAATTAAGATAAATTCTGTTTGTTTGCGACATATCACTTACCTGGTTTGCATTGTTCTACTTGCTGTATTATTGCAATCATTTCAATTATCTCCATTACTTATTATTGTAATTTAGTTGCATATATATCTTATCTCTAATCGTTGCTGCTGTTTAGTACATAAGAGTCCATCTACATGGATCCAACATTAAAGGCTAGAAGTTAAGTAAAATGCGATCTATGACATAGATGCTACAATCCGAATTTAAAATTATTCACTTTAGTATTTACAAAGCGTATTCAGATATGATAGAATTCATGTCATTAACAATTATAAACATATACAACGGAGATCAAGACAAACGACTTTAATCAGTGGTCTATTTTTCTCCAAAGAACTATTATTTTTGAAAGGTTAGCTCGTAAACTATATGCTCAAAATACATATGCAAATAGATTCCATTACCTAAAAAAGTTAGGTCAGATATGAATAGGTTGATACCGTTAAAAAGGTTTACATCTTGAACAAGTGTTTTTGTTTTTTGAGTTTTGTGAAACAACATAGCAATGACACTTACATGTTTAAAGAAAAATAAAACATGAACCCAAATATTATAAGTGTACGATGTGCTAAATCCACTTACTTGGGGCAAATCCAGTCACCTCTTTTCATCTCAATATTTTGCCCAGAAGGCCTTGAGAATTGTTCATAACTAACATGAGCCTGTCTTGGAGTGGACTCTGCAAATGCTGAACCCGGAACAGTTTCACTTAAATTAATTAATTCAGTTAACATGCACCTGACAGATGGTTCAACAAGTTCTGCATCTTTATTGTGTACTCCCTCAGAAATGCTAAGAGAAGCATATGCATAACTCAAAACATAACGCATTACATCGACAGTTTGTGCTTTCTCAGATTCCAACACCTAGTGCCAAAAGAAGAGCAACATTTCTAACTGTCAGAATAAAATACCAAATCATCAAAAAAAAACTAAGGCAAAATGCAAGCAATAATATCTCAGTATGAATAAAAGAGTTTCTGAAACAAAATATATGCACAGATCACAAATATGCAAGCATTTTATATTTCATTGTTGATGGATACTCCTCTAGGGTATATTGTTATAGTTGCAAATCCCTCCTTGCATAATTGTATATTGGGGGCTTGGAAATTATAGCCAAGTTTTTTTATGTATTCTATGTTCACATTAGTTCATGTTACAATTCCATGTATGTACCATATTGTAGCATTTGATGGATAATTCTGATGATACAGAAGGGATAAAAGAATAGAGCTGCATACGGCAATAAGCACAAACGTTTTTCGAGTTTGTGATGATCATGATTCATGTAGAGCACAGTGTTCTTTCAGTTGTTTCAATGTAAGTGTACTGTACAGGGTTACCAATCACCCAACAGAATGACCAGCACTAAACCAGGATGACCTTTGGTTTAGGATTATGATCTAAATGTGACCTGAGAAGTTGGTTGGGCCTAACTTTGGATATCTCATAGTTTCAGACAAGACTTATGCACTAAATGAATTTCCGTATAGATTAACTGCTGACAAAACTAATTCATTCCATTGAAGAAGTGGATATATGAGGCAAATAAATCTTGAGTCGTATGTCCTAGTCGGGACCAAGAGAACAGAGATGATAGAGCTATTCTAAAGCCCTTTCTCTACTTATTATAAACAGCCATACACAGGTTACAACGGGCATAGTAAAGAATTACTTGTACTATCTAGTTTGTTGCATAGATTCATAGATTTCTAAAATCGACATAAAATTCTAAATCTAATTCTTTTTGTTGCAACAAAACATAAAATAATTACAGCATGCATTTATTTTAAAACGAGGGGGTGTTGTGGTTGTGGTCAACTTAGAACCGAAGTCATATGCAAAAGTACTAGAATTTTTTTATTCATAATTAGTATTTTTCTGCCAGTTAATTTATATCCTCTCTCAAATATTTTCCGTTTTAATTTTGTTTGCCAATTTCATTCAATTAGCCTATGCGCTGTTCTGCACTCTATTAAAATTTAGAAAAAGAAAATATGAAATTTGTTTAGTGCAAAGGGATCATCTTTTTGTATAGACTAAACTTACATTGCTTTCATCGTCATTTAAGAACAACCGCATCCGCCTTGCTGAGCTCGCACCATTCTTAAACAAGGACGGTGATCCACTATCCACAATGACTTCAATATTCTTCTTAGAGAGCAATCTATTTATTCAAAAATTCAAACCCAAATTAATATTCAGTTAAACTTGCATTGTCAACAAGTAAACACCAGTAATGTATTCATGGGCCAAACAAGACAAGGTCAGATGACTCGGGCACGTTGATGAAAGGAAGTTTGTGGTTTAAGTGTCAAACTTGCTCTTACATAAACCATCATATATATCAAGTCATGTAATCAATTGATATCCAAAATCTAATATTCAATAATTTTTCATCAACCTGTCGGATAACAAAAGCACAAGAATTTCTATTTGGCAATTTTAACGAACTTTGTCCTCTAAAGTTCTAATCTTTATTACGTGCAACATTGAAAACAGCTAAAACACCTATTAGTACTCAAAATTTACAAGCACAAAACAAGCCAATCTCCAATCTTTATTCAATCAAGCAAGAAGCTTACCTCAAGGCATCTGGCCGGTCCCTGGCGAACGCAAGGCACGCCTCGGCCACCCTCGCAAACTCCGCCGGCACCCCATCGGCCACCTCAAATGAGTCGATGTCGTCATCACCATCACTGACCGAGCTCAGGCCACCGGAGTAACCACCCGCAGTCAAATTATCCACCAATTTCGTCCACTCCGGCCAGCGGAGAACAGGCGAATCGAACCTCCTCGAGGCTGGAGCCGAATTGTTGGGCGGCTGGTCGCCGTAGGCTTCTCTTTGTGCGGATTGGGTGTGGAGTTGGGATCGGACTGGAGAATTAGGGAGGTTGCGAGGGGTAGAATATGGTAAAGAGGAGCGGCGGTGAGAGAGGGAGGAGAATGCGGCGCGGGAGTTTCGGGCGAGGCGGATGGCGGCGCCGGCGGAGGGACGGGGGCAGAGAAGGGGGACGGGTGTGGAGAGCAACATCAGGAGCTTTGAGGCGCCGCCCATTTGCGATAGCCCACTTCTGGGGTTCTTAAAGAGACGAAGATTGATGATAAAATTTTGCAAGTGATGGAGAGAAACAGACAAGATGAAGGGGAGCGGGGTTTAGGTCAAGTGGCCAACGGGCCGGTCCGGCCAGTTGGTCTTTTTGTACGTACCGGGCCAGCCTGATCCGAGAAGGACCAGGCAAAGGCTCATGGTCCGGCTTCCGGACTGGTCCTGACCTAGCAAGAAGAGTGTCCTGCTACGTCCGGTCAAGCAATTGATCGGGCTGTTTTTTTAAAAAAATCTTAAAATAAAAAATATTTAAAAAATATTTAAACATAAGAAAGTAAATTAAACTCTGCTTTATGAAAAAATTAAAAAGTTAAATCTGTTGAAAATCAAGAGAATGAGTAACCATTGCACAAAGCCATGGTTCTCTATTTATTCATAATAGTAGAATGTCAAGGGACATCGGATACCAAAGGTCCCTATTAGTAAGCTTGATGGGGAGTGTTGCGGGGTAGAACTCGCGTACAATGAATTTGTATTATGGGGAACCAATGGCACTATGGGGAACCAATGGCACGGTGGTTATGATAATGACGAGGGTAAGGGTAGGTTATTTAACAGGTGATTAGTGGGATGATGAGGCTAAGCCTGTTGTGAAGGCTGACCACGGTATCGAATCCGGAAGGATGCGGTAGAAGGGCTGAACTTCCTGTGGCCGGGATGAGCACGACCGATAGTGACGAGCTAACCTGCGCAAGGAGCAACTCGTCAGAAAGGCCGGGTTGGGGTCCAACACTTAGCCTCTCTGATGCCTAAGTCAGTAATAGGACTTAAAGCGGGGGCTAGGCACGCAGGTTGGACTGAGGGTGAGTCGACCGTACGTGACGAGCTATGAATGGTGGAAGAACAAAGATATGGACGACATTTGCTCTTGTGTGTGAGTAATAAGATTCAGAGTAAATTTGCCAACCCCCTCCCCATTGGTGGCGAAGGGGGTATTTATACCTGGTGGAGGCGGTTAGGTAGGTCTGACCTGGCATGTTGACTTGGCGTGCTGAGTTGGCCCTGCTGTCAGTAGAAGCTTCGGATGAGGATGTCAGGATCAAGGGTGTCAGCCACGCTTTTGTCAGACGGCGCAACGGTCAGAGGTGCTTTTGTCAGGGTGTCAGGGCCGAAAGCATTAAGTGTCAGGGGGCGCAGCCAGTGTTCTAAAAATCGGCCTGGGCGGCCGCCTAGGCGGCGCCTAGGCGCTAGGCGGCCAGTAAACGCCCCGATTATGGTCTGGGCGGTCAATCTGGGCGTTGTTGGGATTAATCGGCCGCCTAAGCGTTCTGGGCGGTGTCTGGGCGCTCTGGGCGGTTCCTGGGCGGTTCCTAGGCGGTTCCTGGGCGGTTCCTAGGCGGTTCCTGGGCGGTTTCTGGGCGTTTTTGGTAAATTGCTTAATTGCACAAGAGTATCTTTTAAATTTTATTTTGTTGCACACAAATACTCTAAAGTAGGTAAACTGGATTTGATTTAGTATGTATTAAATATTTGATGTATTTTAAATAATATATATATTTATTTATATATAAACATAAATATATTATATAAAAATAAATAAAATAATTAAAAACTGCAAATCCGCCTACGCCGATTAATCCCCGATTAATCCCCGATTAATGCTCTGGGCGCTAGGCGCTAGCAATCCGAACGCCTAGCGCCTAGCGTTTTTTACAACCTTGGGCGCAGCGGCCAGGGGTGCTTTGTCAGATGGTCGGACGGCGAAAGTGTCAGTAGTGTCCTTGTACTAGGTTGTTTGTCGTGTCCGATGCGCCGAAGGGTCGTCGGAGCGCCTCCGAGGGGCGAGGCTAGCGGCGGACCGCCGGGCCGCCCCGGATTGAGGACGGGCGGTCCCGACGTACGCCTAACGCGCTGTTCCTGGTGAATTGGGGGAAGGACAGGTGTGCGTCCTGCTGTGACCGTGGTGGGGAGCGCCCTTATCGACGATCGAGACGGAGTGCGCCCTTCTTCCGATCATGTCGGACTCCAGGATCGGCAGGCGCCCTGTAGGCCTCTGAAGCTAGAGCGTGGAACGCCCTGTCGCTGGGTCGGCCGCCCTCCAGGAGGGAGGGGCGAGCTGGCGGGGTGTTTCGGTGGCCTAGGACGGAAGGTCGGACTATCACGATCTTCAGGTCGTAATAGGGAGTAATGGGGAAATAAAGATGAGGGGAGGCCAAAGGCCTCCCTCATTTATAACACTCCCCCTTATCCATCCATTACTTTGGTCTTAGCGTATAATGCTAAGGGGGTGGATACTTCTGGATCCAGAGTAATCATGTTTGCCTCGTTAAAACCTTAGCTGCGGAAAACCCAATGGAAAAAACTAACAGCTTAAGGAAAAAGAGTGCAACCCACATGATACTCCCCCTTATCACTACAAGATTCAGGCTTGTAGGTCTTTCAGCTGTCTCATACCGATTCCTTTTACAAGTTTTACAAAAATACATCTCGGTAAAGATTTAGTAAACAGAGCAGCTAAGTTGTTGCAGGACTGCATCTGCTGAATTTTGACCTCCTCGTTCTTCTGTAGATCGTGCGTCCAGAAGAATTTGAGAGAAATGTATTTCGTTCTGTCGCCTTTGATGTAGCCCTTTTTGAGTTGTGCTATGCATGCAGTGTTATCTTCAAACAAGACAGTGGGCTCAAGATCACCAGTCTTCAGGCCAGTGGCATCAAGGATATGTTGGACGATGGAGCGAAGCCAAAAACACTATTTGCTTGCTTCGTAGATCGCAATGAGTTCAGCGTGGTTGGATAATGTTGCTGTAGTGGTTTGCTTTACTGATCTCCATGAGATAGCAGTCCCTCCGTAGGTAAACACAAAGCCAATTTGTGATTTTGCTGTGTGGGGATCAGATAGGTAACCTGCATCAGCATAACCAAGTAACTGGGAGGAGGAACCTCTCTGGTAGTATAATCCCAGATCTATAGAACCCTGGAGGTAGCGTAGAAGATGCTTTACTCCGTTCCAGTGGCGCTTTGTAGGCGCAGTGTGTCTAGCAAGTAGATTAACTACGAACGCTACATCGGGACGCGTGCAGTTTGCCAGATATAGAAGTGCTCCAATGGCACTGAGGTAGGGTACTTTAGGACCTAGTAACTCCTTCCCCTCTTCCAGCGGCCGGAAGGGGTCCTTATTGTTGGAAACAGCATCCTACCCTATGTTTGATGATAACAAACCCTACTGAACTGTTCTAATCTGTTTGTTGAGTGTGTCACAGGTCCCTATAGTCATGATTGCTCAAGTTACATATGCACGTACTCAAGTACGTTGAAATACGGAGCTGAAACTTCATTTGGAATTACACAAGCTGATCAAACGAGAGAGTATAGCTATGAAACTCTACCCTAGAGTTAATCATAGGCTATAAATAGCATGGGATTTTTCTCAGGATTTATGGAGATTGTTTGAAGTCCAAATACGGGGAAATACGAGAAAATACTGAGTATACAAAGAAGAAACTTTTTCTACAAGTGGTGAAATGAGGTGAAACAATTCTCACATGTCAAAATGAAGCTCTGGGATTTTTGAGAATTATTTCAGAATTTTTGGGATTTATTTGATGCTCAAATACGCAAGAATACAGTGAAAATACTCAGAAAATACGGCATACGGTACTGTGCATATATACGCTTCATCGCAGATTTAAATCCACGCTGACGTGGCATCATCCAGGCCGTTCGTTCCGCATCCAACGGCATCACGCAGCTTGGCGACGTGGCTCGCTTACAACCGCCAGATCTTCATCCAACGGTCACCAACCGATCGGACCCAGTCGCAAAAGGCGGGCTGAATGCGTCGACTCCGTGTCGACGTGGCGCCATCTTAGCCGTCCACGCGGAGATCCGACGGCTACCGACAGTGCGGGTCCGGGTCAGCGGAGGCGGGCGCCGACGCACGAATATTGACGGACACGTGGCGTGCCGACGTTGAATCCCGCTTGATCCAACGGCCAGAAACGCTGCCGACATCGGATTTTAGATCCGAACCCGTTAAGCGAATTTAAAACGTGATTTTGAGCGGATCGGGTTCGTTGGAACAGTAACTCAAACCCGTTAACTCAATTCTATATAAAGCCATGCACACTCTTCACTATTTCATCAATAAGTGGAGTTCTAGAGATCCAAATTGAGTTCCGCAAGAAGCGTTGCGACCGTGACTTCATCCCCGACGCAGTGACAGCAAGTTGAGCAGCTAGTTCCTCCTGTGCAGAAAATGAGATCACTTTGAGTGAGGAACTTCTACCGACTACTTCCACGGGGACAGCGACTACTTCTTCTACTGACATCCGATCATCATTCCGTAAGAAGCGTTGCGAAGCTACTGATGTGCTGAAAGACGACAACCAGAGAGATCTTCACAAATGAGCTTTCTAAACTCTTGATCTTATTTATTTGTGAAGTTATTAATGTTTTGATCAGCATTTCTGTAATATAATTTCTTCCGCTATTTGGGACTTTGGGAACCAAACTTGTTGGGGCAAGTTGGGTTGGGGAGTGATACTTGTATGTTTCTTTTTGGCTTTGGTGAGCTTGAGTTGGTCTGACAGGTTGGTGTTGGTGCACCAATCTAAGGGAGATTATAACTTCTTAAAGAAACAGTATAAGTGATTGCTCATTGGGGTGGACGTAGGTCATGGGGACCGAACCACGTTAAATTCTGTGTCTTCTGTGAATGCTTTGATTGTCTGATTCCTAAACTGCATGCTGTAAACTAGGCTTAATTTTTATCTTGCGATAATTTGGTCAAAGGCCTATTCACCCCCCCTCTAGGCCTTATTTAGATCCTACAAGTGGTATCAGAGCACCAGGCCTGGCCATTTGAGTCTAGTTCATAATGAATACATATGATTCAGCATTTGCTGAAGGACAGTCTACAGTTAGACCACCCAAATTTAATGGGACTGATTTTGCTTACTGGAAAGCTAGGATGAAAATTTTCTTAGTCTCTTCAGATCTTGAAATTTGGAAAATTGTTGCTAAAGGCTATCACCCACCTACAATCAAAATTGAAGATATTGATGTACCAAAACCAGAAGATAAATGGGATGATAACGATAACAAACTTTATGCTCTGAATGGTAAAGCTATGAATGCAATTATCTGTGCACTTGACAGAACTGAGTTTAACCGTATATCTCATTGTCTTACTGCGCAGGAAATCTGGAACACTCTCGAAGTCACTCACGAAGGAACCTCTCAGGTGAAGGAGTCCAGATTAGCGCTGCTGAGCTCAGAGTACGATGGTTTCCACATGCTACCAGGAGAATCCATCAAGGACATGTACACTCGCTTCACCGACATCGTATACAACTCAAAAGCCTTGGGAAAGTCTTACGACAGCATCGACCTCATTCGGAAAATCCTAAGAGCGCTTCCTAGTTCCTTCCGACCTAAAGTGACGGCCATCCAAGAAGCAAGAGATCTCACTAAGCTGAAGCTGGATGATCTGATTGGGAATCTGTTATCCCATGAGCTGGAACTCAAAACCGTCGAGACAAGAGAAAAAGGTGAGGCTAAACCTTTAAAGACCATCGCTCTCAAAGCCGAAGAAAGTGACAAAGAAGATCTCGACGAGGAACATGCACTGATGGTCAGAGGATTCCGACGCTTCATCAGAACTCCTGCCGGAAAATCTGAAATGGCAAAAAGGTTCAATCGTTTTAATAAGTTTAATCCTTTGAATTCCTCGTCTGAACAGAATACTACTAAAAGTGTTCAATGTTTCAACTGCAAGAAATTTGGACATTTCATGAAAAACTGTCCAACAAAGAACGCGTCATCCGAAGCCAAAGGGAAATCATTTGCGGTAACATGGGATGATGACGATGAAGACGAACCACAAGACGAGGTAGCGCAATCATCACTTTGCCTAATAGGTGAAAGCGACACGAACAAGGTAAGAGATGAATTTTCTTTACCAGAATTAATGAACATTTGTGAAAACATGAATTCAGAAATTACTTCTCTTGAATCCTCTATAGAAAATTATAAAGAAATGAATTTCCAACTACAGCAGGAAAATTATAATGTTTTGCAAAATGAAATAAAATTGGAAAATGAAATTGCATCGCTCAAAATTACCATTGAAAAACTCAAAGGAAAATCTAGTATTACTGAAGCTATACCTTGTCAGACTTGTGCTTCATTAAAGCTAGAAATTAAGAATGGTAATGAAAAGATTGTTGGCCTAAATAAAAGAATAGAAACTCTCGCTAAAAATGAAGATAATGTTAGAAAGAGTTTTATAAATAAAAGTGTCATGCTAGTAAATGAAAACATCTTTTTGAAATCCAAAGTCTCTGATTTAGAACTGAGTATCAGAAAATTTGGTGTAGGAAGGAAATCACTAGACATCATTCTTGGATACCAGTCAATCAAAAACGATAAACAAGGACTAGGATTTGGAAATGTTTATAATGAAAACATGATAAAGAAAAATCATTACATCAAGAAAAAGAAACGGAACGCCAAATGTTATACATGTGGTTCTTTTGAGCATTTATATAGAAATTGTCGTTATAAGAACCAAAACATGAAGTTCAAACAAGTATGGGTTCCGAAAGGTACTATGACTAACCATTGTGGACCTATTTGGCTACCCAGGTCACACATACCTTGTTCTTCTTATGTGTAGGGACTCAGCGTGGCTAAGGAACAACTGTGTGAGTGGTATTTGGATTCAGGCTGCTCAAGACACATGACAGGGAACATCGACAAGTTCCTTAGCCTCGTAAAGCAAGAAGGAGGAAGTGTTACATTAGGGGACAACGGCAAGTGCAAGGTAATGGGTAAAGGTATTGTTGGCAACAATACTTTTAAAATTTCTGACGTCCTCTGGGTTGAAAATCTCAAACACAACCTCATCTCCATAAGCCAACTCTGTGACAAAGGTATGAAAGTACTTTTTGATGAGAAAATTTGTAAAATTTATGACTCGGTCACAGGTAATACCCTCTTCATAGCCAATAGGAAAAATAATGTTTATACAATAATAATTGAAGAAATGACAATTGCTAAATGTTTGATTGGCAGGGAGGAGGAGGCTATACTATGGCACCGGAGACTATCACATGCCAGCATGAAGTTGCTACATAAGCTGGAGAATAAAAACCTGGTCCGAGGCTTGCCACATCAACAGTACGAGAATGGTAAGTTGTGTGTTGCATGCACAAAAGGTAAGCAAACTAGATCCACTTTTACGGGAATTCGGGAAGTTACCACTTCACGAGTCCTAGAATTGATTCATATGGATTTGTTTGGGCCTACCGATGTTGCTAGCCTCAATGGAAAGAGATTTTGTTTTGTTTTGATCGATGATTTTTCTAGATATACATGGGTTTACTTCTTAGCCAAGAAATCGGATTCCTTTGAAAATTTCCAAAATTTTTGTAATCAAGTTTCAAATGAGAAAAATCTTTCGATTATGAAAATTAGAAGTGATCACGGTGGTGAATTTGAAAACTCTGTTTTTGAAAACTTCTGTTTGGAAAAGGGGATTTTACATGAATTTTCTTCTCCTAGAACACCTCAACAAAACGGAGTGGTCGAAAGAAAGAATCGAACTTTAAAAGAGATGGCAAGAAGCATGCTTAATGATTATTCTCTTCCTATGTATTTTTGGGCCGAAGCAGTGAATACAGCCTGCTATGTTTGCAACAGGGTTATGCTTAGACCTTTAATGAACAAAACATCCTATGAACTGTGGCATGGCAAGACTCCTAACATTTCATATTTCAGAGTATTTGGATGCAGGTGTTTCATTTTAAACACAGGAGATCATCTGGGAACATTTGAATCCAAATCAGACGAAGGAGTGTTCGTAGGATATTCATCAAGGAGCAAAGCATACAGGATCTACAATAAACGAACCTTAACTGTTGTTGAGTCAATTAATGTGAAATTTGATGAAGCTGAAATAGATCCTTTAAATTGCAGGGAAACTGAAGCTGGAGATGCAGATAGGGAAACTACAGAGTCTGAAAACATAGCTGAACCATCTTAAGGCCAAAAGGAAGCTGAACCAGAAGTACCACAAGGAAATAGACTGGAAAGAGGAGAGTTTAGGTTCAATCCACATCATCCACCTGAGCTGATCATGGGGACTCCTACGGAAGGTATACGCACTCGATCCACTTTCAATAACTTGTGTGCCTTATGCATTCATGGTGACCTCATTTCTGAAATTGAACCTAAGAACGTTGAAATTGCTTTAACTGATGAAAGTTGGGTTATGGCCATGCATGATGAGATTAATCAGTTTGATAGAAATAATGTTTGGACATTAGTGCCCCGACCTGATAATTACCCAATTGTTGGCACTAAATGGATTTTCAAAAACAAACTTGATGAATCTGGAAATGTAATCAGAAATAAGGCAAGATTAGTGGCCAAAGGATATAACCAGATTGAGGGAATTGATTGTGATGAAACTTTTGCACCCGTTGCTAGATTAGAAGCCATTAGAATATTGCTGGCTTTTGCAAGTTTTAAAGGTTTTAAATTGAAGCAAATGGATGTGAAAAGTGCATTTTTAAATGGTTATTTGAAAGAAGATGTTTTTGTTGAACAACCCCCTGGTTTTGAAAGTCATAGTTTTCCAAATCACGTTTACAAGTTGCAAAAAGCTTTGTATGGTCTGAAGCAAGCTCCCAGAGCTTGGTACGACCGTCTCAGTTCATATCTTTTGGAAAATAACTTTAAAAAGGGTAGTGCAGACAACACTTTGTTTATCTTGCATGAACATGATCATTTTCTTATTGTTCAGATTTATGTGGACGATATTATTTACGGTGCTACTAATGATCTTTTATGCCAAAAGTTTGAAAAGGTTATGCAGGATCAATTTGAGATGAGTCTGGTCGGAGAGTTGAAATACTTTTTGAGCTTTCAAGTAAGACAAACTGGAGATGGCATATATGTTTCACAAACCAAGTACATAAAAGAACTGTTGAAGAAATTTGAGATGGAAAATGCAAAGCCAATGCGAACTCCAATGAGTCCGACGACGAAGCTTGAAAAGGATGACAAAGGTATAAATGTGGACCAAAAGCTTTATCGAGGTATGATTGGGTCCTTACTCTATTTAACTGCATCTAGACCAGACATCATGTTTTCTGTCTGTTTGTGTGCACGATTTCAAGCCTGTCCAAAAGAATCACATTTGATAGCCATTAAGAGGATTTTTCGATATCTTATTCACACTCCTACACTTGGAATATGGTATCCCTCTTGTGGTAATCTTAATTTGGTTGGCTATGCTGATGCTGATTATGCTGGTAGTATGATTGATAGAAAGAGCACTAGTGGAACATGTTTTATGCTAGGACATTCATTGGTTTCTTGGTCTAGTCGTAAGCAGAACAGTGTTGCTTTGTCCACTACTGAAGCTGAGTATATTGCCCTTGGCAGTTGCTGTGCCCAAGTACTTTGGATGATGCAAACCCTGTCTGACTACGGCTTGGATCTTAGAAAAGTTCCATTACGATGTGATAGTAAGAGTGCTATAGATCTTTCTAATAATCCTGTTCATCACTCTCGGACAAAACACATAGATGTAAGACATCATTTTCTTAGAGATCATTTGGAAAAAGAGGATGTATCCATTGAATATATTTCTACTGATTCTCAGTTGGCAGATATCTTTACAAAACCTTTGCCAGAAGATCGTTTTTGTCGTCTACGTCTAGAACTGGGCATTATTGATTATATTTAGAGTGAAAATATTATTTGGTGTGCTTTTATTGTTTTTGTGTGGTGTGCTACAAAAAGAAAAATAAAAAAAATGAAAAAGAAAAATAAAAAAAAGAAAAAGAAAAATATAAACAGAAAGGGAAAGTGACTTGTCTATCTCCTCCTTTTGCATTTTTTTCCTCAGAAACAACTTTAAATGCAAAACATATGTCTTATGGATTTTGAATATTATATTCTTAACAATGCTTGCATTCAAAGACTACATGCTTAATTAGGTCATATTCATTAATGAGTAACTAACGTTTTTCATCATCCAATCACACTTACACAGATCAATATGTTTTTTGATATGGATTTGAAATATTGAATAAGAAAAGTGGTTGTTGGTGGACTAATTTATGTTTTAATGGGATATGATGTTTCAAGGCATGGGTAAAAAGAAAAGCTCTCATCAAAATATACGTGTATAAAAAGAATAGCAAGACGAGTGTCTTCAAAATATATACACAGAGCTTCGTATGAAAAATGGATACGATCCATGTCCTTGATACTACCCTTGGACATCCAACTTATGCTATTTTTTAGCGTTGGTGTTAAGTCCGTCAAGCACTGCCATTTCACATTTAAAAATCCTTCTCGGTCATGTTTGGAATTGGTAACTTGAACTCATATTACATGAGAAGGGGAAACTCAATCTTTGATGTTCATATATTCAGTGGAAAAGATGGTTATGACAGGATGTCTTCCTTATTACCTCTCCATATGTACTAAACATTTGATCATCACACTTGAGCACGGAGATGAATTATGGTAGTTATGACTTAGTGATTATTGCTTATTTATTCATTGTGGTCAAACGATGTATTGCCTTTTGTTTTGGTTTATAATGTTCAGTTTTCCATTCCTCATATGTTATTTCATACATTTTTTGATGAAAACAAAGGGGGAGAGAAATATTAAGATTGATCAGAGATATGGGGAGCATGTCAATAGGGGGAGCATGTCAATAGGGGGAGCATATCATTTTGACATTCATGCTCATATTCATGCTTCACACACTCACACACTTCACACATTTTTGATGTAATCTTAATGTCTGGTTTGTTCTCATCAAAAGGGGGAGATTGTTGGAAACAGCATCCTACCCTATGTTTGATGATAACAAACCCTACTGAACTGTTCTAATCTGTTTGTTGAGTGTGTCACAGGTCCCTATAGTCATGATTGCTCAAGTTACATATGCACGTACTCAAGTACGTTGAAATACGGAGCTGAAACTTCATTTGGAATTACACAAGCTGATCAAACGAGAGAGTATAGCTATGAAACTCTACCCTAGAGTTAATCATAGGCTATAAATAGCATGGGATTTTTCTCAGGATTTATGGAGATTGTTTGAAGTCCAAATACGGGGAAATACGAGAAAATACTGAGTATACAAAGAAGAAACTTTTTCTACAAGTGGTGAAATGAGGTGAAACAATTCTCACATGTCAAAATGAAGCTCTGGGATTTTTGAGAATTATTTCAGAATTTTTGGGATTTATTTGATGCTCAAATACGCAAGAATACAGTGAAAATACTCAGAAAATACGGCATACGGTACTGTGCATATATACGCTTCATCGCAGATTTAAATCCACGCTGACGTGGCATCATCCAGGCCGTTCGTTCCGCATCCAACGGCATCACGCAGCTTGGCGACGTGGCTCGCTTACAACCGCCAGATCTTCATCCAACGGTCACCAACCGATCGGACCCAGTCGCAAAAGGCGGGCTGAATGCGTCGACTCCGTGTCGACGTGGCGCCATCTTAGCCGTCCACGCGGAGATCCGACGGCTACCGACAGTGCGGGTCCGGGTCAGCGGAGGCGGGCGCCGACGCACGAATATTGACGGACACGTGGCGTGCCGACGTTGAATCCCGCTTGATCCAACGGCCAGAAACGCTGCCGACATCGGATTTTAGATCCGAACCCGTTAAGCGAATTTAAAACGTGATTTTGAGCGGATCGGGTTCGTTGGAATAGTAACTCAAACCCGTTAACTCAATTCTATATAAAGCCATGCACACTCTTCACTATTTCATCAATAAGTGGAGTTCTAGAGATCCAAATTGAGTTCCGCAAGAAGCGTTGCGACCGTGACTTCATCCCCGACGCAGTGACAGCAAGTTGAGCAGCTAGTTCCTCCTGTGCAGAAAATGATATCACTTTGAGTGAGGAACTTCTACCGACTACTTCCACGGGGACAGCGACTACTTCTTCTACTGACATCCGATCATCATTCCGTAAGAAGCGTTGCGAAGCTACTGATGTGCTGAAAGACGACAACCAGAGAGATCTTCACAAATGAGCTTTCTAAACTCTTGATCTTATTTATTTGTGAAGTTATTAATGTTTTGATCAGCATTTCTGTAATATAATTTCTTCCGCTATTTGGGACTTTGGGAACCAAACTTGTTGGGGCAAGTTGGGTTGGGGAGTGATACTTGTATGTTTCTTTTTGGCTTTGGTGAGCTTGAGTTGGTCTGACAGGTTGGTGTTGGTGCACCAATCTAAGGGAGATTGTAACTTCTTAAAGAAACAGTATAAGTGATTGCTCATTGGGGTGGACGTAGGTCATGGGGACCGAACCACGTTAAATTCTGTGTCTTCTGTGAATGCTTTGATTGTCTGATTCCTAAACTGCATGTTGTAAACTAGGCTTAATTTTTATCTTGCGATAATTTGGTCAAAGGCCTATTCACCCCCCCTCTAGGCCTTATTTAGATCCTACACTTATGAATATACAGTGATCTCAAGACCATATGAGTACTTAAAGGATGACATTGTTCCATTCAAAACTTGTTTAGAAGTTTCCTTGTATAGTTTGATTGGTGTAACAGGATTCCACCTTGTAGTTGTTCAATCTGTAAGCCAAGACAGTACCTCGTTTTGCCTAGGTCTTTCATTTCGAAGGTATGCTTTAGGATTTCAGATATCTCATTGATCTCTGCAGGAGATCCTATGAGATTTAAGTCGTCCACATATAATGCGACGATGACAAATCCCGTTCCCGTTATTTTGATAAAGATACACGGGCAGACTTCATTGTTTGTGAATCCTTGTTGTGCAAGGAAAACACTTAGTCTGTTATACCACATTTTTCCTGATTGCTTAAGACCATATAATGATGTTTGAAGGCTTACCGAGAAGACGAGGTCTCTCTTTCATCTCTGGGGGTAAATTAAACTCATCTGGAAGTCTCATATAGATTTCTTTATCTATATCGACATATAGATATGCAGTCACAACGTCCATGAGCTGCATTTCTAGGCCTTCCATTGATGGTAAGCTTCTAATCAATCGGAATGTGAACGCATCCATAACCCGGGAAAATATATTCATAATCTATCCCCGTTCGTTGGAAAAATCCCTGAGCTACAAGCATTACTTTGTAGCGTACGATCTGAAAATTCTTATTTATTTTCCTTACGAATACCCACTTGTATCCCACAGGTTTTACACCTTTTGGTGTTTGGACTAATGGTCCAAAGACTTTACGTTTCAAGAGTGAGTCCAGCTCTACTCATATTGCTTCGTTCCACTTTGGCCAATCATCTCTGCGTTTGTATTCAGCTAGAGATAGTGGATTGATATCATCGTCGCCTTTAGCGACGTGAACAGCAATATCGAACGCGAAGTCGACGACGACGACAGTGCTTTTTCTGTCCAGTACCTCCCCAGTACGTATGAATTTTAATTATATTTCTCCTGTATTGTCCTCTTCGGGGGACTGAAGGAGGGGAGAGGTTACTGGTCTGAGCTCAGCATCCTGTGGTGGGATATTATTTATTTCTCCAGGTATTTTCCTTTTGCGAGGGATTTTATCCTTGGAGCTTGGCAGTCATCCTCTTTTTATTTGAAGTACGGCCGATTCTGCTGCCGGTGGATTGCACTCATCTTTGGGGATGTCAATCCTAGCTGGTGTATTGGCAGCAGGGACGTGTGATCTGACAATCTGCTGGTTGTTAGTAAAATTATCCGGTAGTAAATGTACTGTATTCTGAAGATGAATGATCTTCAAGATCTCATCTTCACATTGACTAGTACGCGGATCATAATGAGACAAAGTCTTAGTGTCCCAAGAAATGGTCTCAGAAGCTTCATGCTTTTGGTTTGTGATCCTAGTATGGAAATACACACACAAACATACATACATACATACATACATACATACATACATACATATATATATATATATATACATACATACATACATACATACATACATACATACATACATACATACATACATATATATATATATATATATATATATAACATATCCCTCCTCATAGGATGATTGGTGGCTCTGGCGATTTAGGGGCGGATAGTGCTACTATTGGTGGCGGATCTGGCGTTTTAGGGGAAGCTAAGGATCTTACAGGCGGCGGAACTGGCAAGACTCAAGAGCCTACTGCTACCCCGGCGGCTGAGGGTGGTAAGGATGATGGCTGGAGGCGGGTTTCCTACATGCGGGCTAAGAGTAGGGGTCCCCCTCGATTGGGATTTCGTACAGTCTCGGAGCGGGGAAAGGCCATGGAGGCTACACGAGGCAGGCCTCCAGTGCGTAAGCATGATTCCAATCCTCCAGTGCGTAAGCAAGATTTCAATCAACTTGAGACAAGAAGATCTGTGAAACTTCCAGTGCGTCCAAATATCCCTTATCATGTGATTCCATCCGAAGGTAAACAATCTTGGTCTGATATTTGTGCTTCTCGTCGTACTTATGCTGATTCCTTGGTAATGTGCTTTGTCCCTCCTATCTCTGTGGACGGGGTTGAGAAAGCTAAGGTATCTAAAGCTATGATCATGGAAGGGGCTTCTAGATGGGAGAATACCCTAGTCGGGTACGTACTCGAAGATGTTCCATATTTTGGTCAGATGAAGGCCTGGACTGAGAGGCTTTGGCATCTTAAGGGTGGGTTGCGTATTTTCTCTAGGGAGAATGGGTATTTCTACTTCAAGTTTGAAAACTCGGGTGATCGAGATTCTATTCTACATGGGGGACCTTGGCTGTTTGATGGTAGACTAGTCATTCTACAGAACTGGTCCCCTACTACACAGCACAATAGAGACATCCTAACTGCGGTGCCAGTTTGGGCTCAGTTTCACAATCTTCCCTTACAAATGTGGACTCTTGCAATACTAAATTGCATTGCGAGTGTCATTGGCACTCCTATTTGTCTGGATAAAGCAACCTCTAATCTGGATAGAATCTCCTACGCCAGATGCCTTGTGGAAGTTAATGCTAAGAGCAAGCTGAAGAGGACCGTGCCTATTGAGCTAGATGATCTCACTACTATCTCTATTGAGGTTAAATATGAAGGTGAGCCCCCAAGGTGTGACTCTTGTGCCTGTTTTGGGCATTTGGACGGACATTGTTTGCAGGGAGATTCAAATCAGAATATTATTGATTCTGAAAAATCAATTGTGAACAAGGATAAACACACTGAGTGTGTTCTTCCAATTCCTGAGGCCGTCTCTGATATTGGGGTACCTAGTCAGAAGGATTTTTGCCAATCCCTTATGCTCAAAGAAGTGGAGGTGAGGGGTTCCAGTTCCGCTGACTAAGGCCACTTATGATGTGAACAAGAACAAAGGCACCCAACAGGTTAATAACCAAAACATGTGCTTCGAAGTGGGGGAGTGTAGCACGGCCTCTGCTCCTAAAGCTAAAACGAAGGGAGGAGAAACTTTGGTTCATAAAAAATCTCCCAGATTTTTATGGAAGCGGGTTGCTTGCCTAGCTCATACTATTAACCTTTTCCAATGCTCCAATAAAAGAAAGCAAGTTACTCCTGCAGATCTTACAAGCATTCGTGACACCCCTGTTGGTGCTCCAGCCATTAACCCTGATGGTGCTTCAGTGAATCACAGTTGCCCTATACAGAACATTGGTGATTGTCCAAGTGTTCCTACAGAGACAAATCCTGAATGGGAAAAATTACACCAAGAATTGCGCAAATCACAGAGCCAGGCACCCGCCTCAGTGCGTCGTAGTAGTAGAGTTGCGCATGCTTCAGGTACCATCCCCCCACAGTAATTTAATCTGTCTTCTTTTGGAATTCAAGTGGTCTAAATAATCCAGTAAGACGTTCTGATCTGATGAGAACTATTCACAACCTACGGCCTTCTATTGTCTGTTTGCTTGAAACAAAGGTGGAGTCTTTAATGGGGCCCGATTAAACAGGTGTTTCGGAGATGTCTGGAAGTGCATTGATAATAGAAAGTTTCACAAGGGAGGACGTATTGTTCTCTACTATAACATGGATATTTGGAGTATCACAGCTATTAATGTTTTTGACCAGCATTTATCGGCAATTTGCAAGAACTCTGCTGGCTTTGTTATGTGCCTAACTGCCATTTATGGCTTCAATCTTGCTACTGCAAGGCATGGTCTCTGGAAGAGCCTGCTGGATGATTCCAATTTGCTCATAAATTTGACTTGGATAGTCGGAGGGGACTTTAATTGTGTCAGGTATGCAAATGAGAAATTGGGAGGTCGCTTAGTTGATAATGCGGCATTGGATGACTTTAATTCTTGCATTGGGACCTGTCAAGTAATGGATTTAAAAAGTACTGGCTGCAGTTTGAGTTGGAGTAACAAACGAGTAGGTGGATTGCGGATATCTGCTCGTCTCGACCGTGTTCTATACAACTCGATTTGGCTCAATCAAATGACCAATTCCTACTATGAGTATCTCCCGACAGCTACTAGTGACCATGCAGCAATGCTTGTTTACCTTGTTCCTAAGGTCATCTCTAAACCCAAACCATTCAAATTTTATAACTCATGGGCATCTATTTCAGGTTATAAAGATTTGGTTAGTAATAACTGGGGCCGAAATCTTCAATCATTAGACCTGAAAGGCCTACATAACCAAATGCGAATCATGAAAGGCCATTTAAAGCAATGGGCGGATGCAAGTCTGAAAGGCCTTTCTGTTAATACTTGCCGGGCCAATCTTCTCAACATCCAATCTAATATGAATCTGAAGTGGGATTCTGAACTTCAGCGGCAAGAAATTTTGGCAACACAAGCTTTAGGTAAGGCCCTAAAAATTGAGGAAGAGGATCTGAGGCAAAAGAGTCGACAAAATTGGCTTACTCTAGGGGATCGAAACTCCAAATTTTTTTACACTGCCATGAAAGCTCGGTATGGTTATAATTCTTTACATCATCTTATTGCATCTGATGGGAATAGAACCTCCAATATTGATTCTCTTCGTAAGGAAGCGCCGCTCTACTATCAAAATTTGTACAATCAAATGGACTACTGGGATGTTTTCCCTAATGTCATCCCTAAGAGGAAACTTACGGAGGCTGCGGCCATCTGGATGGATCAGCCAGTATCTATTGCAGAAATCAGGAATGCAACCTTCCAGATTGATAAAGATAAAGCACCAGGCCCTGATGGGTTTAACTCCTATTTCTTTCAACACAACTGGGACATTATATGGGAGGATGTGATATCTGGTGTCTCCAATTTTTTCAAATCCGGTTGTATGCCGCCTTCTGTTAATCATGCATTTCTGACTCTGGTGCCCAAGAATGCTAGGGCTTCTGGCCTGGGAGATTATAGACCAATTGCTTGCTGCAATGTTCTTTATAAAATTATCAGCAAGATCCTCTGCAATAGGCTCAAATATGTAATCTCAGAACTTATCTCACCAAATCAGGCCGCATTTTTGAAAGCTAGGTTACTGGCAGATTGCACCCTTCTTGATCATGAACAAATACGAGATTTCAGCAACCGTATGGGAGCGAGAACTTGTATAAAGCTTGATCTGCGCAAGGCTTTTGACAGTGTCAATAGGGCCTTTATTATCTTTCTACTTCATCAGATGGGCTTCAAACACACTTTCATAAACTGGATATTCCAATGCATTTCTACCCATGTGTTCTCTGTGCTAGTTGATGGTTCGCCTGAAGGGTTCTTTGGGTCTAACAGGGGTTTACGTCAGGGAGACCCTCTTTCACCTTACTTATTTGTGCTTGTCATGGAGGCCTTCTCACTTCTTATGGCTATTTCAGAATCTACTCGTGCAATTCATCCAATGCGGAGATCAGGTTCTATTTCTCATCTTTTATTCGCCGATGATCTTCTAGTTTTCTGCAGTGCAAATTCCCACTCTTTAGACGGCCTTAAGAAACTGCTTGCCAATTTCTTCCACCTCTCTGGTCTACAAATTAATTGGGACAAGAGCTCTGCTATTTTCAGCAAGGGTGTCCGTAATGTGCAAAGCTTAGCAGAAATTCTTGACATCAAGATGGTATCATCCTTTACAACATATCTGGGACTCCCTCTGTCTTCTACCTACCCTAAAGCCTCCCTGTTCTCTCGGCTTGTTGATAAATGTAAGAAGAGGCTTCTTGGTTGGTCTTCTACTCTCCTTTCTATCCCTGGGAAAATTGAGCTTGTTCGCTCTGTCATATTCGGAATGGTGGCTTTCTGGATGCAGGCTTACTGCTTACCGCCTTCTGTTATTAGGGCTATTAACTCTGCTTGTCGGCTATTCATTTGGGGGAAGACGACTACCTGGGCTTGGAAAGACATGTGTACCCCAAAGAAAGAGGGGGGAGTGGGTCTGAGGTCTCTCTCGGATTTGAATGTTGCCTCGGGTATTCGCCTCACTTGGAGAGTCCTCTCTAATAAGGGAATATGGGCCCAATTTATGAAAAAGCATTATAAAGCTGTGGATAAGGGGTTTTTTCTGGCCAGACCAATCCCCACTAACTCTGGTTCCTGGAAGTTCATTCTTAAATGTCGTCATATTTCACAACATCTTATTAAACGGTCTATTAAGAATGGTAAGTCTACTTCGTTCTGGTACGATAACTGGCACCCACGGGGACCTCTTTATCTTATTCAAGACCCTTTGCCTGGAACCGAAATGAAGATGGTGGTGGACTTTTGGACAAGCGCAGGTTGGATAAATGTTCCAGCAATTCATGGGATTAATGACACCTTTCTACATATCACTCTGTGTGATGAGCAGGACGGCTGGTATTGGCAAGCTGGGCGCAAGTTCTCTCTCCGTGAGGCTTGGGAGAGGGCTCGAGTTGCAGGTCCGGACTTCCCCTATTTTGATGCAGTATGGTTCCCTCATCATGTACCGAAACATTCATTGGCTTTGCTAAGGGTCCTACAAGGGAAGATGCCCACTAAAGACCGATTACAATATTTGGGACTGGGTATTGAAAAGGCATGTGCCCTGTGTGAGCAAAAAACTGAGGAGAGTCTTGCTCATCTATTCTTTGAATGTGACTTCTCCAAATATATCTTGTCTAGAAGCTTGCTCAAGCTTGGGTGCTCAATTGCTCTCCCAGTCTCTATTTCTGGAGTGTGTGATCAGATTCTGTCTATCTACAAGAAAAAGAATCCGGTAAGTGTTCTGGCCAAAACCGTGGTGTCGTCTATGGTATGGCACATATGGAAGGAGCGCAACAAACGAATTTTTGAAGGGAAGATTACTGCTAAAACTTCTATTTTTGAGGCTATTGCATCGGATGTTAAGCTTGCACTATGTGGATTGGATACTGAAGATGTTTTGGATACAAAGCCTTTTGCAAATTGGGGGCTACTACCTGAATGACATGCATTCCTATGTATACTCTGTCTAGTTGTTGTTTAATTTATTTTGCCATGTTGCTTTAGGTCTGGCTAGTACAAATAGTGGATGCTGATCTGTAGAGGGTGACGGCGCTTGTGCCCTCCCCCTCACTAATCACTATCGCTATTGATACTTGTAATTAGACCTTGTACATTCACTGATACTAATAAAGACTTACTTTTACTCGTTATATATATATATATATATATATATATATATATATATATATATATATATATATAAAAGCTTAATGTGCCTGCGGGCGTGCACATGCAGAAATACATGCGCACAGCCCTCTGTTCGGGGGTTGTAAGTATTTTTTTTGAATTTTTTTGTAGTAGGTAGATATACTTGTTAGGTAGCTCCCCATAAAATTTCAGGTCAAACAAACACCATTTGGGCATCGAAACATCCATCACAAAAACGTTGTGTAAAACTGTCCAGAACAAGTATATCTACCTACTGCAAAAAAAATTCAAAAAAATACTTAAAACCCCCGAACAGAGGGGGTGTGCGTAGGTAATTCTGCCTACACACGTTCTTAGGTACATTTTGGGTATATATATATATATATATATATATATATATATATATATATATATATATATATATATATATATGCAAGGTAAGTTAGTAGCTATATTGATATAAAACGAAGTTACAAGGTGGTTGATCACAGAGTACCAGACGCAATGGCTAAGGGAGAGGACACAAGCGTCGTCACCCCAGAACATATTACTTAGTATCAATGATTAGAGCCAAAGTACAAATATAATACAGGAACAAATACATACATAGGGTATACAACACCAGAAAACCAAACCCAAATAAAATTTATGAAGCTGCATAGGCAAGGGAACCCAGGCCGCATGAAACTGAATCACGCTGCACCAAATAGAGATAGGGGCCTGTAGTAGCAATCGCACTTGGCGTGAACTCGGCATGTAGCAGCAACCGCACAGCCACCAAATAGAGACCATAAGGGCGTTGCCCGAATCAAAAAGCAACCGCACTTGGCGTGAATAAATCGCATATGCCTGTAGCAGAGCACAAACGGCCTGAACCAAAAAAACAGACTGCACCAAATACTTGCACATGCCTGTATCGAAAGATTTAACCTGTGTCAAAAGGCCAAATGTCCCAATTCATTGCTGCTACAGAAGCCTCATCCTCCACCTCCCCAATGTTCCGAAGAGCCAAACGAACGTCTGCTGATATGTCCTCAAACAGTAAAGTCTTCGGCTTCCTAATCTTTTCAAAAACACGCCTGTTGCGCTCCCGCCACATGTGATATACCAGAGCAGAAAGTATAACTCGAGCAAGCAAGCCAAGAACCCCCTTTCTCACATATTTTCCCAAGTAATAGCTCCCAATTGTCGGCAGAGAGAGGGCCGTTGGACCTTTTGCTCCCAGTTTGAGAAAGGCTCTGCGCATTAGATAGTTGGAATAAGGGCACTAAAAAAATAGATGAGAAGCAGTTTCCGGGGTGTCATCCGAACACAGCTCGCATACATTAGAGTTGAGATCACACCATTTTTCCATGCGCACTTTTGTAAGAAGTTTGTCTTTAAACGCTCGGAGCAAAGTAATGGACATTTTTGGAATGGACTTACTAAACCAAATCAGTTTAGAGAAAGGGTACGTGTACCTTTATCACGCACAACGTCCCAAGCGTCTTTGAATTTGAAAGAAGAATCCCGCTTCCATACCCAAGTATCAACACCTGATGTCAAAGAGATATGCTGGAGCAGTGGTTTTAGGGTTAAGATTTCAGCATTATCCATCCAAGATGTACCCTCCCAATAGTCGCTGACAAGTCTCCTACTAGCTCCATCAGGGATGCTGTATAGATTTTTCAAGGGACCACATGGAAGCCAATTGTCGTGCCAGAAGAGAGTGTCTTTCCCATCTCGTACCTTTCTCAAAATAATACGTTGAGAGAGGTTCCTGCAATGAAGAAGGAACTTCCACATACCAGATTGAGAGACATCACCGTTTGCAGCATAAAACCTGGGAGAATCCTTATATTTGGTACGCATGTACTCAGCCCATAAGCCTATGCCCTGTAGGAATCTCCATGTTAGCTTAATCCCAGATGCAAGATTCAAATCAGTAAGTAATATTAAACCAACACCCCCTTCCTCCTTAGGTCTGCAAGAGTCTTTCCAGGCCCAAGAATTTGTAGACCCCCAGATAAATTTCCTACACATGGTGGTCAGGGTTCGCAGAACCGATGTAGGCACTTTATAAACCTGCACCCAGAAAGCTATCATTCCATAAATCACACTTTTTACCAACTCGATGCAGCCAGAGATAGATAATAGGGAAGAAGTCCACCCACTTAGCCGTTTCCTACACTTATCGATCAGACGACTATACATATGTGTTTTGGGGTATTTGGAAGAGAGAGGGAGCCCGAGGTAAGTAGTAATAGTACTAGCCCGCTTAGCACCCAGATAATCTGTGAGCTCTCCAGGGTTCTTAACTCCCTTGCTAAATATGGATAGACTCTTCTCCCAGTTGATCTCAAGTCCCGTGAAGTTCTTGAAATTCTCCAGCAAATTTTTAAGGCCCCTTAGTGATTTTACTGTTGCACGGCAGAAAACCAATAGGTCATCAGCAAATAACAAATGAGATATAGATCCAGCTCGTCTCATAGGTTGGACGCTTCCTTTAGCAATAGCCTCAGCTAGAAGGAGGGAGAAAGTTTTCATGATAATAACGAATAGGAATGGGGATATAGGATCACCTTGTCTTATCCCTCTATTCCCCCTAAAGAAGCCCACATGGGACCCATTAACCATAACAGAGAAAGATGCTGAAGAGATGCATTCCTTAATCCAGCCGATGAACTTATTCCCAAATCCCATCTGATGCAAGATATAATACACAAACTCTCTGTTTACGCTGTCGAAGGCCTTTCTGAGGTCCAATTTCAGGCACGCCCTGGACCCCATTGGGTTGCTAAAATCCCTGATCTGCTCATGAGCTAGCAAAGTACAATCAGATAGCAATCTCCCATTAATGAAAGCCGATTGGTTTGGGGAAACCAAATTGCTAATAATTTTCTTAAGCCTGTTGCAAATCACTTTGCTAATGATTTTGTAAATGATTTTGCAGCATGCAATAGGCCTGTAATCTCCAAGCGAAGAAGCATTAGTATTTTTAGGTACCAAGGTAAGGAAAGTGTGATTCACCTGTTTTAGCAACGAAGAAGATTTGAAGAAAGATTGGACAGCTACAACTACATCATGTCCAATAAGTTGCCAATTGTGCTGGAAAAAGAAACCATTGAACCCATCAGGGCCAGGGGCTTTAGAAGATCCAATCTGAAAAGCCGCCTCTTTAATTTCTTTTGCAGTGACCATTCTTTCCATCCACCTAGCCGTTTCAACCTTAAGTTTCTTTTTAGGAACAAGGTTGGGGAAAACATTCCAATAATTGGACTGGGTGTATAGGTTCTCATAGTATTGAACAGCCTCAGCCTTAATGTCAGCATAAGTTTTGCTCTGTACACCATTCACATCCACAAGGTGACTAAGATTATTGGTGCTTTGTCTTGTCTTCATAGCATTATAGAAGAAGCTAGTATTTCTATCACCCAAGTCCAACCAATCCTGTCTACTCTTCTGGCGGTGCATTTCTTCATCCATGTCGAGTAAATTTGCAAGCTCAGTTGAAAGTTTACGTTCTTTCTCCTGAAGGTCCTGGTTATAATGTAGGCCAATCCGACTTCTAACAGCTTCGAGATTACTTTTGCAAGTTTGAATTGGATCCATAGTACGATGATCCCTGGCCCATCTTCTAAGCTCATATTTTAACTGACGCAATTTCCGTACCAAACAGAACATAGGTGTACCACCATAATTTGTAGGCCAATGTGCATGAAGGATATCATAGAATCCTGGCAAATGAATCCAATGATTGAAAAATTTGAAGGGCTTTGGGTCAGCAAATACCTGAGAATGAAGACTGATGAACATTGGGGAGTGGTCGCTGGTGTTAGGATCCAAATATTCCAAGTAAGAGTCTGGAAGCTTGTCAAGCCATTCAACATTGCAAAGTACCCGATCCAATTGTGCCGCAATTCGGGCCGATCCCATACGGTTATTGCACCAACTGAGGCGATTCCCAGTGCATTTGAGATTACCCAATCTACAATCAGAAATTGAGTTGTTGAAGTCAGAGAGTTTGCTAGCTTCCACCCTGCGGCCGCCAATTTTGTCTTTAGCATATAAGATACAATTAAAATCTCCTCCCACTAACCAGGCTTTAGAGTTTATAGCTGCGGCATCCCCCTTAAGGTTCTCCCATAAATGCTTTCTTTCAGTGAAAGAGTTGCTGCCATACACTGCCGTAAAGGCGAATTCAAAACCCCCGGTATTTAGACATCTAACTGTGATGTGCTGCATCGAACATGAGATGACGCCAGTCTGCCACACAAATGGATCAAATCCGGTTAAAATACGCCCTCCAGAATGAGTATGAAAGTTATCAATAATGTTCCATCCCTTAGGAATGCAAGACTTGGTCATCGCGGTCGTAGAATTCAATTTAGTCTCTAATAGTACAATGACAGACGGCTTTAGCTTCTTGATCCTATCCTTGAGGTCCCTACGCCTCACAGAGTTATTTAGTCCCCTTGTGTTCTAAATCAGGATACTCATTGACAAGATGGATATATGAGTAAGGGCAGACACCTACTTCAGTCTGCTACTACGCCGGGTAGCAGTAGCCATACCTTGATTCTTACGCTTGGCTGATTCAATAATATCAGCATGTGCAGTGGCCCATTCCGGGTTGTCATAGAGAGGGACTTCTGGGAGGGAATCATTCTGAATAGGGGCTTCACGCTGTATATCTGGGAGAATTCCGAGTGGGACAACATTCCCCGGTTGCGACACAGGTGGGGTAGATTGGGTATCCACACCAGTGCTGATTACATTCTCAACATCAACGGCCACGACAACAGGTGGAGTAGCAGAATCAGATTGGAGAGAGTACCTGATAAACCTCGGCTTCAAGCTTTGAACAAGCATCACAAGCTTTACAAGTCTTTTGAAATGAGCACGCATCCGCAAAGCTACATGACCCAAACAGACCTCCCGGCCCACACTATCCTCATTCAAAGTTGATGTAGAAATAGGCTCAGCATTAAGACAAATCTCAACAGCAGACGTGTGGCCATGATCATTGACAGGACTAGGGTCTAGTACAGCTGGACAAGGATCATTACCAGGACAAGGATCATTGCCAGAACAAGTGACTCCCTGCATCATCCCCCGAACAGCAGACTCATGCCCCGAAGAAGAAGTTGCTATTAGAGAATCATCTCCCTGCATCATCCCCTGAAAAGCAATGTCCGCAACAGACTCTACAATAGAATCAGTAGGTTGTGGCAAGGCAGCTGCCACAAAACCAGCCGGTGCAAGCGAAGACCCCTCACCGGCAGAGCAAACCGGGGGTTGCATAGACCCTTCCATGGCAGTGCTAGGCTCTCCAATCACTGCCAGCTGCGGTGCGCAATGTGCATTTGAGGACTGACCCAGATCCATGAAGTGAACATGCTTCGCATTAAAGTCAATACCCTTTCCCTTGTCTCGAGAAAAAGGGCATTGCGAAGTCAAGTGGCCGAAACAAATACATTTGCTGCAGCGCGGGGGTTCCGCTTCATACTTGGCATCAATGATCAATATAGAGCCGTCATCAATTTCCGCTTCAACATGAGACGTCAGGGCCTTCTTAGCATCAACCTCAACCAGACAACGGGCGAAGGTTATTCTTTCCATTTTGGCAGTGGCTCGATCCAAGCACATAGGATTCCCAACAACCGAGGCGAGAATATTGAGAACCTCTCTATTCCACATGTTAACAGGGAGGCCATGCATTTGTACCCAAATAGGAACCGATGTGAGGATGTCGCGATCGTGGCGAAGGGAAGAGGTCCATAATTTAAGAACAACCAATCGCCCATCAAACAGCCAAGGGCCCCCATGAAGTATTCTCTCACATTCCTCCACAGATTCGAATCGAAAGTAGAAAAAGCCGTTGTCCTTGCTATAGAGTTGCACCTTCTTCCTGGGCTTCCAGAGTCTCTCCAACCAAGCCTGCATCTGACCAAACATTGGTGCCTCACCAAGGACGTATCCCACCAAGGTTGATTTCCAGAATTCAGATCCCTTCTCCAGAAGGGAGTTCATTACACGAGCTACACAGGAGCCATCCAGTCTGATCTTTGGTGGAACGAAGCTCATCCCGACTGCATCCCCATAGGTTCTCTTAGTAGCAAAAATTTCTGACCAGCTCCGCTTGGGACCCGATAGAATTGGAGGGGTAGAATGAGTCGGGGGTCTCATTGGCATACCTACAAACACCTTGTCTGCAGTCCTACCAACACGGATATCTAATCGTCCAGTTTTGAAGCCACGTGAAGGGTGCTCAGCCTGAACAGGAGCCCCCACGCGAGGGTACGGTCCACGAACGCGAGATTGTTGAAGTCCAAAACCCCCCACCCGAGGTAGAAGAAAACCACGCGAGCGAGGATCCCTCCCCTGCGGAAGCCGAAGCCCATGAACAGGAGGCCGACGCCTGTGAACAGTCTGCCAGGGTCCATCGTTGCTGTCGTCTACAGTGGAGGAGCCACCGCCTCCAATAGTCGAGGAAGAGGCCCTAGGGAAGACGCCAGGATCGCCATCCGATCCTCTCCGATTTTCACTCGCCATTTATATATATATATATATATATATATATATGAGAATTATATATATATATATATTGAATTATCAAAATATATAATATATGTCAATACTATAAAGTACCGGAATGGATAATTTGATGGGTGAATTGGCCCACAAATGTCTCCATGTATTCTCTCCAAGAAGCTAGGAGACTCAAACCCCACTTTCAGGTGGGACAGTCTCCTGATTAGTTTTAACCTTATAACAGGGTGGACTAGGAAAATCACCCTTTTGAAGAATCTTCTGGTTCCTCAAAAATGTCAACGAGATTGGGTTATGATGCGGTACATCATTACCGATCCTGGGTGACCTAGTCTATAATTGCCAGAGACTGAATTCTGGTGATGTAGAACACTGCTGGTGCTCTATCAGGTTAGCTTCTATAGGTTGGATGTATGTTTGATAAAGGCTTGACGGGAGTCCTTTAAAACGTTCTAGGATGGTTTTCATACCATCCTTATGACGAATAACATACAATTATTCAACACTATTGAAATCATCAGTTTCCAAGTAATATCCGTTTAAACCGATGTCCTTGAAACTTAATTGATTTCTGTTTGATTATGGAGAAAATAAAACATCTTTTATTATAATTTGTGTTTGGTTTGGGAGCGATAAAATTGCTTCACCTGATCCTTCTATTATATTATATAGTCCCGAAATTGTAGTGACGGGACCATAATAATTAAGATGTTATATCATCTATCAAGAAAGATCTTGTGCGCTGAGGCACTATCCATTAGGTAGTCACAATTCATCTCTATCTCTAGAATGTAAAAAGTTTTATTGAAAAGTAAAACTACATTCGATTCATAATCAAGATAAAGAAGGACTTAATTGAAGATACATTTAAAACATTAATGATAAAGGCTGAAAAGATGACTAAATTTGCTTTAGTCAAGGAGGTCGTCATTCTCGAAATCCTCGGTGTTGAATAGAGCTGGAGGCTGTATGTCCACCAGATTTTTTTCTGCGGAAGGCTTCAGGCTTGCCATATACAAATCTTGGAGGTGGCGTGGAGTACGACATACCCTGAACCAATATCCAGTCATGCCACATCTGTGACATTTGTCTTCCCAGTTTTTCTTGGGAGCAGACGTCTGGTCAGAGGTATTCCTCTTCCACGTATTTTTTTCTTCCCCTCATTATTGTTGTTCTGGGAGGAGCTCTGGTCTGCTTCTTTCCAGCTTTCCCCTTGCTGAATCTTCCTCTGTGCTTGTTCTTCATCTTCTGGAAAGAAAATGTGTGAGCTTCAGGAAGAGGAGCAGAGCCAGCAAGGCATATATTATGAGTGGCCAGTAGTAAGTATCTGTTCTGCTCCACCATGAGAAGGCAGGAGTACAGGTCAGAGTACTTAGTGAACTTGCATTCACGATACTGTTGCATGAGGATTGCATCCTTCTCATGGAAGGATGTGTAAGTCTTTTCCAACATGCGTTCTTCAGTCACTTGTTCACCATACAACTTCAGGCGTAAGGTGATATTGTGAAGTGCTGAGTTATACTCAGCAACGAACTTGAAGTCCTGTAGACGGAGATTTTCACACTTATAACGTGCACGTGGGAGGATTACATCTTTCTGATGCTTATACATGTCCTCCAGTGCATTCCACAACTCTAGTGGGTCTTCTACCGTGAGATACTCGGCCTTCAGGGTCCGATCAATATGTCGCCTGATATAGATTATGGCTTTCACCTTATCTACATCAGAGACTTTTGGTGTAGAAGCTGCATCAGCAGTACTTGTTGCCGTGGGCACAGGAGTAGAGATTGTGGCCATTAGGCCCTGTGCGCGCAAGTAGAACTTCAGATCCACATGCCAGCTCAGATAATTTTTTCCAGCCGCATCGAGAACTTCAAAATCGACACTCACAATTTTTGCCGTTTATCTAAGCATGGAATAATCATGAATTAATTATACGTAAAAATTAAAATATGCATAGATGTAAAACTAAACTAGTTGTGGGGATCGACCGGTCACCATTAAAAATAATAAATATCCAAAGTCATTTATACATTTCGAGAAAATTAAAATTAAAATTTGGAAACCCTTGGGGGACCTAGCATTAGCAATTTTCCTTCGTCTTCAGGCGAAGTATCTCCGGGCAATGGCTTATACATTTAGTTCCTCACTACATTTTCACTCAAAAGGAAAAAAAAATTGCGAGGAAAGTAAATAGTGGTGACTAAGAACGGCCGATCCAAAAACCACAACATAGTTTTACCAACATTCCAGGCAGTTTATATTAAATGTATGCAACATCACATGCATAAATAATATATTAAATTCAACATCGCAGGCAATTTTATTGGATAAATATATTAAATTTACGTTTAATAGTTACATGGACCACGTGAAAATGTCATTACCTGTTAGGTTAGGGAAATAAGCTAACGACAGAGCGGTCTCAGGATCCTTGTAATGATTAAAACATAAATTAATACTTATTTTATCCAATTTAAAAAATAAATCGATTAATAATGAATTTAAACATCGAATTAAGTAACAAAATTGTTACTTGCCACAAATACCCCGAGAGGAGTTAGTCAAACTCAATATCCCCACCTTGATATTCCCTGATATATCTGGATTTTTCTAGAATTTTTTCGGATTTTCAGGGGTTTAATAGGGTATTTTTAGAAATATATATTAATTTCTGAATTAAAATTAATTTGGCCTGCCGGCCAGTGGCCCGCGGGCTGCAGGCCCGTTAGCTAAAAAAGATACCCATTTTTATTATGAATTTTGTTAATTACTGGGCTTCTGGCCCATCAGGAGAGGCCCATTCCTCTTCTCCCTGTTGGGAGCAACGATCTAGGAGCTTGGTTTGATGATGACAAACGTGTCGTTATATCTAACGTGTGTGCTTGTGTGTTTCAGACTTGGCGAAACAATATATTTCACTATTTGGTGGAATTGCTATTCGTATAGCATATTGGGAGAAAGGGAGTGTGTGCACAACGAAGTTGGACTTGGTCAATGGAGAGCAAAGTTGGACTTGGTCAAATTGGTGATTGGATCAATTCAAATCTTTTTGAACTACACATCAAATCAAATTGATTGATTCAACCCAATCCCTAACCAATTACAAATTTCCTAGTTGGTAGTGTCCTCATCCTAGCCAAACTTATTCCTAGCCATATTTCAATTCAAATCTCCTATCTATAGTGCAAAAAGATAGAATCTAACTCATTTTTTGAAATTCCAATCCCTATACTCTACAAATCATCTTTTGCACAAAACCCTAGCCTCATCCTATATATATATATTCTTGGGAAGAGAAAAAAAAACGCACGGCAATTTAAATTGTGTTTTCAAAAGTGCGGCTACATTAAAAAATCTAGAGGGAAATTCTTTCGGCCATATCAAAGCCCTCTACACAAAATCCTTCCTTCACATTGAAAAACAAGCCCCACAAAAGATCTCAGCTTTCCAATTCTTCTGCGTGCACCAATCTTCTCCCCGCAGCCGAGATCACCGTTCGAAGGAGTTGAAGAGCTCATCGCCGTCACGAGTCAACATTGCCGAAGAAGCCTCCATCGTTGCTCTGTTCTGAAACGAAGCCGTCATCGCCTGAGTTGTCGTTGCCCTTGCTGCTGAAGACGAAGAAGCCACGAGAAGAGGTTCACGCCACCGGAGTACTCTCGAGAGCCTCACCGCGAAGATCGTCGCCGGAGGCGCTGCTGACAGAAAAGGAGCTGCAGTCGTGAAGACTTAGGCACCGCTGCAGTAGAATCAATCACCGTAGAGGACGCTGTAGCTTCCGATCACTGTAGTCACCGCCGGAGAAGAAGAAGTCGCTGCCGCCATCTGCTCCTTGCCATTAACGACGAAGTCCACACGACGAAGCTAAACGGCTTTGTTGAAGAAGCCACTGCTGTTCCTCGAAGGAGCCTACGCCACCGACGATCTCGTCGTTGAAGACCACTGCTGCCCACTGTTCGTTGTCGAACCCAAGACCATCGTAGAAGCAGCTGTCATCATTGAGTGAAGCACCGCCGATGATCTGGGTCGCCGGAGGAGATCACTGCACAACGGAGACGTCGCCGCTGCACGAAGACATCCTTGCCGTCTCTGAGAGCCTGCCATCGCCGTCGCCCACCATTGAAGAACTCGAGTGCAGCGAGAAGCATCCACAAAGGAGCGACGTTGATCGCGAAAATCTTGACGCCTTCATTGCTGCAGAACGTCGCGAGTCAGAGAAGACGAAGTTCGAAGCGCTGCCGTTGCCTGCATGCCCTAGGTGAAGCGAGGAGAAATAGAAGAGGAACGGACGGCTGTGATCGCAAAGCAAATCACTCGGACGACTGAGATCGCTGCATGCGTAAACGAGTGAAAGCGAAACGAAGCCCGCGAAATATTCTCGAGTTGACGTGGACGAGGCTCTGCTGTGGGATCAAAGCAAACGGGAAATAAATCAACGGCTGAGATTCAAGGGAGCATGATCTTATAAGCGGAGATTTGTGAATTGCGTGCTGACGTGGCGTGGATTACTTACAAGAGTTGCTCGACGCACAGACCTAAATCATATAAGCCTTGAACTGACTTCTTTGTGCACCGACAGCCAGTTATTAAAGGGAACTGCTAAACGCACAGGCCTCTGAATTATAAGCTTTGAACTGAAATTGCTCTGCACACAGACCAGTTCATAGCTTGACATCCAGGAGTCAGATTGAGACACCGATTGCGTCAGATTGGAGCTGATGATGTGCTGATTGACAGAGACGCCTACACGGACACAAACTGAGCATTTCTAAACCCTTAAACTCTTTTATTTGTGTCTTAGTGTAACGTTCTCTGTAGGGGAAACTTTACACATTTTTCTGTGACTATTATGGGACTTGTCTAGTTGGGACTAGACAAGTGGGACCCAGCTAGTTTGGGACTAGCTGGTAGAAAGCTTTGCTAGGATTGACAGTGAGAGAAAACACTGTGTGTGGGGTACTGAGAGCCTGGCGAGTGTAGAGACGTAGAGGGTGCTCTGAGCGTGCTCTAACTTGTGGTTTTGTACCTATTGCGCTATTCAATACTAGTTCTGCTTTGGGGCTGGAGTAGGTCGTTGGGACGACCGAACCAGGGTAAATCTACTGTGTACTCTGTGTCTGCTTTTTATTTACCCTGTTGCTGCTATAACTGCGTGTGCTTATTTGTGGGTTGCACGAATTATTTTTATAAGCCTATTCACCCCCCTAGGCTAGGATCCAGATCCAACAAGTGGTATCAGAGCCAGTTTAGTAGATCTAGCCTAGTTTGACCATGGACCACATTGATAGTGCTTTTGCTGAGGGTCAGTCTATTTCACGTCCACCTAGATTTAATGGAGTAGACTATGCTTATTGGAAAAATCGTATGAGAATCTACTTGATTTCTATTGATTATAAAGCTTGGCAAATTGTTGAAAAAGGCTATAAATCACCTGTTATTAAAATTGAAAACACTGAGATGCTTAAACCTGATGATAAATGGGATGATAATGATTGGAAGCTTTATTCTCTTAATGCTAAAGCTATGCATGCTCTCATTTGTGCATTAGATAAATCTGAATTCAATCGCATTTCACATTGTTTAACTGCGCAGGAAATCTGGCATACTTTGGAAGTGACGCACGAGGGAACCTCACAGGTGAAGGAGTCTAGACTTGCACTTCTGAGCACGGAATACTAGGGATTTCGCATGCTACCATCAGAGACCATATCAGAAATATTTGCGAGGTTCACCAACATTGTCTATAAGTCTAGTTCGCTCGGTAAGCCATATTCTAGCCTTGAGCAGGTGAGAAAAAGATCTTAAGAGCACTGCCAAGCTCTTTCAGGCCTAAAGTTACTGCCATCCAAGAAGCGAAGGATCTATCGCAGATGAGGGTGGAGGACTTGATAGGTAATCTAATGTCCCACGAGCTTGAATTGCAATACGTGGATAAAAGGGAGAAACCTGAGGAGAAGGAGAAAGCTACCAAGCCACTTGCTCTGAAAGCTGACGAAAGTGAAGATGATGATGATGACATAGCGCTAATGGTCAGAAATTTCAGAAAGTATGTCCAGACCAATTAAGGAAGAACAGAAATGGCACCCAGGTTTAATCGCTCTAACTTTTTTCAGTCTTCTAAGCAAACTTATGATCAGAATGCTACTAATAGAATGACTTGTTTTAAATGCAAGAAAAGAGGACATCGAATGAGGGATTGCCCACATGAGACAGCTCAGGTAGCTAAAGAAAAGGAAAAATTCAAGGTGCTAACTTGGGATATGGACATCGAAGCTGAGAGTGAGGAGGAAGAACATGAAGCCCACTCATGCATGGCATTGATGGGAATACACGACGAGGTAATTTCTGGTAGTAAAACTGAACTTCTTACTCTTTGTAAAGAAATGCAAGATAAAATAGTAGAGCTTGAATCCACTATAGATGATTATCAAAATGAGAACTTTGAAATGCAATAATCTGAATATGAAATGTCTAAAGAGATTGAAAAACTCAAAATTGATATTGTTGCTCGTGACTCTACTATTGACACTTTGAAAAAGGAAAAGTCCAGTTTTAATGATGAAGCACATTGTCTCTCTTGTCCTTCCTTGATGAATAATATTAGCATGCTTAAACTTGATTTGATTAAGCTCGAAACTGAAAAAGACTATGTGATTAGAGATCTTAATGATAAATTTTGCATGTTGGATAATGATTTTAAAAGAAAAATGATTGAATTTGAAAAGAAGGAAGAGGAAAACAAGAGAGCTTTTATAAGTAAATGCACATTGCTTGTGGAAGAAAATAAATTGTTGAAATCCAAAGTCTCTAATCTTGAATTGGCCATTAAGAAATTCTCTATGGGAAAACAATCGTTGGATACTATTTTAGAGAATTAACTATATGGCAATAACAGAAGAGGACTTGGATTTGGTTTGAAAAATGTCGAAAAGCCAAAATTCAAGAAATTCCACAATGCACCCTCTATTGCAAAGAACAAATATGCAAAGTGCTTTACTTGTGATAGTGTAGGCCTTCATATTATTGTAAATTTAGGAACATAAATATCAAGTTTAAACAAGTGTGGGTTCCTAAAACTATATTGGCTAACACTAGTGGACCTTGTTGGATTCCAAGGTCACACTTAACACCTTTCATGTAGGTGTGATGGATTTTTGGCGAGGAGCGTTAAATTCAATGTCTCATTCTTTTAGCTCCTTCGTCAAAAAGCGACGAGAAGGTATAATTTTTATCCATCTTTGCATTTCATTGCATACCTTCATAGATTTGTTTGTGTGCTTGATTTATTTTGATTTGTGTGCTTGCATGCATGATTTTTTAAATGTTTTTATTTCTGAAAAAAAAATGAAAAACCAAAAATTAAAAAATAATTGTGCTTATTGATTATCCTCTTATGAATCTCTTAAGTGGTATTGTATGAATGATCAATCTATCCCTTGTAGAAGTCAATTCATTATTGTTGTAGCTACATGAACATGATGTTATTCTTTTTAGTAGCCATGACATGTCTCATAAGTTTTAAAACTTGACTTCTACACCTACATTTGCACTTTCACGATATTTGACTTTTTAGTACTTTTGGAGATTCTTTTGAAGAATAATGGAAAGTGAATGTAGAAATGATTAATTTCTGAAATTTTCTAAGGGATTTGAAGTGTTTAGCCATGAATAAAAATTGAGCACAAAAGAATTGCAAATAAAAAATTATATATATATGAAAATTGCTCCGTATGAAAAATGGATACACTTCATGGCTAATACACAACCCACGAGTATCCAACTTGTGCTAAATGGGTAATCATTAGCGTTGGTGTATATAACTCGTCAAGCAATGCCACCCCGCATTTAAAAGTCCTTTTAGGCCATGTTTCGGGGTTCGGTAACTTGAACTCATCTTTGATGAGGTGTGAAAAATCAATCCTAGTGATGTTCATGAAAATTGGAAAATGTGGATTGATTTGGTTGATTTTCTGAAATTGAATCTCCTCTTGTACTTTATTGTCTATATCACTACATTTACACAAAGGTGGGAAGCCGTGTTATGAAATTCTATGAGCTTGAATTGTCTATTTTTTTGGAAAACTCATGCAAATTGCATGCTACATTTAATAATTGTTTATTTTTGCATGGAATATTCTTGTGACTTCATTAATCCACTTTTGGTGATTACAAAGGGGGAGAAAGAGAATGAAAGATTTGTTTGATTTGTCGGTATTATTTGCTGAAGGGGGAGCATGAAAAATAATGTTGAAGGGGGAGCTTGAGAGAAGGTGGAGCATGCTTTTATATTTGTTATAATGTTGTGCATGCTTGTTGTAATACATGAATGTCTCATCCATACATCATATTGCATTACACCCGCATTACACCCTTCAACACACTTCACATACCCATACCTATTGATCAAATCTTTCATGGGTTTGTCATCACCAAAAGGGGGAGATTGTTGGGAGCAACGATCTAGGAGCTTGGTTTGATGATGACAAACATGTCGTTATATCTAACGTGTGTGCTTAGTGTGTTTCAGGCTTGGCGAAACAATATACTTTCACTATTTGGCGGAATTGCTATTCGTATAGCATATTGGGAGAAAGGGAGTGTGTGCACACCGAAGTTTGACTTGGTCAATGGAGAGCAAAGTTGGACTTGGTCAAATTGGTGATTGGATCAATTCAAATCTTTTTGAACTACACATCAAATCAAATTGATTGATTCAACCCAATCCCTAACCAATTACAAATTTCCTAGTTGGTAGTGTCCTCATCCTAGCCAAACTTATTCCTAGCCATATTTCAATTCAAATCTCCTATCTATAGTGCAAAAAGATAGAATCTAACTCATTTTTTGAAATTCCAATCCCTATACTCTACAAATCATCTTTTGCACAAAACCCTAGCCTCATCATATATATATATATATATATATATATATATATATATATATATATATATTCTTGGGAAGAGAAAAAAAACGCACGACAATTTAAATTGTGTTTTCAAAAGTGCGGCTACATTAAAAAACCTAGAGGGAAATTCTTTCGGCCATATCAAAGCCCTCTACACAAAACCCTTCCTTCACATTGAAAAACAAGCCCCACAAAAGATCTCAGCTTTCCAATTCTTCTGCGTGCACCAATCTTCTCCCCGCAGCCGAGATCACCGTTCGAAGGAGTTGAAGAGCTCATCGTCGTCACGAGTCAACATTGCCGAAGAAGCCTCCGTCACTGCTCTGTTCTGAAACGAAGCCGTCATCGCCTGAGTTGTCGTTGCCCTTGCTGCTGAAGACGAAGAAGCCACGAGAAGAGGTTCACGCCACCGGAGTACTCTCGAGAGCCTCACCGTGAAGATCGTCGCCGGAGGCGCTGCTGACAGAGAAGGAGCCGCAGTCGTGAAGACTTAGGCGCCGCTGCTGAAGAATCGATCACCGTAGAGGACGCTGCAGCTTTCGATCACTGCAGTCACCACCGGAGAAGAAGAAGTCGCTGCCGCCATCTGCTCCTTGCCATTAACGACGAAGTCCACACGACGAAGCTAAACGGATTTGTCGAAGAAGCCGCTGCTGTTCCTCGAAGCAGCCTACGCCACCGACGATCTCGTCGTTGAAGACCGCTGCTGCCCACTGTTCGTTGTCGAACCCAAGACCGTCGTAGAAGCAGCTGTCATCATTGAGCGAAGCACCGCCGATGATCTGGGTCACCGGAGAAGATCACTACACAACGGAGACGTCGCCGCTGCACGAAGACATCCTCGTCGTCGCTGAGAGCCTGCCATCACCGTCGCCCACCATTGAAGAACTCGAGTGTAGCGAGAAGCATCCACGAAGGAGCGACGTGTGAAAAGCTTGACGCCTTCATTGCTGTAGAACGTCGTGAGTCGGAGAAGACGAAGTTTGAAGCGCTGCCGTTGCCTGCATGCCCTAGGTGAAGCGAGGAGAAATCGAAGAGGAACGGACGGTTGTGATCGCAAAGCAAATCACTCGGACGACTGAGATCGCTGCATGCGTAAACGAGTGAAAGGGAAACGAAGCCCGCGAAATATTCTCGAGCTGACGTGGACGAGGCTCTGCCGTGGGATCAAAACAAACGGGAAATAAATCAACGGCTGAGATTCAAGAGAGCATGATCTTATAAGCGGAGATTTGCGAATTGCGTGCTGACGTGGCGTGGATTACTTACAACAGTTGCTCGACGCACAGACCTAAATCATATAAGCCTTGAACTGACTTCTTTGCGCACCGACAGCCAGTTATTAAAGGGAACTGCTAAACGCACAGGCCTCTGAATTATAAGCTTTGAACTGAAATTTCTCTGCACACAGACCAGTGCATAGCTTGACATCCAGGAGTCAGATTGAGACACCGCTTGCATCAGATTGGAGCTGACGATGTGCTGATTGACAGAGACGCCTATACAGACACAAACTGAGCATTTCTAAACCCTTAAACTCTTTTATTTGTGTCTTAGTGTAACGTTCTCTGTAGGGGAAACTTTACACATTTTCTGTGACTATTATGGGACTTGTCTAGTTGGGACTAGACAATTGGGACCCAGCTAGTTTGGGACTAGCTGGTAGAAAGCTTTGCTAGGATTGATAATGAGAGAAAACACTGTGTGTGGGGTACTGAGAGCCTGGCGAGTGTAGAGACGTAGAGGGTGCTCTGAGCGTGCTCTAACTTGTGGTTTTGTACCTATTGCGCTATTCAATACTAGTTCTGCTTCGGAGGCTGGAGTAGGTCGTTGGGACGACCGAACCAGGGTAAATCTGCTGTGTACTCTGTGTCTGCTTTTTATTTACCCTGTTGCTGCTATAATTGCGTGTGCTTATTCGTGGGTTGCACGAATTATTTTTATAAGCCTATTCACCCCCCCTCTAGGCTAGGATCCAGATCCAACACTCCCCTCACCCTAATTAGGGTTATAAGGGGGGAAAGTAGGGTTGGGGAGAGTCAGTCGCCTGGAATTTGAAAAGACCCCCCATTTTTTTCGTTCCCATATGAACGCGAAGGAGGGGGGGCCCGAAACAGTGCCCCCTTCTCCATTTTATTGCGACAGGGGGGCGGAGAGGGGGGTCGGAGCAACACCCCCTTCCTCTGTGATCGCAGCCAGGCCCCCCTGCCAGGGGGCGCTCTCCGACGAGCAAGGCGGCCCCCACGTCAGGTGAGGCAGTGCTCCGAAACAAACAGAGCCCCCATCGATGGTGATTATCAGAAGCCCCCATTCCGATGTGGGGGGGTGGCCGACGCTCCAGGGCCGAAAGGAAGCCCCCTCCGACGGGGGAGCGGGTGTTCAGGCCGAAATGAGCGGCGTACGGGGCAGCACCCCTCCGACAGGGAGGGGGCAGCGATTCGAAACAAAGGACTCCCCCGGCGGCGATTCGAAGTCTCCTGTCGGCGATACATCGATTCTTGAAGGGGGTGGCCGGCGCCCGCTTCGGGAAGCGGCAGGAGGCCCCCCCGACTGGGGGGGCACTCTGATGCCTAGCGCCTGGCTAATATGAAAGTGCCCCAGAATCCGACCAAGCGCTTCGATCGAGGTCCCCCCCTGTCGATTTGTAGCGGATCAAGCGCCTAGCTGACCAAGTGTTAGGGAGGGGTTTCAGCGATCGATGCCCCCCCTTCCGGGGGGTCCGGTGGATCGAAGCCCCCCATTCCGGGGGTACGGCGGTACGAAACACCCCCTTCTGGGGGTGTCCGATGCCGGTGCAAGGCGGCGGCTCCCTGCAGGGGGGCCTGTTTATTTTTAACAGTAAATCTGTGTTTAGAAAATTGATTTTCTAATGTTTTTGCCATAGATCTCTTAGAAAATAAGTATCACAGATTTAACAACATGCGCATGTTAAAATATTGATCTAGGGGTTCCTGATAATTTACCTCTAGATCCTACCCGCCGGATCTAACGAAGTTTGGAGAAGGAAGCCCTATCCGTGTCCTCGCAAATCGTCCGTCGGCAGGGATTCGGCTCAGCAGTTGAGCGTGCTGATAACGTGTTAGAATATTGAGAAGTGTCACGCCCCGCTTCCCAAAATGGACGGAGGCGAAGCGTGACTAAGGCCCGCTTAGGCCGGAGCTGTGAAGCTCGGACCCAATAAGCGTCTGTAGGGGTACCATTTTAAAAGTTTCAGGTTCTTGCATTAATATAGTTCGAAACAACAGATAGTACAGAAAGGAAGTTGCATTCATTAAATTAGAGATATAATATCCAACAAGTACAAAGTCTAAAAAGAAGCCTAAGCGTGGCAACAAACTATCTAAAAGCAAACTAAAAGTAGTAACCTCTGAAAGTGACGACTAAAAAGACCTCAAGGTCTGGTCCTCGTCAGGCACGTGCTCTGGGTCGACGTCCTCGGCTCCTCGTACTCCAGCGAGTCTGCCTCGTTCACGATCTCTGGCTGAACACCTGACGTACAGCACCAAAAGAAGGAACTGTACGTCAGGTAAGGTCTACAAACAGGATTAGACCAAACTGCAAGTATATCGACTTTTAGACAACGTTTTACTGGTTGATTAACATGCTGGGGTTATAACAGAGTAACACAACAGGAAGCAACGCAGCAGGAAAGTAAAGCGCAACAAGTAGTAGTCGTAGCGTGTGCCACGAACTACGGGACTAACCAACAGATGTCAAGACAAGACGGGACGTGACGGGACAAGACAAGACAGGACAAGTGAGACATGAAAGGGTTCACGCCTTACGGTTCGAGGGGGATCAGACCCTCTTGTCATGCGCACGCTCAACCCAACCCCAAACCCAGGAAACTCAGGACAAGATTTACAGGGATCATTTCCGCTAGGGAAACATCCGAAACGCCCGAAGGCTTTTTGTGTAACAGGGATCACTTTCGCGGGGGAAAGCATCCGAAACGCCCGAAGGCTTTTTATGTAACAGGGATCACTTTCGCGGGGGAAAGCATCCGAAACGCCCGAAGGCTTTTTGTGTAACAGGGATCACTTTCACGGGGGAAAGCATCCGAAACGCCCGAAGGCTTTTTATGTAACAGGGATCACTTTCACGGGGGAAAGCATCCGAAACGCCCGCATGCTTTTTGTGTAACATTCACTGGGATCACTCTCGCATGGAGAGCATCCGAAACGCCCGCAGGCTTTTTGTGTAACAGGGACATGACATGACAAGTGTACGGAAATTGTTATTCTAGGGTGTCCACACGCACGCACACACAAGATAGCCCTACGGTGTCAAAAATTGTTGTTTGTCGAGCTTAGACTTCGTCGTCAAGTCTAAGTCATCAGAGGCGTCCCGGACGCTATCATTTCACGTCCGTTTCTATACATTCACAGTCTAACAGTTCTAGCAATCTAAGACCAAAGCACGGTTAAAAACGCAAGTGGGTACACTTGCTTGCGATGGCGAGTGTGTCGTCCGTCCGGAGCGTCTCGTCCAGTCGTCGCGTCCGCGGTAGTCCGTCTGAAATAGTGTCACGGCGACGATGTCAGGTCGCGTTTTCAGTAAATCCTATTTAGGTTCATATCTAGGTTGTCGGGACTACCCTAATTGTCAAAGTCACAATTTTGATGTTCAGTCCTATTCGACGATTCTATCCTATGTGCACAGTTCAAAAGTCCAGTCGTCGAATCTACTGTTTCACAACGTTTTAAAGGCGCAGAAGATAAATTTAGTTACAGTTGTCCGATTTTAGTTAGGGTTCAGTTTGCTACGGTGTGGGTTTCGCTACGAGTTTAGAGGGACCAACCTGGTGCGAGGGACGCGCACGAATCTGGCGTCGAGTTTGGAAACGGTGGCGGTGCTCGTGCCCCCGACCGTGGGTAGCGCAGTGAGGGTCGCCTCAGGATTGTAGCAGCTGCGGGTAGCGCAGCCGAGATATCACGGCTACAGGTACGGTATCGAGATTGCTTCGGTTGCGGGTCCCGGTAACGATACGTCTACGGCAACAGTAACATGAATGAGTCGCGTCACCAGGAGGCCACAGAATCTGCGGCGTTAACGGCGTCTCGACTACGGGTAGCGTAGTGAGACTCGTTCGGGCAGCGAACGGAAGTACGGGCAGCGAGTACGATCTGGCCAACGGTAACAACAGCGAGCACGATCAACACACGGTCTCACAACGTCCTCAGAGTGTCAGGGTAACACCGGGAGCACGGATCAACGGCTCTCGATGTCGGGAGTCACGGCGTGCCGGCGCTGCGGCGAGGAGTGCGACAGCGAGCGGCTGCAGCTCACAGCAGCGGTGGCGGGCGAGATTTTCTGCGGCGGATGTGCCGTGGATTGCGGTGGCGGCACGAGAGCGAGGTGCGACGGCGGGGGAAATCTGTGGATGCGAGGCGGTGGTGGATCGCTGAACGGAGGGGGCCTCGCGGGGGAGCCGACGGTGGGATCTCACCGGAGGAAGGCGCTCGGGGGTTGGGGACACCGGAGCTGCGTCGTGCGGAGGTGGCGGCCTCGGATCGTGGCTGAGGGCGGCGATCTCGCCGTGGCGGAGTACAGCAGCAGCGGGCGGCGGAGCTTGCGCTGGGTCGCGGCGGATCGACGCAGCGGCGAGCTGCGGATGAGTGCACGGCGGAGGAAAGGGGATGAGGGAGGTGGCGCTCGGGCTCGGCGGTCGTGGGCGCTGTGGATTGGGGCACAGCGGCGGTTGGCTGCGGGCTCGGAGAGGGGAGAGGCGGCGCTCGCGGCGAGAAACGATGACCGGCGGCGACACCGGGGATCAGGGTCAGGCGGCCGCGGCGGAGGAAGATGCGGTGGCGAGGTGAGGGGGGCCGTGGAGATGGCGGCCGCGGGCCGTGCGACGCTGTGCAGCGGCGCCGGAGGGAGATCTGGGTACGGGCGGCGGATCGCCGTAGGGAGAGAGAGAGAGATCGAGAATGGGGGGGGGGGGAATTTTCGGCGGCTGCGTGTGGGTTAGGGTTTAGGGTAAAAGCTAGGGTTAGGGATTTAATTTAGGGTTATTATAAATAGAATTAAAAGATGCTATACACCTATACAATTATAGTTTAAGGGGGAAAAATTAAAAGGATGGAGGGTGACATTTTTGGGGTAAGTCTAGAGGAGGCTAGAGGAACAGTTGAGGAAATATTTAAAACGATTTAAATAATGGATCTAGCTAGATTTCGTCAGATTTGGCAGCAAATTCGAAATTTGAATCTGATCAGGGCAAATCAACGGTCCAGATTTCTCCGAGCGATATCTTTCAATCCGGGCGTCAGAAAAATAATCTGAAAATACCGGTGCGATCGTGGAGACGAGACACACAGATCTACGGAGCCTGATCATGCGTAACACCTACTAAGAATTTACGTAAAATTGGAAACGGCGTTTCGAGTCATATGACTAAAACGCCCCTATCATTCAAAGTCGTTTTCGCGCGAAAACGAGCCGTGAAAGACGTTCCCAAAAATTTACTATAAAATTCAACACCCCAAAACGATCGCAACGGCATATCGCATCGCATATGCCGGAGCTCGAAAATAGGCAAATAAAATACGTGCACGATAAAACACGTGCGCGCAGAAAATTACAAACGGTCGGAAAGTAGCCGTTACATTCTACCCACCTTAGAAATGATTCCGCCCTCGGAATCACTCACACTAATAATAATATTACCCATATAACCTTATACCCGCAACTATCATATCTACTCATAAAGATTTCTAATCCTGTAACTTCGAACAACGTTCCTCAATAATCCATCATAATCCATCTTTTCACTGGACAAAGCCACGACTAAACTCACATCCTATCACCTAACTATAGACCCATCACTGCTGTTAAATTTCCAACTCCAAGTTCTCATAAAAGGATAATAATCATCGTCTCATACCATGCCACTCCACTAAACATCATTGCTCAAAAACAAACTTTTAAACTCTCGATCTCTTCCCAATATTAATCAATCGCTAAAAAGATGTTCTAGTCGATCACTAATCCAAGACAAAAACTTTGTCTATCTTATAATACCTTCACAAATCAACAATTGCCGTGTCCTCAATACATTCCGTGTCATATATTCCCATAAATTTATCCGCCAAATAATCGAACTATCAAAATCACATCTCCTCCTACTTTTTATAATTATTTTCAACCAATACTAAATTCGACAACCTAACCATCCATTTGTCTCAACACGTTGTGTTACTCCCAATGTCTTCTCACGTCAACTCAACAATCAAGTCTCGATGCTTACAATGTTCTACTCATTCTCATGGTCATCCTAACTCATACCACACTCTGTAGCCATCCCTTTCTACCATTCGTCTAAGCCTCAAATCTGATAGTTCTCATCTTCACGCATATAATCTCATTCAACTAGAGTTCTCCATTGAGTCCGCCACAGTTCGGTTTCATAAATAAGTCTTGGACATCCCATTCTTTTCATCCGAAAGAAATCTATTCCAATATCCTATTGTTCCAAAATCAGTTAATCATTGCTATAACAAATCTCATCTCTCCCTGAGCCTACCCGCAAACAAAATCCTACAACATAATAGCTAGTCCCAAAACTATAACAATCATAACATAACATTTCTAAATGGAGAGAGAGAGAAGAGAAAGGGAAACTTAAAACCAGTGACACATTTTTAAAACATTTGGAAAAACGAGTGGAGTCGTGGTAATGGACGAGGAAGGATAATTGATTTGTGATCTCGTGAGCTAATTTCAAAAACTTTAAAGGTTTGATTTAAAAGAAAAACAAAGTTCTGATACAATCACATGCAGTCAATGATACGCTATTCTATAATCGCAAAAAAAAACTACGTCTAAGGAAGTTGCCTGTTATGACCCTATTCATATACGTATGAATACCGTCATTCAAACATCTTCAATCGCATCATGGGTAACACTGAGTACACATTCAAGACACAAAAAGGCAGTCACTAATATCCTAAAGATAGCACACTCGTACTGGTCCACACACTCTACCTATACACACGCACTACGATGACATCACAACCCAGTGGGCTCACTACTAACTAGAGATGACATAAGCAACTACAGGCACTGATGTCTACATAAAAGAAGGAGACCGAAACCAAAAGCGACACGAAACAAGATCGAAAGAACTAAGTCAGGTAAGGCGAGGATAAGAAGATAATCGGATAGACTGGACAAAAATATTGCTAAAATGATTTAACGATGAAAGAAGGATTTTGTGCAAAATATGGTATCATATACCTTTAAAAATATATATATTCATATGCTTAAAAGTGAACAGGTGTAGCAAATTAAATTTTGGAAAAAGTAAGACGAAGGAAGGATGGGTAGGGTGGAAAAAAACGATTGTTTTGCAAATGAGAATAAGTTTACACAAAGATTTTGAAATGTGGTCACGAGGAACATAGAACTGGTATAATAATAATAATAAAATAATTGGAGTTCCCTCTAGTCTAGAAAATATTTAAAAAGTACGTACGGTAAGTGATTAGAAATTTTGGTAGTTTTTATAAAAAGAATAACTTTGAATGGTAACAAGTTTTAATACCGAAATACGAGAGTTAATGATTCAAAAGCGAGTACGAATTAGTAACTTAAGGATTTACGACCAAGAAGGTTTCAAAGTCGATAAAAGAATTTTAATTCAACCGAAAACAAGAAATTTTAAATATATAGTATAGGGGTTTTCAAAGAAATTAAGCTGAGCGTTGAAACTGAATATGGAGTTTCGAAAATACTTTTAGAGAAGCCAAAATTGGCAAAGAGAAAGATTCGGAGGATCTACGATGATCGTCAGGAAACGATCACGTGAATCGGGAGACAGGAAAATGATCGCTTGAAGAATATGTGTAGAATACGAACCGTGAAGAGCTACGACGGAACATCACGGTCGATAACACGTAAATGGTAATGACCAGGAAGACGCTAGAAGTCAGGGATTCTACTTTTCGGGTCGCCTAAGATCAGGAGAGCTCGGTACTAAGATTTCCTAATGAGCTAGACTGTAACCAGGATCTAATGGGAATGTTCCTAAGAGAATCCAGGTTAGTTCTGCTGGGCCCGAAGTCGATGGACCCGAGCGAACGACTAAAAGAAGGATTTTAGAACTCTAACATGGCCCGAGCCGGGAGAGAGACTACAAGGGTATCCTAAGACGTGTATGACTATATTTAATCCAAGGCGTATGACTATCAAATCTGAATGTCTATCTAAGTCTTCCTACTATCTAAGACTGGGAAAACCTAGTTTAGACTCTTACATGGATATTAAATGAATGCGGTACTCTTATTGTTCCGAACTTTTGCAAGACCTGCATGGACCACCACTAAAACCTGTCACGCCCTGCTTCCCAAAATGGACGGAGGCGAAGCGTGACTAAGGCCCGCTTAGGCCGGAGCTGTGAAGCTCGGACCCAATAAGCGTCTGTAGGGGTACCATTTTAAAAGTTTCAGGTTCTTGCATTAATATAGTTCGAAACAACAGATAGTACAGAAAGAAAGCCCGCAGTGAGGGTCGCCTCAGGATTGTAGCAGCTGCGGGTAGCGCAGCTGAGATATCACGGCTATAGGTACGGTATCGAGATTGCTTCGGTTGCGGGTCCCGGTAACGATACGTCTACGGCAACAGTAACATGAATGAGTCGCGTCACCAGGAGGCCGCAGAATCTGCGGCGTCAACGGCGTCTCGACTACGGGTAGCGTAGTGAGACTCGTTCGGGCAGCGAACGGAAGTACGGGCAGCGAGTACGATCTGGCCGACGGTAACAACAGCGAGCACGATCTACACACGGTCTCACAACGTTCTCGGAGTGTCAGGGTGACACAGGGAGCACGGATCAACGGCTCTCGACGTCGGGAGTCACGGCGTGCCGGCGCTGCGGCGAGGAGTGCGGCAGCAAGCGACTGCAGCTCACAGCAGTGGTGACGGGCGAGATTTCTGCGGCGGATGCGCCGTGGATTGCGGTGGCGGCACGAGAGCGAGGTGCGACGGCGGGGGAAATCTGTGGATGCGAGGCGGTGGCGGATCGCTGAACGGAGGGGGCCTCGCGGGGGAGCCGGCGGCGGGATCTCGTCGGAGGGAGGCGCTCGGGGGTTGGGGACGCCGGAGCTGCGTCGTGCGGAGGCGGCGGCCTCGGATCACGGCTGAGGGCGGTGATCTCGCCGTGGCGGAGTACAGCAGCAGCGGGCGGCGGAGCTTGCACTGGGTCGCGGCGGATCGACGCAGCGGCGAGCTGCGGATGAGTGCACGGCGGTGGAAAGGGGATGAGGGAGGTGGCGCTCGGGCTCGGCGGTCATGGGCGCTGTGGATGGGGGCACAGCGGCGGTTAGCTGCGGGCTCAGAGAGGGGAGAGGCGGCGCTTGCGGCGAGAAACGATGACCGGCGGTGACACCGGGGATCGGGGTCAGCCGGCCGCGGCGGAGGAAGATGCGGCGGCGAGGCGAGGGTGGCCGTGGAGATGGCGGCCGCAGGCCGTGCGACGCTGTGCGGCGGCGCCGGAGGGAGATCTGGGTACGGGCGGTGGATCACCGTGGGGAGAGAGAGAGAGAGATCGAGAATTGGGGGGGAATTTTCGGCGGTGCTTGTGGGTTAGGGTTTAGGGTAAAAGCTAGGGTTAGGGATTTAATTTAGGGTTATTATAAATAGAATTAAAAGATGCTATACACCTATACAATTATAGTTTAAAGGGGAAAAATTAAAAGGATGGAGGGTGAAATTTTTGGGGTAAGTCTAGAGGAGGCTAGAGGAACAGTTGAGGAAATATTTAAAACGATTTAAATAATGGATCTAGCCAGATTTCTTCAGATTTGGCAGCAAATTCGAAATTTGAATTTGATCAGGGCAAATCAACGGTCCAAATTTCTCCGAGCGATATCTTTCAATCCGGGCGTCAGAAAAATAATCTGAAAATACTAGTGCGATCGTGGAGACGAGACGCACAGATCTACGGAGCCTGATCATGCATAACACCTAATAAGAATTTACGTAAAATTGGAAACGGCGTTTCGAGTCAGATGACTAAAACGCCCCTATCATTCAAAGTCGTTTTCGCGCGAAAACGAGCCGTGAAAGACGTTCCCAAAAATTTACTATAAAATTCAACACCCCAAAACGATCGCAACGACATATCGCATCCCATATGCCGGAGCTCGAAAATAGCCAAATAAAATACGTGCACGATAAAACACGTGCGCGCAGAAAATTACAAACGGTCGGAAAGCGGCCGTTACAAGAAGAAGTGTAGGCTAATGGTTGAGACCATAGCCATATATATATTGATAATAGAAGGATCCCAAGAGACACCCACTTAGTAGTGGGTGTAATGGTGGATGTAAATGGGGGGGGGGGAGACCAAAGGTCTCCCCCATTCATAACAAATAGAACGTATTTTTAAAAATAGATAGTTTCTAAAAAAATAATATTTTAAGAAAAATTTATAAATAGATAGTATTTTATAAGTAGAAAGTATTTTTAAAAATCATTAAAGATTAACTTTTTTATTCCTAAATAGATAGTATTTGAAAGAAAAGTATTTAATCCTGAAATTCTTGAAGGTCTCTGAGTGAACCTTTAAATTTTATTAATTAAAAATTTTGAGGGTGAGACTTAAGTCGGCCAGCCTTACCCCTCAAACAATGGCTATACAAATAAAAATAACTCTAATACAATACAAATACAAGTAAGAAAATGATAATACAAAGTAAGAAATGAAAACAATCTGCTTGTGTCTCTTCTTCGTTTGAGTCTTCAGACAGATCATTTCTATCTTCTGTGCGATTTTCTGCATAGAACCAATTCTTCGCACAAACCGCCACTTCAACTATATCTTTCTTCAGCCTTGATCTCTTGTCGCTCAAAACGTGACCATGTGCACTAAAAGCAGACTCCGAAGTAACAATAGATATAGGGATTGCTAACAAATCATGAGCAATGATGGCAAGAATTAGATACCGAGTTTCATACACTTTCCACCAGGCTAAAGTATCAAACTTCGCATCCTCTAATTCTTCATCAGTAAAAGGAAAAGGATTTGCTAAATACTTAGAAAGTTCACTATAAGAACTATCTGTCTCCATTGGTTTTTGTTTCTTCTTCACTAAAATCTGTCGGATCCTACTTGACTGTGTACTTGCAGGAACAGAAGAAGTATTTGAAAACCTACCAAATTTAGCCGCATATGTTGCAAAAAAGTTTCTTAAGCTAGTTTTAAACGTAGCGATAGGTTCCTCTGCGTCAAATCTCATATTTTCATAATAAGTTTCTAATAAATCAACAACACCTTCCTCCTTCATCCGTGGATCGAAAACCTTAGCTAAACAGTAACGCATAAGAACATGATTACAATATTTCTCTAATTTTTTTCCATGGCTTCTATCATAGGAAGAAGAGCAGTGTTAGGGTCATCGTGGTCTCTATATTTCGCTAAAAGTTTTGAAATAAAAACTAATTGTTATAAGCCTAAAATTGTTGTCAAGTAATACACATCGAAAAATTTATTTGTAGCAGTATAAAAAACTTCAAAAAATTCATAAATATTTCCTTTAGTTCTCCACTCATAGTCACTAATTTCATAGTCTTGCCCAGGTGGAAGGTTTGCACTTGAAAAATCATTAAACTGCGCTCTATATTTAAGCATGGAACGCATCATTAGATACGTTAAATCCCACCTATGTTGAATGTTAAAGGTAAATGCTCAGTAAGCTTTTTTGCCATTACGACAAATTTGTTTGAACCGTTGTCTCTTAGGGCCGGAAGTATAATGTTTATTACTTTTTCTAGGTAATCAGAGGAAGTCTTAAGTCCATCTTGAACTATTAAGTTCAAGACGTGACAAGCACATCGTTGATGGAATAACATGCCATCCAGCTCAGGGTTCAATATTTTTTAAATATGAAATTGCACTATTGTTGTTAGAAGCATTATCAAAAGTAAATGTAAATTTTTTTCCGGATATATCAAAATCACGAATAACAGACATTATCAAATTGCTGATAGCACCACCGGTATGAACATGCTCTAACATTCTAAATCATATAATCCTTTTATTAAGAGTGTAGTCATTTTCTATGTAATGGGCCATAACACATACATAGGAAGTGCCCCATTTCGTTGTCTGATGTGCGTTTATATTTTATATATTCACGCACGTCTTCTTCGTCGTTTTTCGTTATTTCGTATCCGTTTCTTTGTGTTTTCAGTTTCTTTTTTACTTTCATCGTGTTACGTGCATTTGCAGGACATTGCTAGTGCATGGGACATATATGGCCAACATCATAAGTCCCAAGAGCAACGGGAAGTGTCGCACGAGACCCCGAGAGCCATTTGTCAAAGATAACTATGTATCAGCTCTCAACCGATCGGGTGGAACAGCCAACCGATCGGGTCAAGCGGTCCGTGTCAGTGCAGAAGAAGAGACAGTTCCACTCGATCGGTTTTGTGATCGGGTGGATATTTTACAGAGGGCAGATTCGAAGGCCAAAATTTTGATCCGATCGGGTCGACACTTTCAACCGATCGGGTTAGCTGCTGCTGCTTCCCAAGCTCAAGAAATCCAAGACTCACCTGATCGGTTTAGTGATCGGGTGAGAATTTATCAGAGCTGAAGACAGATTTTTCTGTCGTCTCACCCGATCGGGTGAAGTCTCACCCGATCATGTGAGTATCTGTTTTTGACTTTTTGTGGAAATATTCCCTAGCATCTTTCCCACTTGTATAAATAGGGCTAGGTTTTCCCAGAAACGAAATTCCCATTTTAAAGCTGTTTTAGGGATTTTCAGCTGTTCGAATTAAACACATATTGTAAGTTCCTTGATCGCTTTCATATTTTTATATTGTGTTTATGCATCTATTTGCTACGGTGAACAATTGCTTGATTTGAATTCTTATGGCTATATTTTCTATTTTTGCACTTGCTACCATGCTTAGTGAGTAGTTCTTCAATCTAGGACATTGGTGGAAGCCCCTTCGTGGGTTCTCCTTAGAACGGCCATATGTTTAGGGATTCGATCGGATCTAGGGATTTTGATGGTTACACAGGGGAGTTTCATTGTCATCGACGGGAAAAAGACCGCCTTTGACCGTTGGGCCAAGAGGAAATAAAACGTGAGTTTGATTCTCTAGCCATAGCTCACCCCCTAGCGTTGACATCGAGTCCTTGCACGTGGGAAGTGCTTGGACGAAATGTTTGGAGCGATCATTGCGAACTTAGTGCTCTCGAAGTCGGATGGTGTTGGACATGGGAATGCCCACCGTCTGAAGCCGGATACACCTAGCGTATCATCCTGGGCATCGACCGGAATATCAGGCCCATGGGACGCAAGGTATCACTTTTAGAGGCAACGTCTCACCGCCAAACCCTAGCATTCGGTTATATTCCTATCCTTCGACCGTAATAGTGAGAACCCATATTTAGGGGGAAGCTAAAGTCCTAGGTTACCTTTTTACCTCTTACATATTTTCCATTAATTTATAATCGTGACAACCAACTAGATAATAGGCTAGCTCATCCACCGGGTGATCCGGTTCCTGAATGTTTACAAGTACAACACACACCTCCCCGTGATCGACCCCCAAGCCACAATTCGACACCGTGCGCTTGCAATTTATAAATTCTAATTCTAGTATCCCCGTCCCGGTTTGCGTGTCAAATGGGCGGGCGGTCAAGCTCTATGGCACCGTTGCTGGGGAGGCAACGTGCTTGTTACACTTAGGACCTTGTTATCCTTGAGACTAGCTCACATCCTCACCCCATGATCATTTTCAAATTCTACACCCTTTTTAATTTTGCATGGACATATTGTACATATTTGTTGTAGAGGGTTAGTAGACTATGTCTCCATACCGCCGTCGACATTCTTATCTCTCCATTCCTACGACTTGTGCTATTAACGTGTTCTCTATTGTTGTAGTCCTCTTTCTTTCCTTTTCTTACAGGGTTTCTACTCTATAGCAAGAATGTCGTGTGCCGTTTCAGATAATATCTGGGCACATGCACCCCACGCCAGCTATTTGGTCCAATGTCTCGCAGAATCTCTAAGCACCCCGAGCATCCAATCCTTCCTGTCAGATGCATTGGACAATCAAAAGAGGAATCATGATATTCAGCATCATCCTGACACGACAGTTTTTTCCCCATCTGGTGGTGTGGTGCTTATTGACATACCCAATACCGACTTCAGTAAGGGTGATCTACGTATTGATAGAGAGATTTGTCTGAAGGATTATCTGGCAGGACTTGTCAAGTGCTGTGAGAAGGAATCTATCCTTTCCTTGCAGTCCTCTACAGAGCACCCTGGAGTTTGGGACCATGATGGAATTGGAGGTAGTGGTGGAGAGCTATCTACTATTGAGACTTGCTTTCATGTTGAAGATTTTCTGCCCGATAGTTATCATACATGTGAGATGGAACCAGAGCCTTCCTCCACGGTCTCCTCACCACCTTGCAAAGCTTCGCCCCGCAGACCCACGTTTGAAAGTGAAGTTCTGGATGTTGGCATCCCGGAGACTCGGAAAGAGGCTCTTTCATTGGAGGATGCACAGTTTGAAAAATATGTATCAGGACCACACGAAGTCGAGATGAAGGAGTTACCTTCGGGATTGAGGTATGAATATTTGGGGAAGGATTCGACGCAGCCGATCATCGTGAACTCCTCGCTACCTGAAGACCAGATGGCCAAACTTCTTGATGTTCTGAAGAGATTTAAGAATGTTTTTGGGTATGTAATTGAGGACTTGAAGGGAGTAAGCTTGGGGCTTTGCTCACATAGGATATTGCTTGAAGATGAGCAAGCCACTTCCATTGAGCCACAACGAAGATTGAACCCCATTATGATGGAAGTAGTTAAGAAGGAGATTGTTAGACTCCTCCAGGCCAGGATTATCTACCCTATTTCCGACAGTTGTTGGATTAGCCCGGTACATGTTGTGCCCAAGAAGGGATGAATGACAATCATTTGTAACGAGAAAAATGAGCTTATACCTACAAGGACAGTCACCGAATATCGTATGTGCATCGATTACCAGAACCGGATACCGGATATCGGATGTGCATCGATTACCGGAACCTTGTTATCCTTGAGACTAGCTAACATCCTCACCCCGTGATCATTTTCACATTCTACACCCTTTTTAATTTTGCATGGACATATTGTACATATTCGTTGTAGAGGGTTGGTAGACTATGTCTCCATACCGCCATCGACATTCTTATCTCTCCATTCCTACGACTTGTGCTATTAACGTGTTCTCTATTGTTGTAGTCCTCTTTCTTTCGTTTTCTTACAGGGTTTCTACTCTATAGCAAGAATGTCGTGTGCCGTTTCAGATAATATCTGGGCATATGCACACCACGCCAGCTATTTGGTCCAGTGTCTCGCGGAATATCTAAGCACCCTGAGCATCCAATCCTTCCTGTCAGCTGCAGTGGACAATTAAAAGAGGAATCATGATATTCAGCATCATCCCGACACGACAGTTTTTTCCCCTTCTGATGGTGCGGTGCTTATTGACATACCCAATACCGACTTCAGTAAGGGTGATCTACGTATTGATAGAGAGATTTGTCTGAAGGATTATATGGCAGGACTTGTGAAGTGATGTGAGAAGGAATCTATCCTTTCTTTGCAGTCCTCTACAGAGCACCCTGGAGTTTGGGACCATGATGGAATTGGAGGTAGTGGTGGAGAGCTATCTACTATTAAGACTTGCTTTCATGTTGAAGATTTTCTGCCCGATAGTTATCATACATGTGAGATGGAACCAGAGCCTTCCTCCATTGTCTCCTCACCACCTTGCAAAGCTTCGCCCCGCAGACCTGATTCGGGTTCAATATTACATATTTAACCCCCCATTTAGCCCTGTTTTGTGCTCACGTGATGCTACATTGTTCTCTTATTCATACATATTTTCTACACATTTATTTATTAGAGAAAACACACTATTTGAGCACAAAACAGCAATTAATGAAGTATTTCTGCACTTTTTATATTTTTCCTAGCATCGTCTCGATCTCACGATTCCAACGACTATTTATTTGTATTTTTCTGAGATCTGTGCTAATTATTGTGATTTATTGAATGCAGAATACCAATTAATTGGAGAAATACGCAAAGAAATACGATTATACGGCCACTGCCCAATCACCGCTTGACACATGGCACAATCCTAGCCGCTCCCGCCCAATCCGACGGTACGATCGCACGGGCGATGAAATATTCTCGTGACCGTTGGATCATCATCCAACGGCCACAACTCAGCTCCGATTCGAAACAAATACGGGCGGCGTGGCCTCCATCGATCCGTTCATTTGAAATCCAACGGCCCGAAGCATCTGTCGACGGAGCGAAGACGCAGCAGAACGACAGCCACGCGATCTCAATCCAACGGCAGACACTCATCCCGCATTCGAACGAAGCGACCGCGATTTTCGAGCCACGTGGTGGAATCCGGAGCGTCGATCTCAACATCCTACGGCCCATATTAATCCGAGTGTATTCAAAAGAGAAGCGGGCGGGCGCGAGCGCGGATCCGAATCCGCATGCCACGTGTCACCATGGGATTCAATCCCGCCTTTGATGTGCGGTCGACACTTGCGCCGCTCCCGATCTACGGATGAGATTCATTCGAGCGCGTTAATGAAGCGGGGTTTGAACCCGATAGTATAGTAAACCCGCAATGATTTATATTTAAGGTATTTCAAGGGGTTTTGGGCGTATTCAAGCAGATTGAGGCGTATTTTGGGCGTATTGGAGGCTCTAGGAGCCGTATTTCCCCCTGAAAAATTCTGTAAAATTCCAGAGGCTTGTTTTATTATTTCCAGAGAGTTTGAAGTCTTTTCAAGGATGTTTGGTGATGAATTCTCAACTTAAACTCCTTATTTGATGCTTTTTCTACCGTATTTTGCTATAATCTCGATGTATTTTGCTAAGAAAGTTGATTATTATTGCATGATGAGTAGCTAAATCTCTGTTGTGCATGGTATGGAGTAGTTAGGGGCTATGATTTGTGTTAGTTTGGTTGAAATTCCTTGTGCTAAACCGTTAAACGTCGCTAAAATTGTAATCTTTGTTCGTAAATCGACTTTTTTAGATTCCAAAAGAATTAATTAAGTTGAAGATCGCCCCAAAAGGGTGAGTTTTGATCTCCCCAAAAGGGAGTTTCATACCGTAGTTTTGATCTCTCCAAAAGAGAGTTTCATATCGTATTATAACTTTAGCGACGATCTTATTGAATTTTGTGTTTGAACCCCCAAAAGGGCATCTTCCGATGAATTGCTCCCAAAAGGAGAATTCATTGAGTTATATTGGATATTTTTCCCGGTGAATTGCTCTCAAAAAGAGAATTCATTGTGATATATTCATCAACCAAATTAATACGAATCATTGATCCTAACGAACCCATACCATGTGCATGCTTTTTATAGATATTTGTTCTCACGTATTTTCCTTGTTCGTATCATTCACGTATCCCCTTTCACACCACCATCACCACCATTAAAAGTGTTTAGTTTCTCTTCGTTGGCTTTCTATTTGATTTGAATTGTGGTTGCAACAGATTTCTTCCCGTGGATTCGACATCTGGACTCCCAGATTTTACAAAGCTTCGCCCCGCAGACCCACGGTTGAAAGTGAAGTTCTGGATGTTGGCATCCCGGAGACCCGGAAAGAGGTTCTTTCATTGGAGGATGCACAGTTTGAAAAATATGTATCAGGACCACACGAAGTCGAGATGAAGGAGTTACCTTCGGGATTGAGGTATGAATATTTGGGGAAGGATTCGACGCAGCCGATCATCGTGAACTCCTCGCTACCTGAAGACCAGATGGCCAAACTTCTTGATGTTCTGAAGAGATTTAAGAATGTTTTTGGGTATGTAATTGAGGACTTGAAGGGAGTAAGCTTGGGGCTTTGCTCGCATAGGATATTGCTTGAAGATGAGCAAGCCACTTCCATTGAGCCACAACGAAGATTGAACCTCATTATGATGGAAGTAGTTAAGAAGGAGATTGTTAGACTTCTCCGGACCGGGATTATCTACCCTATTTCCGACAGTCATTGGGTTAGCCTGGTACATGTTGTGCCCAAGAAGGGAGGAATGACAGTCATTCGTAACGAGAAAAATGAGCTTATACCTACAAGGACAGTCACCGGATATCGGATGTGCATCGATTACCGGAAATTAAACAAAGCCACGAGGAAAGATCATTATCATCTCCCTTTTATTGATCAAATGCTTGAAAGACTGGCCAAGCACAACTATTTTTGCTGCATGGATGGATACTCCGGCTTCCTGCAAATTCCCATCCACCATGATGACCAAAAGAAGACCACTTTTACATGTCCGTTTGGGACGTATGCTTATAGGAGGATGCCATTTTGTCTTTGCAATGCCCCGACCACCTTTCAAAGATTGATGTCTGTAATATTCTCCGATTTCTCCCAGGACATAATGGAGGTCTTCATGGATGATTTTTCTGTTTATGGAACAGAGTTCGACTCGTGTCTCCACAACCTAGCTAAAGTCCTGCAAAGATGCCAAGATAAAGGGATAGTTCTAAATTGGGAGAAGTGCCACTTTATGGCACAAGAAGGAGTCATGTTGGGGCACATTATCTCTTCAAGAGGGATTGAGGTGGACAAAGCAAAGGTCGATGTCATCGAAAAGCTTCCGCCTCCACTTAACCTTCGGGGAGTCCGTGGTTTCTTAGGGCATGCGGGATTCTACCGCCGGTTTATAAAGGATTTCTCTAAAATTTCTAGGCCATTGATTCAGCTCCTCGTGAAGGATACACCTTTCGTCTTCGATGACAAGTGTATGGAAGCTTTCCGCCTCTTGAAGCAAGCCCTTATTTCCGCACCTGTGATTCAACTGCCCGACTGGAGTCTACTGTTCGAATTGATGTGCGACGCTAGCGACTATGCAGTTGGGGCCGTCTTAGGGCAAAGGAAAGAAAAAAATCTGCACGTCATTTATTATACAAGCAAGACCCTCGACGAGGCTCAAAGGAACTATACGACGATGGAAAAGGAATTGCTTGCCGTCATCCACGCCATGGATAAGTTCTGGTCGTATCTTGTGGGCGCTAAGATTATCGTGCATACCGATCATGCCACCCTCAAATACCTTTTAAGCAAGAAGGAGGCTAAGCCGCGCCTCATAAGGTGGATTCTCATCCTCCAGGAATTTGACTTGGAAATCAAGGACAAGAAAGGGGCGGAGAATGTTGTCACCGACCATCTATCTAGGTTATCTACCTTCGACCCGGATGCCACTCCTATTGATGACTCACTTCCTGATGAGCATCTTTTCTCTATTTCTTCTGTTTCGAATCCGTGGTATGCCGACATCGCCAACTATCTCACGTGCGCCATTGTACCCCACACTGTAAGTTATCAGCAAAAGAAGAAGTTCTTTCACGAAGTTCGGAAATTCTATTGGGATGACCCTTATCTACACAAGACTTGTAATGATGGGGTGAAACGTAGGTGTATTCCTGAAATGGAGGCGACCTCCATTATTTCTCATTGCCATGATCAAAAATGCGGAGGCCACGCAAGTTCATATAAGACCACGTCGAAGATTCTCCAAAGTGGATTCTATTGGCCGACTCTTTTCAATGACACTTATACATATGTCCAGGCCTGCGACAAGTGCCAAAGGATGGGAAACATATCGAAGAGAAACGAAAGGCCACAACATTACATCCTAGAAGTTGAGATCTTCGATGTTTGGGGAATCGACTTCATGTGGCCGTTTCCCTCTTCCTCTGGTAACCCGTACATCTTGGTGGCCGTGGACTATGTATCCAAGTGGATGGAGGCGACAGCTAGCCCCACCAATGATTCCCGGGTAGTGGCCAAATTCTTGAAAAACAACATCTTCCCGAGATTCGGTGTGCCTCGAGTCCTAATTAGCGATGGAGGGAGCCACTTCATAGAGAAGAAATTTGAATCCCTTTTGAATAAGTACGGAGTGCAGCACTGAATCGGGCGTGCTTATCATCCGCAAACTAGCAGCCAGGTGGAAGTCTCGAACCGGGAGATAAAGAACATCCTAGAGAAGACAGTAGCTAGTTCTAGGAAGGATTGGTCATCCAAGCTTTCAGATGCGCTCTGGGCCTACCGAACTGCATTTAAGACTTCGATCGGCACAACCCCTTATCGACTTGTCCACGGGAAGGCATGTAATTTACCTGTGGAATTGGAGCATAAGGCATTTTGGGCAGTCAGGAATCTGAACTTCAATGCCAAAGAGGTATGGAGCCATCAACAACTCCAGCTAAATGAACTTGATGAGACCCGGCTCAACACATACGAAAATGCCCGGATCTATAAAGAGAAATTGAAGCGGTGGCACGATATGCGTATCTTGAAGAAAGAATTCAAGGAAGGAGACTTAGTTTTCCTATTTAATTCAAGACTGAGGCTTTTTCCCGGAAAGCTCAAGTCCAGGTGGTCGGGACCCTTCTGAGTCACCAAGGTCTTCCCACATAGAGCCATTGAGATCATGGGAAGAGAAGAACCCTTTAAGGTCAATGGACAGCGCTTAAAGCACTATACGATCAGCGAGCCCGTAATCTCCCTGGTCAGAAACTCAACGACCGACAGCTCTGCTGCAAATCCTCCGGATCCACATTGAACACAAATTGAGGAGTCGAGCTGCCGACTATAACCAAGCGCTTCATGGGAGGCAACCCATGTTCTAACCCTTTACTCGCTTTCAATAAGATTGATTGGTATATATTAGTATAAATTTACAGCTCGGGGGTCCTTGTTTCGAAACTTAGCGAATTTTGAAATTGTGTGCAGGATTGTGCAGGGACAACTTTGGTTCTGTGGAAAAATCACCCAATCGGGTGATACTGTCACGATCGGGTTGATGTCCGGTTGAAACTACTCTAGTATCTGATGATCAAGCAATTGGATCACCCGATCAGGTGACACAGCCGGTGAGCGGGTGGTTGATCGGGTCATATTTTCCAGTAACCAGGTGAACTTTCTGAGAGTCGGTGACTCGATCGGGTGAACTCCCACCCGATCGGGTGACCTGTAGCTTCATTTCCAATTGGAACACACTCGATGCAATGACCCGATCGGGTGGACTCCACCCAATCAGCTCGCTGCATCCCAATAAAGCCAACCATCTTCCCCACACGACCCATTTCGAAGAAAAAAAGGGAACCCAACACCCAAACACCAAATTTGCCTTCCACCAGCAATTTCTTGAAACCAAATCAACCCACAACCATTACCCAACACCATGAACACCATCTACTCCCCCATCTCCTACGGTTAAGCCATACATCCAAATTCCCCAAAACCCTAACCCTACCAACACATATTTCCCTAAACCCAAAAACCAAACCGTTCCATCTGAGAAATGAGGCGGTAGGCTCTCCGCATTTCGCCAAGGCATCACAGGGGTGCATCTAGCTTGGAGTTGCATCATTGCTCGGTAACTTCTTTCCAAGATTTATATTTCTCTTCTCATCTGCAATGTCTTAATTTTGTGTCTGCCTCCTACATTTGCTTTATCATCATCCTAGACACCATCCCCTGCATTATTGTTCTTCTCCTACATCATTACCATTTCTAGGAAGGGAAAAGAACCTACATCATCGTCACACAGACACCACCTACACGGTCCCTTTCGCCCATCATTCCTTGGCATTAATCCATCATCTGAGGAACAATCTGCACGACTGCACGCCCTTCTTCCTCGCCCTATGCGACATACCCTTTTAATTGATTGCCACACGCTCGAATCTTTAGGACTTTTGGGGGGCGTCAATAAACTTTTTGACTACATTGGATGCGATTTCCTACTTCGTGCTTATGCCCCAACCCATCGGAAACTCACCCTCGAGTTCATTTCTTCACTCGAAGTGTACGATTGGGGATTCTCTTTCCACGCCTTTAATGCCGACTTTACCATGACTTTTGCCGAGCTAAATAATTCACTGAATTTCCCTCACCCCGATCATTATGTTGAATGTTCCACTCATGATCGGTCTGATATCTATTCCTACTTCCGGGACGATGGCGTTTGGCAACGATTCACCCGCTATCCCACCTTTCCAACGGAGGCGCTCGCCTCCTACATTATACACCCGTGTTACCGCTATGCCCACTGTCTCTTTGCCAACACCATCTTGTCCCACGTGGATACTTCCACGGTGTCTAGGGATGAGCTTTTCTTTCTATAGGCCATGTCTCACGACAGGATCCGTGGACATGACCCATTACCCATCAACATCGCTCATTGGATAATCCATGAGCTTTTACCTATTAGCCTCAACCTCCGGATCTATTTGTTGTGGTGGGATTATCACTCTAATTGGCAGTCATGTTTTGAGGCTACCATCTGACCTCCAAATTTTACCGGGTCGGACCCGCATCGATCGTGACTACTTGATCGATATTGGAATGCTCACTTATTTTGGTCGCGAACGTGCAATTTATCTTTATGGGCCTGACAATATTCCTTTTGGCATCCTCCCACCATCATCTCTTAAGCGAATCCCCATTCGCACTTCCCATTTACCATGGGAATTCTATCCCGATCCATGGTATACTACCCTAGTAAATCTTCCACCCTTGGCTCCTCCCGATTAGCACCCATATGATGGTTCACCTGGTACCATCCCAATCCATCACGATCCACCGATCAATCTCGATCCACCTGTGATCCAGCCTGTTGCCCCTCCTTCTCCTGTCAGCACACCTTCTCCATCGTCCTCACAATCATCTTTCGTCCACTATTCACCTTCCACTTCACCATCTCTCTACAATTCCTCCGATAGCCGCTCGGACTAATTTTCATGTGCTTGTGGTCGTGTTATTTGTTTGCTGTGTGCTTGTTTTGTGTGTTTGTGTGTGTCTTTTGTCTAGTTGGTTACAGTTTTTATTTTCTTTATTTTTCTACGTCTCGTTTTCTGTGTTTTTCATGTATTTCTGTTTCTTTGTCTGTGTCATGTGCGTACTTCCCTCCCATCTTTCGTTGCAGTACCGCACTTCATCCTATTGCATTCAGGGCAATGCAATGTTCAGCTTGGGGGAGTCGTAATATGTGCGTCAGTCTTGTCTTTTTCACCGTTTTGAGTCGTTTTCGTCGTGTTTTTCTTTTTTCCCATCCTTTTATTCTCCCTCTCCTAGAGATGACCCCGCATGATGAAACTGCCACTACCACACACACATACACACACTTAGCTAAGCTACAATAACTATCTTCACTAACCCAAGGAAGCCAAGTTCTATTGCATCTTATGCTTTGTAGGTTCAATTCGCCTTTTGTGTTGAGTTGTGTGTTGTGACTAGCTAGTTGGTGTGCTTCTAGGCCGTGATTTGGTTTTATATGCCCATCCATGGATGACCCCAAGACTATCATGCTTCAATTCCGAATATGCGGTATATTGCTTCTACTTTCTGCTTCATTATGCATGATTCATACTATATATATATATATATTCATCAAATCGCATGCATTGGGACTATACCAATAGGACTAGGATAACCTTTGTTGCTTACGCTCTGATCTGTGAAAAAACGCCTTTTGCCAAGTGTTTAGAATTCGAATTCTTTTTTGTTTTACTTGGTGCAAATACCCTCGTCGTTTACTTAACTCCCACTTGGGAGAGTACATAATTTTTCCACATACTAGAGCATCGTTCTCCCGCTTTTGGAGAATGCACATTTTCCTACTTCTACTAAAAAAAGAGAAAAAAAAGGGGAAGAGAGGAGAAAAGAAAGAATATGTATAGCCAAAATCCCCAAAAAATATACAAAAATCCAAAACCCAAAAAAAATTCTGTTGTAAATATTACTCCTACCGCCGTGAATAAAGGGAAGGCGAGAATTTGCACCAAGTGCTCTCCTCCAAACCTACTCAACCCCTTTCGTTTTCGAACACACTTGGCATAGGAGTTTTCTAGCAATCATCTCGGCAATCGTGCGGCGATTTCCTAGTTTCTAGCGGTAGAGTCCCGAACATATGACATATTTTTATTCTTACTCTATTCTCATGCATGCTTGAACTATTATTCACCGCAAACTCGAAATGATTCGATATTTGGGTCATTCCATGGTTATGTGTATATGTAGCTTCATCGCATGATTTAGATAGTTACACCGTTGGCTAGCTCACCACCGCACTCACTCGCGCTTCACCGCGTGAACCCACGACACTAGTAGGAACTTGTATTCCTGGGCTTAGTGTTATGCTTCTCGCGTGCTTGCTTGGTGTGTTGTGATTATTTCTGTTGGCTCTGAAGGGTAATCTAGGATTCCTTCTTCTTTGTCTGTTTCTCTCCTTCTATTTTCTCTTGTCGGGCTTTTATTCTCACTCGTCTTCCTCGAGGACGAGGAAGGGTTTAGCTTGTGGGATTTTGACGTGCGTTTATTTTATATATCCACGCACGTCTTCTCCATAGTTTTCCGTCGTTTTTCGTTATTTCGTATCTGTTTCTTTGTGTTTTCAGTTTCTTTTTTACTTTCGTCATGTTAAGTGCAGTTGCAGGACATTGCTAGCACATGGGACATATACGGCCAACATCATAAGTCCTTGGAGCAACGGAAAGTGTTGCACGAGATCCCGAGAGCCACTTGTCAAAGATAACTATGTATCAGCTCTCAACCGATCGGGTGGAACAGCCAACCAATTGGGTCAAGCGGTCTGTGTCAGTGCAGAAGAAGAGACAGTTCCACCTGATCGGTTCTGTGATCGAGTTGATATTTTACAGAGGGCAGTTTCGAAGGCCAAAATTTTGATCCGATCGGGTCGGCTCTTTCAACCGATCGGGTTAGCTGCTGCTGCTTCCCAAGCTCAAGAAATCCAAGACTCACCTGATCGGTTCAGTTATCGGGTGAGAATTTATCAGAGCTGAAGACAGATTTTTCCGTCGTCTCACCCGATCGGGTGAAGTCTCACTCGATCGGGTGAGTGTCTGTTTTTGTCTTTTTGTGGGAATATTCCATGGCATCTTGCCCACTTGTATAAATAGGGCTTGGTTTTCCCAGAAACAGAATCCCCATTTTAAGCTGTTTTAGGGATTTTCAGCTGTTCAAATTAAACGCATATTGTAAGTTCTTTGATCGCTTTCATATTTTTATATTGTGTTTATGCATCTATTTGCTACGGTGAACAATCACTTGATTTGAATTCTTATGGCTATATTTTCTGTTTTTGCACTTGCTACCATGCTTAGTGAGTAGTTCTTCAATCTAGGACATTGGTGGAAGCCCCTTCGTGGGTTCTCCCTAGAACGGCCATATGTTTAGGGACCGATCGGATCTAGGGATTTTGATGGTTATGCGGGGGAGTTTCATTGTCATCGGCGGGAAAAAGACCGCCTTTGACCGTTGGGCCAAGAGGAAATAAAACGTGAGTTTGATTCTCTAGCCATAGCTCACCCCTAGCATTGACATCGAGTCCTTGCACGTGGGAACAGCTTGGACGAAATGTTGGGAGCGATCGTTGCGAACTTAGTGCTCCCGGAGTCGGATGGTGTTGGATATGGGAATGCCCACCGTCCGAAGCCGGGTAGACATAGCGTATCATCCTGGGCATCGACCGGAATATCGGGCCCATGGGACGCTAGGTATCACTTTTAGAGGCAACGTCTCACCGCCAAACCCTAGCATTCGGCCATATTCCTATCCTTCGACCGTAATAGTGAGAACCCAAATTTAGGGGGAAGCTAAAGTCCTAGGTTACCTTTTTACCTCTTACATCTTTTCCATTAGTTTACAATCGTGACAACCAGCCAGAGAATAGGCTAGCTCATCCACCGGGTGATCCGGTTCCTGAATGTTTGCGAGTACAACATACGTCTCCCCGTGATCGACCCCCAAGCCACACTTCGACACCGTGCGCTTGCGGTTTATAAATTCTAATTCTAGTATCCCCGTCCCAGTTTGCGTGTCAAACGGGTGGGCGGTCATTGTCCATTTGTCCAATGTTAATGCACTTCTACATTTTAAGGTAGCAAACGGTTGCACCAATTTTGTGTTTCCATCGTGAAATGCTGACACATCGTCTCTTCTAACAGTGTTTCTAGTCACTTTTCTAATTGCAGTGTTAAGGCCACTTGGTTAAATCTCTCTAATTCAGGTCTTTCTTCTTAGCTAAATAGTAATTCTTGGTATAAAACAAATCTAGCCATTTCTTTCCTCATTGTATCAACTGAATTTGAGAAATTGGTTAGAGAGGTAGAAGAAGCAGATGAGTTCAAAGTAGTCTATCTTGCATCTCTTTTGTTGTGAGATTCTATGTGTCTTTTACGATGCGTTATGCTGTCGAAAAGTTTGTAATTAAAATCTACTCTACATATTTTACAAACTGCCTGCTTGCCAGTTTTGCTAGTGACATTTTCACAGGTAAAGTGCTTCTAAACATTAGATTTCCGTGGGTACCCCAACACAGCCCAGCCCTGGATACGGGCCAAGCTTGGCCCGTGGCCTGGTCAAAGGTACTGGGCAGGCTGGGCCGTTGACCGGGCCGGTCGGGCCGGTCGGGCCGGGCCAGTGGGCCATTTTGGCCATGCTGAGCTTAGGGTGTGTGATGGAAGTTTCTGGATGTAAATGTTGTTGTTATTTGTATTTTCTTAATTTTTTTATTTTCTAATAATGAGTTTGCCCCAAAAAAATTTTAAAAAAAAGGAATTGCTTTGCTCACCTACCGTTTTACTCTGCGCACATACAATGTGTTTACAAGTTTGCCATTACTCCCTCGCACATACCAATTATTTATAAGCTTGCCACCGAAAGTACTCACCATGCACTCCCAGTGCCAAATTTCTGAAAATGCCCAGGGGTGTGTGCGGTGAGTAAAATGGATGAATGGCGGCGGGCGACAATGACGCCCCCTCCGCCGACCTCCCCGGCCACCTCCCCCTCCCCATACTCTGACCTCCCCAGCGCCCTCTTCCTATTCCCCTTCCCCCTCCGCCGACCTCCCCACCCCACATCCCCCTCTGCCAACCTCCCCACCCCACATCCCCCTCTGCCAACCTCCCCACCCCACATCCCCCTCTGCCAACCTTCCTAGCCACCCTATCCCTTTTCACTTAGAAGGGCGGTCTTCGTTGTCATCCTACGACCTTCCTGCACCCCTCCCAAGCCCCACCTCCCGTGCCTCCGACCTTCTAAGCCCCACCTCCCGCGCCTCCGACCTTCTAAGCCCCACCTCCCGCGCCTCCGACCTCCCCAGCTTCCCTCTCACTCTTCCCACAGACCATTCCAAACCCTAGTAAATTATCGTCGGAGTCCTTGTCGTCGTCGGCAAGGGGTAGCAGCTAGACCCGACCGTGGTTTGGTTCCGATTCCGAACCGTAGGTTTTGTTTTTGGTTCTTGACCGGTCCTGGTTCCGGTTTTGGTTCCGGATCGGGGCCGGTTTCGGTTCAGTTGAGGTGAAAAATATATGAAAAGTAAACAAAATTTAAAGGCAATAACTTAAAAAGGAAATATATTTTGTCATTAATCAACTTAATGCAAATTACATGGGAGAAAATTGAGAATGTGCAAAATAAAAATAAAAAATTTTGTGAAGATTGAGAGGGGAGAGGTGAGAGTTAAGAGAAGAATGGTGTGAAGAGTTTGAAAGAGTGGAGGGGTATTTATAGGAATTGGGGGGTGGGTACAAAAATCGATTTGAGAGGGGGGGGGGTATTGTCAAAAATTGAAGGGCTAGGCCAACTAGCAGTTGCTCCTTATTTTCAAAATTTGAAGGGGCAACGGCTAGTGGGGCAACTAGCCGTTGCCCCTTATTCATGTGCCGGCCAATTGGCCAAAATCGAACCGGTTCTGGTTCAGTTCCCTGATTCTGGAACAGGGGAACCGATGAACGGAAACCACCGGTTCCGATTTGGTTTTGTAGAAGGGCAACTCGGAACCGAACAGGATTGGCCCGGTTTTGGTTCTTGGAACCGGCTGGCCAGTTTCGGTTTGGTTCGGTTTCAAACCGGTTCAGTTCCACAGTTCGAACCGAACCAAGATCGGGTCTAGCGGTGGCCGGGTGCAGATGAGGGTAAAAGAGGAATAAGTGGTATGTGTGCATAATGTGATTGAATGACAAACTTGTAAATAAGTGGTACGTGTGCATGAGTAAAACGGTGGGTGCACAAAGCAAATCCCAAAAAAATCATTTCTTCTCATCCTTCATTTTAAAGATTTTCTTGGAATGGAATATGAGTGTCAGCTTGTTAACTAATATTATATTTTTTAAAACCCCTTAAACCATCAATTTTCAAGTGAACACAAGGGATTTTACTCGTTCATTTAGCCGTTGCAAAAAGTCAAGTTACCACGAAACCGTTAAATTTGCGATAAGTGTATGAATGGATAAAATACATTGGGTTCCCTTGAAAATTGGTAGTTTGGGGTTTTAGTACATGAAATAAAAAAAGGCATCGGTCATCAAAAAAAGGTGTGGTGTGGTTTTGAAACTAGCCAAATCTAGCCAAGGAAAAATTTCTTCCTTGGCTAGCGTCAAAAACCAACTCCCTATATTTTTTAACAATAGGATTCATTCATTCTGATAATCATAAACCCAAACTATTAATTTTCACGTAAACTCAAATGGTTTTGCGACGGGTTGCCGTAGGCTTCTCTTTGTGCAGATTGGGTGTGGAGTTGGGATCAGAGTGGGGAATTAGGGTAGATGCGAGGGGTGGAATCGGGTAAAGGGGACTGTCGATGATGGAGGAAGGAGAGGGCGGCACGGGAGTTGCAAGCGAGATAAAGGGCGTCAACGATGGAGGGGCAGGGGCAGAGAAGGGGGAAGGGTGTAGAGAGCAACATTAGGAGCTTTGTGGCACCGTCCATTATGTGATAGCTCTCTTCCTGTGGTTCTCAAAGATATGATGATTGATGATTGAACTCTGAACAAGAAGGAGACCACGAGAGAAATGCACGAGATAAAGGGGATAAGGTTTGGGGGGAGTTGCTACATGAACAGACCTTTCTGAATACGTAGAAATTTTATTTGTAAGTTTTCCATTAAAAATTTACTGGTTTACGATTGAATTTTTTCCTCTTTTACCCTCCTCCGCCCCGTCCTCCACACTCCTCTTTCCTATTCATCTCCATCACCTGCCACAGATCGTAGCGGTGTTAATGATAGCAATGACGGCAGAAGATGGGGGGAGAGGAATGAAATTGAAGAGTGGGGTAGAGGATGAAGAGTGAGAGTGGAAGGGATGAGGAAGCGGAGAGGTCGGCTGCATGCATGGGGGTGTGCAATAGGTGGTGGTAGTATGCGATTGCGGCAACAGCAACAGAACGTGGGGAGTATGAAGAGAATATTGGGTAATGTCGCGATAATCGATTTTGTGCAGAGTAAAAAACTCATTTTAAAATTTTTTGGTGTGTGTATAAAGTGGTATATGTGTATAGCAATGTTGATGCCTAGAATCTTGTGGAGCCGAGATCCGACTGTTTGGGTGAGTATTCACATAACAAAGAACCTGGGCAAGGTTTCATCGGGATGAGAGAGATGCTCCTTCATCACCTACCTGAAACAGAGAGAAGAACAGATCAAAGGGGATGGCCTTTGATTTGCCTCTGATTCTTACGTCAATTAGGAGGGAAGAGGCCAAGGTTTGTAGCGGCTGTGTTCATGTACCTGGGATCACGTTGGTTCGGTGTATTTATAGGTCGAGGTCTGGTTACACCATGTCAGCAGGAGTTATGGGAATCTCGGGACTTCTGCGTGTAACCGATTCCTCAGATTGAGTTGTCAACAGATAAGGAAAGGTGCCCATAGACTTCCGAGTTAGTCAAGCTTGCTCTTCACATGGTTGGATGCATCTGGACGGATTTTTGCTCCCATTGGTCTATAGAGGGGATCACCAAAGATGGTGCATGACATTTATGGAAGCAGAGTTGTCAGGCGGGGGACCCCTTTATGATGTAGCTAAAGGAGCCGACTCAGGTGTGTGCCATTGAGGTCGTCTTGTAGAGCTGTATTACTAAGAAGCCAACCCTGTGGAGATCGTCCATGTGGAGCGTTGCTATTGAAAGAGCTGACCTCCCAGAGGTCGCACATGCATGAGCACTGGTGTTTAGGAGTCGACCTCATAGAGGTCGTCTTGGTAGAATTGTCGCTGTCTGAAGGAGCAGGCCTCGTAGAGGTTATACTTGTTAGTAAAGGGGAGCAAACCACGTGGATGTCGTCCATGCTGGATGCTTACTGACCTGAGTCGGGGAGAGCAGACCTATTTGGTAGAATAGTGCCGGTGCCTCGGTTGGGCTGACCTCCCAGGCTGCTCTTGGACGGTCCCTGGGGACACGTGTAGCATCCGTACTTGGGCCTGGTGGGTCCCGTCGTCAGGTCTGGCTGAGCATAGCTCTGACGGGCCCCATCCCAAAGTATTACTAACAAGCAACTAGGTATGTGTGTATAGAATTATCTGTTTTAGGGTTGAAGTATGTTGCACCAAAAAATGAAAAATAAAATCATTTTCTGTCTTTTCTTGAAAATACATATGCAAACGACTATTAAAGTTGATTTCACTGAACCCATGTTGTTTGAGACGTTTTTAAAGCTAAATCGGTCTGAATTTTTTACCTTCACAGGGCCCTTCAGAGCTTTTTTCCTTCGAAAAGGCATGTTTTCCCTATTCATTGTGGCAAATTCTTTTCCAAGCTTGCTTCTGAGATCCTGTTCTACTACTTGAAAGTGGGCTAAAAATTGAGAAACATATACTATTTGAGGCCATATTCATCTACTGTAGCCCAATTTCTCGTCGTCTTTCCTGAACATGTGTTACTCTGTTCAAAAATTTTCCAGCAAAAGTTTGCCTATGTGTCACGGACATGGAGCCGAGGTAGAGTTAACTTTCTTCTGAACGAAATCTCATAAAATCCACGGATTACAACGTAGAAAGTTGACGTGGGGCCCCTCTCTTTCTCTCTCCTTTCTCTCCGCCAATCGTAAGCGCCCACTTTTTATTTTAGTTTTTTTCCCTCGAAGGCACAATGCACCGAGAATTGCATAATGACTCCGACATTTTTTTGTTCTATTACCGGAGTCACTGTGCACTCCTCACTACGGTTAATTAGTTTTATTATAAGTTTTTAAGTTAATTAGTTTTAAGTTAAATAGTTTTAAGTTAATTAGTTAATCATTGTTCATACTTCACTATGCAAACCTCATTGTGCACTCCGACATTTTTAAGTTAATTTGACACACATCAAATAATTCCATGAAACTTTCAAATCCAAAGAAACACCAAAAAGTTTCGTAGGACCTACAACAATTTGCAAACCCACTTTTCACCCCACTTTCAAGCCAAAAGAAACACAAAACTTTACTTTTCTAAATTCAAGATTCCTCAACCCATCAACTTTCCAAAAACAACTTTCAACTTGCAAAACATCCCCTGAATCCAGAAAAAGAATTAAATTTTTTTGCACAACAGTAATTTTTGAAAAAAGACAGATGGATTCGACGGTTTATTGAACCAAAAAACAGAATAAGGGGTTTGATCAAGTGTAAAAAAACTTTTTGGGTCATATGTGGTGTGACTGTATTGTCATTAGTGGCATTTGATTATTTTAGTGGACCTTGATTATCTTGATGAATAAGATCTTCTTCAAAGGACTGGTTATGATTCATGTTGTAAGTCATGTTGCAACATGAATTGCAACATGCTGTTCTGACTAAATAGAGAGAAGTTCAGATTTCAGGGGCTTGAAGATTCATTATTTGAATGGGTTCAGATCTTGTATTATTATCTAGATTCTCTCCAGATATTCTGTTATATGCCGGTATACATAAGATCGGTTGAAGATGCGATGGAAGGTATAAACCCGCAAATAGTGGTTGAAAGATCTGCTGAAGATATTGCGGGATCACTTGCCCTAGGTGGTTCCTAGATTTGCAGGCTGAGATAATCTGCATGGTTTCTAAATCAGTTGCTTTCTATAACAGCTTAAATGATCGAAGGAGTGCCGCCATATATAAGCTTCATGCGGATTGATATATGGATTATTGCTTTTGAAGATTGTGATTGTTTACTCCGGGAGGGAGGCTGACGGCTACCTGAGGTAGGGATCAAGGGAGTTGATTCGAGTCAGTTTTGCAAGGGGAACTTGTATGCAAGGGGAGCTTGCATAGATTACTCCATGGGTTTGGTTGAGACCACACACTGCGGTTTGTATTAAGGGGAGCATGTTCCTCCTAATAGGAATCCGTTATTAGTGATTGTATTCATTTATATTATAGTGGAGTAATCTGATTTTCTGGGCGTGGCCCTGCAGATGTAGGTGTGCGCACCGAACTGCATTATAGAGTCTTGCGTATCTTTTCTTAGATTTATTCTTATTGATATATGTTCATTTGATTAACTTCATAGTACTGAATTACAATTGGTATCAAAGCAGGTCATCCGTGCTGCTTTGTTTTTGTCAAATCGGGTGTGATCTTGGGATTTCAATACTTGAACCATGAATACAAGAGAGGGTGCTTCCGTTACTCGTCCTCCAATGCTCATTGGCACTAACTACACCTACTGGAAGTCCAGGATGCGAGCTTCCATTAATTCCCATGATGAGAATGCTTGGATCACAGTCGTTGAATGATGGTCCCCTCCTATAGAAGTCAACAAAGACGACAAGGAACATCTCAGGCCAGCTAAAGACTGGAGTCAAGATGAAGATCGTGTTACCCTGGGGAATTCTAAAGCAGTGAATGCCATTTTCACAGTTGTTGATGAAGAGCAATTTAAGCTTATCTCTACTTGCGAGTATGCTAAAGAAGCATGCGACGTACTTCAAAATGTTCATGAAGGAACCAATGCGGTAAAAATTTCTAAACTTCAAATGCTTGCATCTCAGTTTGAAGAATTAAAGATGAGTGATGATGAAACGATTGTTGAATTTATTGTTAAGTTAAGAGACATTGCTAATCAGTCTTTTCAACTTGGCAAAAAATACTCATAAGTGAAGTTGTTCAGAAAAACTCTAAGATCGCTACCTGATAGATTTTCTGCTAAAGTTGCTGCTATTGAAGAAGCTATGAATACATTTACTATGAGACTTGATGAACTTATGTGGTCTTTACAAACTTTTGAAATGAATCCCAAACAGAATAAAAGGGACAAAGGAGTGGCTTTAAAAACTGAAACAGGAGAAGTCACTAAAGAAGATGAGGAGTCGGGTCTTAATGAGGACATTGCATTGTTGACCAAAAATTTCAGCAAAATGCTAAAGAAGATTAGCAGCAAAGGTCAGAACTTCAGATCAGGAAACAGTGGGTCACGTTCTAGTGATCTTACCTCTGGGAAAGGCGTCTGTCGTCCTACTCAGAGATTTGATCAGAATAAGAAAGGAAAATGAATACAGTGTAGAGAATGTGAGGGTTTTGGACACATATAAGCTGAGTGTGCCAACACCTTAAAGAAGAAAAATGGACATCCTTAGTTAGTACCTGGAGTGATGATGAGTCTGAGGAAGTGATGGAGATGAAGAAATCACCAGCAACTATGTTGCTTTTACAACATCCTTGAAAAGAAAATCTGACTGCAACACTCATAGTCATATTGGATCTGATGTTGCAACATCAATTATGACATCAGTCAATAAGCTAGACAATGTCAGTCCCAGTGTTGTAACATCAATTACAACATATAACAGTGAATCAGACTCTGAAGCTGAAAGTGATGAGGATGTGAGTGAAGAGGATATTCGAACAACCAACCAAATGATGAGTGATAAATGGATGAAGATCTGTGAGATAAATAAAACATTGAAAGATGAGAATGTCAGATTAAAGGGAGAAAAGGAAGAAGCCAAATCAAGACTCTTGAAAGCCAAACACAGTCTCAGAAATTTAGAGGGCACCTTCGGAAAAACTCTGATCAAGGCTGAGAAGGCTGAGAGTATTCTAATAAGTGGAACTCTGGGAAGTCAAAACTAGATGATATTCTGAATATGGGGAAGACTTCAGGAGATCGCACTGGTGTGGGTTACAATAGAGGAGCGAATTATCATGTGCCAACGGAAAGAAGAATTCTCGTTACCAAAGAACTTGAAAGAATGGGTCAACATAAGTGACGTGTGTTTATATTTCATATATTTACGCGCGTTTTCTTCCGTGTTTTTCCGTATTTACCGCCGTCTTTTATTTGTTTTCTCGTGTTTTCTTGTGTTTTCTTGTTTTCTTTCACTTTTCCATATTTTCCGTGTTTTGCAGGAGTTTGCTGGCGTTTGGGGCGTAAAACGATGATATCATGTGTCCCCGGAGCAACGGGAGGAGTCACGCGTGATCCAGGTGGTCAAACGACGAAGATTGCATCTTTCAGCCCCTCACCCGGTCGGTTGGTCATCTCCAACTGATCGGGTGATGCATGCGTGTGTTGGATCCTGCCAAAACAGAGTTAGGATCGATAATATGAAGTTTAGACTTACGCTTGCGTATGCGGCACGGTAGTCTACGAACTTCGCCTTCGGATTCGCCACGACGGATCGAGTCTTCTCACGAACGGAGTAAGGCTACTAATCCACAATCTAAATCTCTATTTTAGATTAAGAACTTGGATAGAGGGAGAGGAAATATTTCTGTAGAGCTTCGCTAGGATGAAGATGCATGCATGAATTTCATGCAAAAGGTGTAAGAAATGGCTTACCCTTGGGTCTTATTTATAGCCCCCAAGGTAGTTATTTTAGGGTAAGTTGTCCCTTTGGAACAACTTAATTAAGGTGTACCATGATACATGGCACATTATAAGCTTAAGTTGTACCATATGCATGGTACAACATAAGCTTAAGATATTCCCCCTTTATTAGCCATATGTCGCATGCACTTATGCATATATTATGCGACTTTCCCACTCATCCAGAGATCCTCTCCGCAAGGGAACAGATTCCCTTTGCACACGACTTCGTGTGCGCGACGTTCGAGGTCCGTATTCCCTCGTACATCCCCCACAAGGGTGTACAAACGTCTTCCATATCCAACATCTCCCACTCACACTTGAGGGGATTGTAAGAGAACGTCTTTCCCTTAGTTCTTTCATCTATCATACCGAGAAATAGACCGTGCGACCGTCATGCGCGTAGAGTCTGTTGTTGTGCACTTGTTAGAGATACACAACGACCTCGAAGGTGCAAAGTTGAGTAGTTCAACGCATGCTTTACCCTAGATTATTTCTTCGCATTTCTTATACTTTATATTCAACAATTGAATCCCATCTGGATTACAATTGGCTGGCCAGCTTTGAATCATTAAAGTCCAAATGCGAATATGAAATCAATCTTCCTCTTCTTGTGAACCTTCTGATCTTGATTTGATTCGCTTTTCTAACGTGCCCCGCCGAGCCGAATTACCATAGCCCATTAGCAACACGCTAAGATAGCGATCATCTCGTCAAATCTAAAGGAACCAATTGGAGTCCTTGAGGGTAAGAGTTAAGACCCGTATGGCCTTTGAGTCTCACATAATAGCAAACACTATTGCTACTAACTCAGTGGTCGAAATGCATACGTGGTATGAACACGTATTACAACATCACTCCTTTCCCAGGGAGAGTATGTCTTAATGATGTTGTACGGATGAAAGATCAGACACCACAGTGCCTATCTTTTGAGTCCCCTTACTACTCAGGAAATATTCCCGGACTCTCATCCTGCATAAGACAGATAGGATTAAAAAATCCAATGAGATCTTTATATCCTTGTGATACAGATCTCAGATCTTTTGTAAGCATCCATATGATGCAGATCTTTCATTCGACTATCTTGTTAAAGTCATGACTCTAAATCATTCGTCTAATGATTTTGACTTTAAACTAGTCTCATCTCTATCTTATCCATCTGATAAGATAAGGCGGTTGCTCATGTGAGAGAGCCAACCTTAATCTGTCCGACATACACACAATTCAGCTGAGATTTCAAAAATGTACACAAACATTTCTTAAGAAATTCATATGCAATGTTGGAAAAAGAACTTATTCTTTTATTAATTTTGATCATTTCTTAGACATGGGAATATATATTTGGTACAACTCAGCCCATACGCAATCCTTGAGATGATAAGTGTTTATAAAACACATTTCTGGGGATCGCTTTCGTAAGCTGATCCTCTATCATCTCATGCGTAGATATGTACCTTATGTCTACCTTCTTGGTTTTATCATAGTCTTTTGCAAATCTGCAGTTCCTTTAAGATACTGCATTATCCTCTTAACCGCTTTCTAGTGTTCTTGCCCTGGGTTGGATTGGTAACAGCTTACCATTTCCAACGGCAAAACAGATGTCCGGTCTCGTACACACCATAGCGTACATAAGACTATCAACTGCACTGGAATATGGAACTTTTTCCATAATTTCCTTTTCCTTTTGGTTCTTTGGACACGATTCCAGATATAAATCATCGCATATGCTTACATGAATATCAATGGACTTGCAGTCTTGCATATTAAATCGTTCTAGAACCTTCTTTATATAAGTCTCCTGTGAAAGAGAAAGAAGTTTCTTCGAATGATTCCTTGAAATCTTAACTCCAAGGATATATGCGGCTTTTCCTATGCCTTTCATCTCAAATACTGATGAAAGCCAAGACTTGATACTCATCATAAAGCCCTTGTCATTTCTGGCTATTAAAATGTCATCTACATATAGAGACATGATAATATACTTGCTTTTGATCCTCTTGATATATACTCAGTTATCTTCATCAAGCATGGAAAAAATCCATTTGATAAGACAACTTCTTGAAATCGTATATACCATTGCCTCGAGGATTATTTAAGACCATATATGGACTTGCGAAGTTTACAAACCTTATGTTCGTTTCCTTCTTTTACAAACCCTGTTGGTTGTTCCATATAGATCTCCTCGTCCAATTCTCCATTGAGAAAGGCAGTCTTTACATCCATCTGATGTAATTCGAGGTATAAGCAAGCTACCATTGCCAGAATCATGCGAATCAAGGTAAAACGCACAACAGGTGAGAAGTTTTCTCTGTTGTCTATCCCTTCCTGTTGCGTAAAACCTTTCGCGACAAGGCGAGCTTTATATCTATCTATAGAGCCATCAGCCTTATGCTTGATCTTGAGAACCCATTTGTTCCCAATTGCTCTATGTCTTCTGGGTGAGTTAACTAAGTCCCAGACTTGGTTAACTTTCATGGATTTCAATTCCTCCTTCATCGCTTCCATCCATTTGTCTTTTGCAGGGCATGATGCGGCATATTTGAGATTCTTCAAGTCCTTGTTGACTCGAATTTAGATCAATTCTAATATCACTCCCACTTGAAATGTTGTTAGAATTGCTCCCACTTGGATCATTATTCCCGTATGGAATAGGATAATCGTCATTCGTATAATCCATTGGTGAAGAAAAGAATTTTCGTTTTCACCAAGAATTTCTCCCACTCGAATGAGGTAATCCTTTTTGATCATAAATCTCAAAATAGAGATAAGTCCTGACTTATCTCGCCCTGTATTGGAAACTCGTTTTCCAAGAAAGTGACATCCCTCGACTCAAACTTAATTAGCACACCATTGTCTTCCTGATTAACAAAAACATAACCTTTGGAGTTTTATGTGTATCGTTTAAAGATACATTTCCTTCCCCATGGCCCATGTTTGCCATACTTATGGGAGGAAATATGTGCGTTGAATGCACAAACTCAAGGTAAAAATGTTTAAGTCAGGAGACCTTTGGTTCCACAACTCATAAGGAGTGGAGCTAACTGATTTCGAGGGTACGCGGTTTAAAAAAAAACGGTTGTCAATAATGCATCACCCCAAAAAGGTGATTGGCAAGTTAGCTTGCGCCATCATTGAACGGACCATTTTTCATTAAAGTCCTATACCTCCTTTCTGCAACACCAATTTGTTGAGGAGTATAAGGCATAGTTACCTGATGTACTATGCCCTTTTCATCACAAAGTTCCTTTAAACCTGTTGATTGATATTCACCGCCCCTATCGGTTCGCACGACCTTAATCTTGCGATCTAATTGATTCTCCACTAAACTCATATAGTTTTTAAAGCAGGTTTAGTGCTTTCACTTTTGTGGGATATCAAATAGATATGACCGAATCAGGTGAAATCATCAATTAAAAGTGATGAAATAGGACTTCCCGCGTCTTGTCTTGACATTCATTGGACCACTTATGTCCGAATGGATAAGCTGTAATGGAACCTTGGCCCTTGTGCCGGTTCCAAACAGCTTGCGACAAGATTTCCCAACAAGGCAATGTTCGCAGGTCGACATTTCAACCTTTGAAACATTGGATAGAAGGCCACGTTTGGCAAGTCTATCCATACGCTTTTGGTCCAATATGACCAAGCCTTGTGTGCCAACAAATTATATTAGACTTAAAAGAATTTGTCGCAAGGAAATTTTCATTACATGAGGAATTTATACATTGTACTTATTACAATAAATCCTTTGAAAAACAAACCCAGTACCAATAAAGGAATTATTACAAAATAGGTCCATATTACAATCATGAAGGAACCAACTATAACCAAGACCCATTAAATTGACCACAGTATTAATATTCCTTTGAATATATGGAATGAAGAGAACATCATAAAGTAGGAGAGTGTGGCCGTTGTCCAAGTCTAGCTTGCAATTCCCAACGCCTTTCTCTACAACACGTGCGTTGTTTCCTACATTGATCCATTTCATTCCTTGGGGTATCCGGTGATACTCCACGAAGGACCGTCTGTCCTTTGCTATGTGGTCGGTGGTGTTACCTCGTCACTTCCACTCGTACATGAACGAGCATAGTGACCGAGTTTGTTGCACTTGAAGCACTTGATCCTTTTCAAGTCTTTCTTCTTGTGCCATTTCTTGTGCCCACCCTTATGTTTGGGTTCCTTGGTAGACTCAGGTTGCTTATTACGTTCATTTAGAAGACTTCGAACGATCTTTACGTTTCTTTCCCCCGTGTGAGGAACTAGCAACCATGTGCACTTCTGCACTTGGCTTGGCAGCCGCAAGCCGCTCTTCCTCTAATTCGAGGTGCTTGGAAACGTCGTTGAAGGTCTTGATGCTCTCATTATGAGTGAGATGCATCTTCATCTGATCCCACCCATTTGGCAGGGAACGTATGACTGCTTGGATTTGTTGCTCATCCGTGAGCACATGACCTGCGTCCTTTAACTCTGAGATAAGGTTCGCCATATGTCGCAGATGTTTCCCTATGGAATGATCTGGACGTTTCTTATATGTATCGAACCTTATAGTTAAGGCGCGAAGTTTGGACACTGATGTGCCACCGAACTTCTCCTCTAGCTTGGACCATATGTCCATGGCTAGGTCATGTTCTCGGAAGATGCGCATTATGTCATCAGCCATATTGCTTAATAATGTAATGCGCGCTATCTTGTTCTTCCGAGACCAAGCATCAAAAAGCTTCCTTGTCTCGTCGGTGTTGGGCCGTAGTGCCCAACTCGGGTTCAATCATAACGTTCTTTAGAGTTTCGAGCACTTCTTGCTCCTCTAGAACGTATTGTATCTTAATGGACCAAAGTTTGTAATTATCGCCGTTGAGTTTTTCACCTTTGTTTAACTCAGCGACGATATTCTTTGAAGCGGAAGACATTTTACTTTTAAAAAATGCTGCAAAAGACACAAAACCGAAGGTTCGATCAAAACATTGCATAAAAATTCTTAAAATATAACTCCCACTTGAAATGATAATAGAATATCCCATTTGGATAGTTCTAAAATTCAAATCCCACTTGGAATTATATTATATTTGATAAGTTACTTTCGAAAAATATTGAAGATGTTGTTCTAGAATCGAAAAGGTCTCTATGATTCCAATCACCATCTAGAACAACCTTCAATATTCCCCCATCACTTATCAAACAATAGTACTCTTATAGTACTAGCAGCGGAAAACGAGTATTTGATAAGTTACTTTCGAAAAATATTGAAGATGTTATTCTAGAATCGGAAAGGTCACTATGTTTCCAATCACCATCTAGAGTAACTTTCAATATTTCTCCCTCACTTTATCAAATGTTAGTACTCTTATAGTACTTTGCAGCGGAAAAGCGTTTTTGAAAACGTATTTTTCAAAACAAATTTAAAATACATTGGCTAATCTCTGTAGAGTAGAGCACAATGTCATAAGTTCATTGGCTAATCTCCGTAGAGTAGAGCACAATGACATGGCTAATCTCGCATGAAGTAGAGCATTACGGCTAATCTTCAAGGAGTAGAGCACAATTTCATAAGTACATTGGCTAATCTCCGTAGAGTAGAGCACAATGACTTGGCTAATCTCGCATGAAGTAGAGCACTATGGCTAGTCTTCAAGGAGTAGAGCCCAATGAAAAACTTCATTAAAACTCTAGTCCCGTATGAACTAGTTGGCACTGTGGTTAGCCCCGTATGGGCTAATCGACACATTCGAGTTTGACCAAGGCCTTTTGTCACCCCGTATGGGTCAGTAGGCAAGTTTGCAGTCGACCCAGACCTTCTGCCAGATTGGTCGACCAAAAACACAAAATTGGTCGACCAATTTTCGAATGCAACTTCTTCCCGGCCAGGGCCTCTGCCCTGGCCGGTGCTTGGCCAAGGGTCGGCCAGGGCCTCTGCCCTGGCCGGCCAGGGGCCCTGGCCCCCTCGGCCAGGGCCGGTCAGGCCCTGGCCTCTGCCAGGGCCGGCCGGCCAGGCCACTGGCCGGGGCCAGGGCTCCTGCCCTGGCCTCGGCCAGGCCCTGGCCTGAGGCCAGGGCGCCGCCCTGGCCTCTGCCAGGGCGGCCTGGCCGCTGGCCGGGGCCAGGGCTCCTGCCCTGGCCTCGGCCAGGCCCTGGCCTGAGGCCAGGGCGCCGCCCTGGCCTTTGCCAGGGAGGCCTGGCCGCTGGCCGGGGCCAGGGCTCCTGCCCTGGCCTCGGCCAGGCCCTGGCCTGAGGCCAGGGCGCTGGCCCTGGCAGTGGCCAGGGCGCCGGCCCTGGCCTCTGCCAGGGCCGGCAGGCCGGCCAGGGCCGGCCCTGGCCACTGCCAGGGCCGGCCTGGCCGGCAGGCCTTGGCCAAGGCCGGCCACTGCCGGCCTTGCCTTGGCCGGCCATTGCCGGCCTGGCCATGGCCGGCCATGGCTTGGCCATGGCCGGTCATGGCCAAGGCCATTTGGCGTTGGCCGGCCATGGCCCCTTTGGCCATGGCCGGCCACCCCCTTTGAATGGGGTTGCCGCACTTATTCCTCCCCCTTGATGGGGTGGTCGCCGGTGGTTATTGGCCGTAGCCAACCCCCTCCGCTTGAGGAGGGGGGGTGCATGGCCTTCATAGCCCATTTGGCCATGGTGCACATGCACCAAATTTCCTCTTACCCGATGGAAATAACTACCATCATCTTCCTCGATGAAGCACCCGTTCGTCGATGAAGCACCCGTTCGTCGAGAAATTAGTTATTTCCTAATGGCCGTGTGCCAAAAATGAAAAATAACTTACTATGTGAACGGTCGGTTCTTCCCGTCACGGAGAGTTCCTACTATATCCGTAATGATAGGAGACCCTAACGTGAAAAGAACAACCGCTGCGTTCTCTCCGTCACGAAGCGTTCCTACTATATCCGTAATAGTAGGAGACCCATTCGTGAAAAAGACAACGACTCGTTCATAGTTTCGACGGGACGACGGTTTGACCGGGGCGAACCCATATGGCTCTGATACCAATGTTGGATCCTGCCAAAACAGAGTTAGGATCGATAATATGAAGTTTAGACTTACGCTTGCGTATGCGGCACAGTAGTCTACGAACTTCGCCTTCGGATTCGCCATGACGGATCGAGTCTTCTCACGAACGGAGTAAGGCTACTAATCCACAATCTAAATCTCTATTTTAGATTAAGAACTTGGATAGAGGGAGAGGAAATATTTCTGCAGAGCTTCGCTAGGATGAAGATGCATGCATGAATTTCATGCAAAAGGTGTAAGAAATGGCTAACCCTTGGGTCTTATTTATAGCCCCCAAGGTAGTTATTTTAGGGTAAGTTATCCCTTTGGAACAACTTAATTAAGGTGTACCATGATACATGGCACATTATAAGCTTAAGTTGTACCATATGCATGGTACAACATAAGCTTAAGATATTCCCCCTTTATTAGCCATATGTCGTATGCACTTATGCATATATTATGCGACTTTCCCACTCATCCAGAGATCCTCTCCGCAAGGGAACAGATTCCCTTTGCACACGACTTCGTGTGCGCGACGTTCGAGGTCCGTATTCCCTCGTACATCCCCCACAAGGGTGTACAAACGTCTTCCATATCCAACAGCGTGCACCACCCAGACGTAGCTTGGAGCTCACGAGAAGTCACCCGGTCGGTTCAGTGACCGGGTTAAAAGCTCAAAGTCTCTGGAAATTCGAAGCTGATTTCCAACCGATCGGGTGACCTTCACCCGATCGGTTCACCTGTAGCTGAATTTCAACAGCCAAGACTCAAAGCTCCAACCGGTCTCCTCACCCGGTCCGCACCAAGATCCAACCGGTCGGCACCAAGATCCAACCGACCGCACCAAGTTCCAACCGACCAGTTCATACTGACCGGGTGAAACCCCCGCATTGCGCTGTGATTTTGTGCAGCGGCTCACCCGACCGGTTGACTTGTCAACCGATCGGGTGATGTCGTTTTCTATAAATAGAACCCTAGGTTTCCCAGATTCGGGAGTTGGTTATTTTTTACTGTTTTCTTCATTTTGTGACGGCTGTAATTTCCCAGTTTTTGTAAGTTTTCGGATCTTTGTAAAACTTTAGTATTAGCTTAATTTCTTTACTACCTTTGCATTCCTATTGTCTGATTATGATTTTAACGGTCCATTTTCGTTTAGATCGTTTTTAATGAATATTTGTGAGTAGTTCCCAAATCTGGGATTTTGGCGGAAACCCCTTCGGGGGCTCTTCCCGATGCATCCATAGGGTTAGGAAATCGATAGAGATTAGGAATCTAACGGTTACGCGGGGTGTTTTATTGTCATCGGCGGAAAAAAGACAGCCTTTGACCGTTGGGCCAAGGGGGAATAAACTTGGTGGTTGACTCCCTAGCCATAGCTCATGCCCTTAGCGTAGACGCCGAATCCTAGCGCGCGGGAGCGACAGGATGAGATGTTGGGAGTTATCGTTGCGAGCTTAGTGCTCCCGGAGTCGATCAGTGTTAATGGACATGGGAGTGCCCACTGATCGAACCCGGGAAGTCCGGCGTATCATCCTGGGCACCGACTGGAATATCGGGCCCATGGGATGCCGGTACCACTTTTAGAGGCAACATCTCACCATTAGACCCGAATTCCGATCGCCATCCTACACGTAGGCCGTATCGGTGAGAGTCGCTCGTTGGGGTGGAAACCAAAGTCCCGGGTTTTATTTTCATATTGTCTATACCTTGCATTCCTTTACCGTGACAACCCATCATTCGATCTGGGCTAGCTCACACACGGGGTGATTTCGGTCCTCTTTGACACAAGCACATCCTAGCCTCCCTGTGTTCGACCCCCAAGCCACACTACAACACCGTGCGCTTGCGGTTACAAATATCTAAACCCTCACGCGGGTCCCCTGGCCATTTGCGGTTCGCAAACCGGGGGCACGTCAAGTTTATGGCGCCGTTGCCGGGGAGGCAACGTGCTCGTTATTTTAGGATCTCATGAACCCTAGTGTCTAGCTCTTATCCCTACCCCGCGATAATTTTCGCACTCTACACTTTTCAATTTCACTTGTATATATTGTAGATAGTAATTGTATAGTGCTAATTGACTGGATCGCCGTACTACCATCGCTACTTTCGGTTCCAGTTTATGCAACCCGTGCTTTTGACGTGTTTGCTACTTGTGCAGTTCTCTCTCTCCTTTCGTATAGGTTCTTTGCCCCACGATGAGGATGTTGCATGCAGTTTCAGGAGACATCTGGGATCACTCACACCATATCCGCTGTTTGGCACGAAGCTTAGCAGAATCCCTGAATACTTTGAATATACTATCCCTCCTATCTGCCGCCGTGGAAAATCAGAAGAGATATCGAGATACGCAGGAGCACCTTGCCACGGTAACTCTCTTTCCTCATGGTGAAGTGGCGTATATCGACATTCCTAGTCCCGAATTTAGTGAAGGAGAGTTGTTCGTGGAGTTTTGTCAGGAGAACCATCAGGCTGAGTCTATGGACTACGTTGGACAGGAACCGATCTATTCCTTGCAGACTTCTATCGAGCATCTCGGATCTTTGGACAATGAGGAAGCTAGAAACAGTTGTGGGGAACCGTCGACAGTTGAAACCTGTTTTCACTTAGAAGCCTTCTTCCCGGACGATTATTATGAGTTTGAAAGAGACCCAGTGCCTTCCTCGATCATTCCCACAATACCTTGCAAAACTTTGCCATGCGGAACCGCGGCCGGGAGTGAGATTCCAGATGCTGGCTTCCAAGAAATCCACGAAGAACTCCTTTCCCTTGAGGATGCTCAGCTTGAGAAGTATGCGTCGGGGCCTCATGAAGTTGAGATGAAAGAGTTACCCCCGGGGCTGAAGTATGAATATTTGGGGGCTGGCTCGACCCTTCCAGTCATAGTGAACTCTTCACTGCCTGGAGACCAAATGACCAAACTTCTTGGTGTTTTAAAAAGGTTTAAAGGAGTTTTCGGATATGCAATTGAAGATTTAAAAGGGGTTAGCTTAGGCCTCTGCTCACACAGAATTCTGCTTGAGGATGAGCAAGCCTCCTCGATTGAGCCACAACGGAGGCCAAATCCCATAATGATGGAAGTTGTAAAAAAGGAGATTGTTAGGCTTCTACATGCCGGTATTATATACCCTATCTCCGATAGTCACTGGGTTAGCCCGGTGCACGTCGTACCCAAGAAAGGAGGAATGACGGTGGTTCGCAACGAGAAGAACGAGCTAATACCAACGAGGACCGTCACGGGGTACATGATGTGCATTAACTATAGAAAGCTGAACAAGGCAACGAGGAAGGATCATTACCCTCTCCCCTTTATTGACCAGATGCTCGAGAGACTGGCGAAGCATAATTATTTCTGTTTCATGGACGGGTATTCAGGATTTCTTTAGATCTCTATTCATAACGATGACCAGGAGAAGACGACTTTCACTTGCCCATTCGGGACATATGCCTATAGAAGAATGCCGTTCGGACTTTGTAACGCCCCTGCTACATTCCAAAGACTCATGTCCGCTATCTTCTCCGACTACTCCCAAGACATCATGGAGGTTTTCATGGATGACTTCTCCGTCTATGGAACTAAGTTTGACTCGTGCCTCAGTAATCTAACTAAGGTCCTGGAGAGATGTCAAGAAAAGGGACTAGTCCTAAACTGGGAGAAGTGCCACTTCATGGTCCAAGAAGGAGTTGTGCTGGGGCACGTCATCTCTTCGAGGGGAATCGAGGTTGATAAGGCTAAAGTTGAAGTGATTGAAAATCTTCCACCACCGCTCAATCTTCGAGGAGTCCGTGGTTTCTTAGGACACGCGGGATTTTATCGCCGCTTCATAAAAGACTTCTCGAAGATTTCCAGGCCGCTGACCCAACTCCTCGTGAAGGACGTGCCTTTCGTCTTCAGCGAGGAGTGTATGGAGGCCTTCCGCACTTTGAAGCAAGCTTTGATTTCCGCGCCCATAATACAGCCACCGAACTGGAATCTACCCTTTGAGCTGATGTGTGACGCTAGTGATTATGCGGTTGGTGCCGTCTTGGGGCAGAGGAAGGATAAAAATCTTCATGTCATATATTATACGAGCAAAACCCTTGATGCCGCCCAAAGAAATTATACTACCATGGAAAAAGAATTGCTCGCGGTCATCTACGCCATGGATAAGTTCCGACAATATCTCGTTGGTGCCAAGGTGATCGTGCACATGGATCACGCGGCTCTTAAATACCTATTGAGCAAGAAAGAAGATAAGCCGCGGCTCATTAGATGGATTCTCCTCCTCCAGGAATTCGACCTGTAAATCAGAGACAAGAAGGGGGCGGAGAATGTTGTTACCGATCACTTGTCCAGGATGCCTACCCTCGATTTAAATGCTACGCCGATCGATGATTCACTCCCTGACGAGCATCTTTTCTCTGTCTCTTCCTCCTGGACCCCCTGGTACGCCGACATCGCAAATTATCTGGCTTGTGCCATCGTCCCCCACAATGTGAGCTTTCAGCAGAAGAAGAAATTTTTCCATGAGGTCCGCAAATTTTATTGGGATGACCCCCACCTATACAAAACCTGCAATGATGGGGTGATACGAAGATGCATCCCTGAAACTGAGGCGACCTCCATCATTTTCCATTGCCACGGGCAGCAATGTGGAGGGCACGCGAGCACCTATAAGACCACCGCAAAAATTCTCCAGAGCGGATTCTACTGGCCTACACTCTTCAAGGACACACATGCTTATGTCCAATCCTGCGATAAATGCCAAAGAGCGGGGAATATCTCCAAAAGGATTGAGATGCCTCAACACTACATCCTGGAGGTAGAAATCTTCGATGTGTGGGGAGTGGACTTCATGGGACCGTTCCCGTCCTCCTCGGGGAATCAGTATATCTTGGTGGCTGTGGACTACGTGTCGAAATGGGTTGAAGCGATGGCCAATCCAACCAATGATTCCAGAGTGGTGGCCAAGTTCTTCAAAAGCAACATCTTCCCGCGGTTCGGTATACCTCGTGTCCTGATCAGTGATGGAGGGAGCCACTTTATAGAGAAGAAATTCGAGAACCTCTTAAAAAAATATGGAGTACAACACCGGGTGGGGCGTGCCTACCACCCGCAGACCAGCGGTCAGGCCGAAGTCTCTAACCGGGAGATTAAAAGCATACCAGAAAAGACGGTGGCCAATTCTAGAAAGGACTGGTCATCAAAGCTTCCTGACGCGCTTTGGGCCTACATGACGGCATTTAAAACTCCTATCGGCACGACTCCCTACCGGCTTGTCTATGGGAAAGCTTTACATCTTCCTATGGAATTGGAGCATAAGGCATTTTGGGCAATTAAGAATCTAAACTTCGACGCCAAGGAGGTAGGAGGGCACCGGCAGTTACAACTCAACGAGCTCGACGAAATCCGGCTCAATTCCTATGAGAATGCCAAGATCTACAAGGAGAAGCTGAAGCGGTGGCACGATAAGCGAATCTTGAAGAGGGAATTCAAAGAAGGGGACTTAGTTCTCCTATTCAACTCAAAGCTGAAGCTCTTTCCTGGAAAACTCAAGTCAAGGTGGTCGGGACCGTTCCGCGTCACCAAGGTTTTCCCGCATGGGGCTATTGAGATAATGGGAAGGGATGAGCCGTTTAAAGTCAACGGACAGCGTCTCAAAACACTATGCAGTTGGAGAACCATAATTCTCTCCAGTCGGATCCCTAACGAGTGACAACTCTTCCTCTAACCCTCCGGATCCTAATTGACCACCGCTAGAAGCGTCGAGCGAATGACGTTAAACAAAAGCGCTTCATGGGAGGCAACCCAAGCTCTAAAATCTCTATCTCCAATCTTTGGAATTTTTTCTAACTTCATTTTATCTATTTCTGATAAATAAATCCAGCCGCAAAAACTTTCGTTGAGGACTGATGCCATGTGTGCATTTTTTTCAGGAAACAAGACTCCAACCGATCGGGTGAGAACTCACCCGATCAGTTTGGACGTATCAACTAAATGGCCGAATCAGTTTCCTAACGAATCGACCGGGTGACAATAGCCGAGACCGGGTCGCTGACCGTGTGGGTAGTGCTGAACTTTCGGGAAATTTGGAGATCGCATCAACCGATCGGTTGAGTAATATCACGATCGGGTGATTGGCCGGGTGAAATATCACATGTTCTCGGGAAAGATTTGGGAAGCGATCAACTAATCGGGAGACTATTCACCCGGTCGGTTCACCTGTAGCTGTTGGCCGACAAGAAACTTTCGAAATTTGCCTACCCGATCGGGTGAGAACTCACCCGATCGGTTCAGTTTCGCCCCGATAAATACCCCTACCGCACGATGACCGCCACCCGACCCCCGAAAATCCCCTTCACGCGGTTACACACCCTCCAACTATCAAATCGACCTACTCCACCCAACATACTGCCCCTAAACCCTCATCCCCACTCACTCCCATACTTCCCCACCCTCGCCACCTTGCCATCGTCGACATTCCATCATCAACACACCCAAACCCTAACCCTAGCCCCCAAAATTTTCGAAAACCTGTTTCTTGTCGGATCAGCGAGCGGCGGCTTCCCGAATTGCTTCCTCCTACTACGCGAGTCTCCCGGGAGCTTGATCTTGCTACATTGATGGGTAACACCTTTCCACTCTACACATCTCTTACCTTATCTGTAATGTCCTGAGTTGGTGTTATACCTGATTCACCTGCTTTATAATCATCATAGGCATGCTCCCACTCTCCTTTTCGCCACCCACATAGTCGTCATGTCTAAGAAAGGGAAAGAGATTGCCTCATCTTCGCGCCGTGATCCGCTCTACGGCCCCTTTTCGCCCTCTTTCCTTGGCATAAACCCTTCTACGGAAGAGCAGTCTGACCGTTTACGAGCACTACTTCATCACCAGATGCGGCCTACACTCTTTGCCGATCGCCCTACACTCGAAGCTCTAGGGCTTTCGAACGGCGTCGACAGAATTTTCAACTGTATCGGGTGCCATACCCTTTCTTACATCCATGCTCACACACACCGAAATCTCACGCTTGAATTCCTCAGTTCCCTCGAGGTGTTTAACGGGGGTTTCTCCTTCCGCGCCTTCAACTACGATTTTTCTCTGGGTTTCATCGAGTTGAACAATATCCTCAATCTCCGTCACCCCGATCTTAATACTGAACATTCCACCCACGATCGAACTGACATCTACTCTCAATTTCGGGCTGATGGTGTTTGGCAACGATTTACCCGGTACACCGCCTTTCCACCTGAGGCTCTTGCCTCCTACATTATTCACCCGTGTTACCGCCTCGCCCATTGCATCCTCGCCAACACTGTTTTCACCCGCGTGGATGTGTCCACTGTTTCTAGGGATGAGCTTTTCTTTCTCTATGCCATGTCCGAAGACAGGATCCTTGGGCAAATCCCTATTCCCATAAACGCCGCTCATTGGATCATCCACGAAATTTTTGCTATTAGCCGCGCCAATTCTGGATCCATCTGTTGTGGTGGGATGATCACTCTTATTGTCAGCTGTGTTTTAAGAGTGCTGCCCGACCTCCCTATTTTGCCTGGACGTAGCCGTATTGATCGTGATTACTTGATCGATATCAATATGCTCACTCCCTTCGGTGAAGACCATGCTGTCTATCTCTATAGCCCCGCCTGCACACCTTTCGCGATCCAGCCACCTTTAGCACCTTTGCGGCTACCCTACCCCCCCGTCTCACCTGCCATGGGATTTTTACCCCGATCCTTGGTATTCCCCATTAGTGCATCTACCACCCTTGGATCCTCCCGATTGGCACCCAACTGTCGGCCCACCTGGTACAACCTTCCTCCACCACAGCCCACCGGTACATATCGATCCACCCGTGCTCCAGCCTGTCGCCCCTCCTTCCCCTGTAGGCACGCCCTCCTCATCCTCTGAGGATTCTTTCATCCGCTATTCCCCACCCTCCTCTCCCTCTCCCTACCATTCTAGTACCAACGAGTTTGATTGACACCCCCCTTGCATATTTCTGCACTTTCACGCTCATATTTCATTGCTAGCATTGTCATGTCTAGCTTGGGGGAAGTCTGTTTTACTATGTTGTCATGTTTTATTTTCTTCTGTGTGTGTGTGTGTGTGTGCTTGTTTTTACTTTTTATCCTGTCGTGTCGTGTAGTTTGTTCATTTTCTTTCTTTCTTTTTCTATTTTCGTATTGTGTGGTTTGATTTTGATTTTTCTTTATTTTCAGTTTCGTATCTGTGTTTTCCTCATTTTTCATTTCTTTTTGTGTCGGTGCATATCCCCCCATTTTCATTGCCCTCCCGTACTCACTCTTATTGCATTGAGGGCAATGCAAGATTCCACTTGGGGGAGTCGCACTTTGTGCGTCATTTGAGTCTTTCTTTTTTGTTTTTGTGTCGTTTTCATCGTGTTTTTATTTTTTTTCTTCTCTTCTTTTTATCTCTTTCTCCTAGAGATGAACCCTATGATGAATCGCCACAAAATCACACACACCTAGCATAGCATCGATAATCACATTCACTAACCCTAGGATTTCGAGTTCTCTTGCATTTCACGCATCGTGGGTCCACTTAGCTTTTTGTGAGTCGTGTGTCGTGCCTATCTGTTTGGTGTGCTTCTGCTTTGTTATTTACTTTATATACCTGTCCAGGAATGACCCCTAGATTATCATGTTTCGATATGAATATGCGGTACTTATTTCTACTGTCTACTTCTTCTGCATGCTATATATATCGTACGCTTCATTTCGCATGTCTCGGGATTCCACAATTAAGGACTAGGATAACCCATTTAGCCCATGCTATATTTTGCGAGAATAGTTTCCTTTGCCCAAGTGTTTAGATTCCGATTTCTTTTTTGTTTTACTTGGTGCAAATCCCCTCGTCGTGTACCGTTCTCCCACTTGGGAGAGTACACATGTGTATAGCCAAAAACCCAAAAATCCAAAAAAAGAGAAAAGAAAAATTTTGTATAGCCAAAAGGCCAAAAAAAAATACAAATGCCCAAAACTCAAAAAATTCCAGTGTGAATATTTTCCTACTTGCCGAGAATAAAGGGAAGGCGAGAATTTGCACCGAGTGTTCTTCTCCACTTTTTTTCATCTCAACCCCCATCGGTTTCGAAAACACTTGGCTTAGGAACTTTTTAGCTATTATCTAGGCTATAGTGGTGTGATTTCCTTAACCCTAGTTGTGGAGTCCCCGATGCATGATACGCTTCTATTCTTATACTCTTCTCATGCATGCTTGAGCTAATATTCACCGTAATTTCAAATTCGAATCGATATTTGGGTCATTTCCTGGATTTGTGTATATCGAGCTTTATTGCACATCGTAGATAGTGACACCGACTGCTAGCGCACGACCACACTCACTCGCGCTTCACCACGTGGGCCCACGACACTTATTTGACTCGTATTCCTAGGTTTAGTGATGTGATTTGGCGTTTGCTTGCTTGGTGTGTCGTTTTTGATTTTGTTGGCCATGACGGGCGATCTAGGATATAGAGTTTTCTTTTTCTCTCTTTCTCTCTATTTTCCCCCTCCGAGCTCCTACTCTCACTCGTCTTCCTCGAGGACGAGGAAGAGTTCAGCTTGGGGGATTTTGACGTGCGTTTGTATTTCATATATTTACGCGCGTTTTCTTCCGTGTTTTTCCGTATTTACCGCCGTCTTTTATTTGTTTTCTCATGTTTTCTTGTGGTTTCTTGTTTTCTTTCACTTTTCCGTATTTTCCGTGTTTTGCAGGAGTTTGCTGGCGTTTGGGGCGTAAAACGATGATATCATGTGTCCCCGGAGCAACGGGAGGAGTCACGCGTGATCCAGGGGGTCAAACGACGAAGATTGCATCTTTCAGCCCCTTACCCGGTCGGTTGGTCATCTCCAACCGATCGGGTGATGCACGCGTGCACCACCCGGACGCAGCTTAGAGCTCACGAGAAGTCACCCGGTGGGTTCAGTGACCGGGTCAAAAGCTCAAAGTCTCTGGAAATTCGAAGCTGATTTCCAACCGATCGGGTGACCTTCACCCGATCGGTTCACCTGTAGCTGAAGTTCAACAGCCAAGACTCGAAGCTCCAACCGGTCTCCTCATCCGGTCCGCACCAAGATCCAACCGGTCGGCACCAAGATCCAACCGACCGCACCAAGTTCCAACCGACCGGTTCATACTGACCGGGTGAAACCCCCGCATTGCGCTGTGATTTTGTGCAGCGGCTCACCCGACCGGTTGACTTGTCAACCGATCGGGTGATGTCGTTTTCTATAAATAGAACCCTAGGTTTCCCAGATTCGGGAGTTGGTTATTTTTTACTGTTTTCTTCATTTTGTGACGGCTGTAATTTCCCAGTTTTTGTAAGTTTTCGGATCTTTGTAAAACTTTAGTATTATCTTAATTGCTTTACTACCTTTGCATTCCTATTGTCTGATTATGATTTTAACGTCTCACCATTAGACCCTAATTCCGATCGCCATCCTACCCGTAGGCCGTATCGGCGAGAGTCGCTCGTTGGGGTGGAAACCAAAGTCCCGGGTTTTATTTTCATATTGTCTATACCTTGCATTCCTTTACCGTGACAACCCATCATTCGATCTGGGCTAGCTCACCCACGGGGTGATTTCGGTCCTCTTTGACACAAGCACATCCTAGCCTCCCTGTGTTCGACCCCCAAGCCACACTACAACACCATGCGCTTGCGGTTACAAATATCTAAACCCTCACGTAGGTCCCCCGGCCATTTGCGGTTCGCAAACCGGGAGCACGTCAATAAGAGTCATGATCAGAAGAAGAAGCTGACTAGAGGCGTAAAAGGTGGTCGTCCTGTATGTGATTACTGCAAGTTCATAGGCCATACTGAGAGAAACTGCTTCAGTCGCATGTGACATTGTTTAGAAGGAAGAAATGTTAGACACCCTGATATGAAGATGAAGAAGAAATGGGTAAGGAAGACTGAACTGTAAAGCATGGTGACCTACAAATCATTGATTGCATCCTCTGATAATATATGATATTTTGATAGTGGATGCTCTCGTCATATGACTGGTAACAAGAGATTGCTAGATAATTACAGGACATGCACTGGAAGTCATGTGACATTTGGTGAAGGACGAAGAAGCAAGGTTGTAGGAAAAGGAGATCTAAATGTGGTCAGGCTTCCTAAACTCAAGAACATTTTGCATGTCGAAGATCTGAAAGCTAACCTTATTAGCATCAGTCAGCTGTGTGACCAAGGACTATTGGTGAGGTTCACTAAGGAGAGATGTCTTGTGTTTAATTCTAGTCAAGAATGCATTCTTAGTGGGAAAAGATCTGCTGATAACTGCTATCTCCTCAAAGATGCTAATACTTGCCTTCACACTCTTGCTGATGTGTCTGAACAGTGGCATCAAAAACTAGGGCATCTGAACTTTAAAACTCTTATGAAAATCTCTAAAGTGGGAGCTGTCAGAGGAATACATGTCTTAAGCAAAAAGAAGGAAGGTGTATGTGGTCCATGTCAACTGGGCAAGCAGCAAAAGACTAGCCACAAACAATTGCAGATCATTACTACGTCCAAGATTCTGGAATTACTTCATATTAATCTGATTGGGCCGACATCTGAAACTAGTGTCGGAGGTAAGAAATACATTTTTGTATGCGTTGATGATTTTCTAGGTTTACATGGGTAGATTTTCCTAAGGAAAAATCAGATACTTTTGAAGCATTTAAAAAATTATGTGTCCGTCTTCAAATTGAGAAAGGAACCATTATCTGCAAGATGGTTAGAATTAGAAGTGACCATGGAAAGGAGTTTGAAAACCGATCATTTGCTGATTTCTGTGAGTCCCGAGGTATTGCTCATGAATTCTCTGCACCAAAGTCTCCTCAACAAAATGGAGTGGTTGAGAGGAAAGATCGCACTTTGCAAGAGATGGCTCGTGTTATGCTAAATGCTAGAGAAGTCAGTGTAAGGCGGTGGGCTGAAGCTATCAATACGGCATGCTATACAATTAACAGAGTTTATCTTCGTCCTAAAACTGAGAAAACTTTGTATGAAATTTGGAAGGGAAGAAAGCCAGATGTCTCTACTTTCACATCTTTGGAAGCAAGTGCTATATATTAAATGACCGTACTCAAAGAGGGAAGTTTGATGTTAAAATTGATGAATGAATATTTCTGGGATATGCTACATCTAGTCGAGCATATAGAGTCTACAATATGTTGGGTTTTTGAGGGACCCTTAAGGCATAATTCTACGTCTGTCTTACGTCGAACGGACGAAACAAAAATAAACAGCAGCGGAAAAATGAATTATTAAGCTATTTAATAAAGCGCCCTAAGAATATCAAAGACCCTAGCCAGGATCTCTACTATCTTGGGATGGGTCTGACCAGCCCCAAAATAGATCTAAACTACTGCAATGAAATAAATTAAAAGTATTAAGAAAGAACATAGATGGAACTTTGCCTCTGCAGAGAAAAAAGCGTTGTTTCAGCAACAGACTTTGGCCTTCCCCGAATCTAGCCGCCTCCGCACTTCCAAACCGGTCCACCCAAAGCGAGCTGACACCGTGCCTCCGAGCCAATCACCCGCCGAAGAAAGTTTCACTTTGAGAGCGATCCGCGTCGTAGACTTTGGATCGAATCCAATCATTCTCGTCATCTTACCAAGATGCGAACGAAGGAATCGGAAGAGTTGATGAGGAGAGCATATTTTTTGTCTTGAATCGAGCGTGCTCAAAACTTTTTGGAGCTACTCGATTCAGAGACTTGGTGCAATTTTTTCAAGGGGTGTCGACCCATATTTATATAGGAGGCCGGACCCCATGCTCGTCTCACGAGCAATGTGGGATTATTTAATTAGGGGAGAAAAATTTGGATTAGTTTTACCTTACAATAAGGCTCAACTTCAACCAATTTTCTCTCCATCACCATTGAGCTTCGGAAGTAATACAACTTATCAATTCAAAGAGCTATGAATGGTGTGTTGGATCTGGATCTAAGCCTAAAGGGGGGAGGGGGGTGAATAGGCTTATAAAAATTCTCGCGTAACCCACGAGAAATCACACGCAGTTATATCACAATCAATCAGACGTATAGTATAGTAAAGCAGTCACAGCATGCACATGCGATATACCCTGGTTCGGTCGTCCCAACGACCTACGTCCAGCCCCAAAAGCTATACTAGATTATTAAAGTTAACTGGTTCAACCTGTTGCTAGAGCACAAAGTCTACGCTCACCTGGCTCTCAGTACCTGCACTCACCAAAGTGTCCAAATAATAACAATCCTAGTAAAGCTCTCTCTTGGCTAGTCCCAACTAGCCAAGTCCCCAAAAAGATAATAAATTGTTCAACAAAGATTACAACACCAATATCACAAAATATAATAAAGTATGATTTTAGAATTGCTCAATTGCGACGGTGTTGATGTCTCTGTCGTTCAGCGCGTGGTCAGAAGTCGTCTGACAAGTAGTAGTCCCCTCTGAAGTCCCTAACAGTCAGCAGCTCAAGGTTGCGACAAGCACCAGTATTGAGGCAATCACCAATTTGTGGCATGCACCAATGTTGAGTCAATCTATGGGTTGCGGCATGCAGATTCAAGTTGCGGCATAAAGGTTCTGAAGCATCAATCACCAAGTTGTCGCTGTCCTTGCGACCTGCAGTTCACCAATCATCAATGTTGCGTCAAACACCTTGTGCCAGCCTCAGGTCTTGAGGAAAACAAGCTCCAGGTTGCGTCACCAAGTTCCAAGCATGCAGAAGAGCTTTTGGCAAAGGGAATAGAGGTCAACAATTACAACTAGGATTGGTTGCTCATTGCTGGAAGGTTGCGACTGTTCTGTGCTCTTCAAGTTTTGCATAGGAGAGAAAAACAAATCGGCAGCTTGCTCTCTTGGGAATTTAATGCGGCAGCCATATAGCATTTTTTTCTTTTTCAACCTTGAGCTTTAATGATTGGCTATAAGCTTAGAAGCATTGCGGCGGCTGCTGTTGAATTGCAAGGGGAAAAAAATATTTCGGCCTGAATTGGTTCTCCAAAGAAATTGATCTCTGCAGTATATATATATTCCTTCTATTGCCGTCCTTTTTGATTTGCTCCATGTATCCTTTATATAGGGTGCAGACCTAGGTTGCTTCCTCTTCTTCTTTTTTTGTCTTACTGAATTGCCCATTGTGAACTTTGCTTGGTCAAACAAAGCAGGCTCCATCCGCACAAAGCCAGGGCATGTTGAATATGTATGCAAGGGCATGTTGAATATGTTTGCAAGATTTACATCATTTCCCTTTCACTCACGTTTTGGCTTCCTGCCCCATGAAAACAAATGCTTTTAATTAGTTTGCATCAAAATGAATATATAATAAAGTTTGCCCCTAATAATAATTTATAGAGTTTGTTGAAGCATCTCATTTGTATGCATATAAGGTTGCTTAAATAATATATATAGTTTGCTCTTTAAAAAATTATTGCACATTATCATGCACTTCAATTTATTTTGTGTGGGGCAATTGACTCGGTCTTCTTGTTTGACCCTTGATGGTTTGCCACTCTTCTTCTTCTTGTTCATTCATAATTGCCAGTTTGTCCCTACTGTTGTCCATGCTTATTTGTACATGAAAAAACACTTAGCACACACAACAAAACGTTCACACCCATTTGTTATCATCAAACACGAAGTCATCGAACGTTGTATACAACAACACGTTGTATCAAACAATCTCCCCCTTTTGATGATGACAAACTAAGTATAAGATTTGCGCAATAAAGTTCCAAATAGTGTGTGTGAAAGTGTGATGATAGAGGCTGACATGCAATGATATATAATGATGTGCAAACAATGACATGTAAAGTTAACAATATGCATGCTCCCCCTATTTTTGTGCTTCCCCAATATTCATTAATGCTCCCTCTTAATCAAACAATCACATTTTCACGAGCATTACAAAGATAGTACCAAATGCCAAATACCAAATACCCACAATACCACAATACCAAGTAGCACACCAATTACCACAAATACCAAACCTTCCCAAAATTTTCTCCCCCTTTGTTATCATCAAAAGTTATAACGCGAAGTCAAAATCATATAACAAGAAAAAAGAGAGTATTAGTAACCATTACCAACAATTGCATGCATACAATCATAGAATAATCAAGTCAAAATCCAAAGAAATTAAACAACTAAGACTTCAACACCAACGTGTACGTGTGATGATTAAAATTGAAGCACATAGGGAGAATCATTAAGAAAGTCAACCAAAACCAATCCACATTTTCCATATAACGTTCTATCCCCTAGGATTGATTTTCTCCATCTCATTAAAAATGAGTTCAAGATACTACACCCTCAAAACATAGCCTATAAGGACTCTTAGATGTGGGGGTAGCATTACTTGACGAGTAAATACACCAACGCTAAGGTTTACCCATAAAGCTTATGTTGAATACTCGTGGGAAATATCGTTGCCAAGGATTGTATCCATTTTTCATACGGAGCAATTAAACTCCTATTTCATTTTTATACTTGTAGTATCATTTTTTATGCTCAATTTTTTTTCTCCAGGGCAATGTATATCATATTCCTTAGATTTTCAGTTAAGTTTTCCTCCTACATTCACTTTCCATACTTCATAAACGATATCTCCAAATGTGCAACAATAGTAATACATGTGGAAGTGAAATAGTAGGTGTGGAAATCAAGTTATTTTCAGTCATTGAACATGCTATGAATATTTAGAAAGATGAACATGTGCATGTAGCAAAAGCAATAATACACCAATTTCTACATAGATATGAAAATCATTCATGAAGACTTCTTTTAATGAATCAAAGAGAAAGATACACATTTAAACACAAATTTTTTTCAATTTTTTTGTTTTTATGCATGAAGTACTAAAGCAAACATGAGATGCTATCACACAAAACAAAGAAAAATCATGCACACATAACAATGCAACTACTAGCACACAAACAAGAAAAAGTTCAAGCACAAAAAAACATGAAATCTCATTCTAAGTTTTATCAATAATATTCGGCTCTATTTCAGAAATAAAATCATTATAAATACATATAGCGCAAAGATTTATAAAAGAGGAACGAGTGCGTATACCCGCCATAGGTTCATCTATAATCAAGTCTGATGGGTGGTTTGGATTGAACCTCAGCTCTCCTCTGTTAACCGCTTCTTCTTGTATTTCTGCCATGCCAGTTTTAGTTTCCTCTTGTCTTTTAGGTTGCTCCTCATTGTTCCTTGGAATGCTTTGTTGTTTTTCATTTTCATCGTCTTCGTTATTCCTGTAAACCAAAGGAAGTATATCAGATTCATCAAATTTAACATGTATAGATTCAATAATATTGAGAGTGTATTTATTATATATCCTGTATGCTCTGCTCCTCGCTGAATAGCCCACGAACACTCCTTCATCTGATTTGGATTCAAATGTACCAAGTTGATCTCCTGTATTTAATATATAGCACCTGCATCCAAAAACTCTAAAGTAAGAAATATTCAGAGTGTTGCCATGCCATAGTTCATAAGCAGTTTTATTTAATAAAGGTCGAAGCATAACTCTATTGCACACATGACATGCAGTATTAATGGCCTCAGACTAAAAAGACATAGGCAAACTATATTCATTTAGCATACTCCTAGCCATCTCTTTTAATGTACGATTCTTTCTTTCGACCACCCCATTTTGTTGAGGTGTTCTAGGAGAAGAGAATTCATGTAAGATTCCTTTTTCAAGACAAAATTTTTTTAAACATAGCATTTTCAAACTCACTTCCATGATCGCTTCTAATTTTTATAATGGAAGAATTTTTCTCATTAGAAACTTGTATGTAAAATATTTGAAAATTATTAAATGAGTCTGATTTGTTAGCTAGGAAGTAATCCCATGTGTGTCTAGAGTAATCATCAACTAATACTAAATAATACTTTTTACCTCCTAGGCTAGCAATGTCTGTAGGACCAAATAAATCCATATGCACTAATTCCAAAATGCGTGTGGTGGCAACTTCATTAATGCTAGAAAAAGTAGATCTAGTTTGCTTACCTTTTGTGCATGCCACACACAACTTACCATTCACATATGATTGATGCGGTAGTTCACTTACCAGATTTTTGCTTTCCAGCTTCTTTAGCGATCCCATGCCTGCATGTGCTAATCGTCTATGCCAAAGTGTGTCCTCTTCTTCACCTACAAGCAAGCATTTAGAAACAGTCAGTTCTTCAAGCATAAGCGTATAAACATTATCTCTTTTATTAGCAGTAATAATTGTGTCACCTGTGGAGCCATCAATAATTCTACAAAGATTTGAATCAAATTCTACTTTCATACCTTTATCACACAGCTGACTAATAGAAATGAGGTTGTGTTTAAGCTTTTCAACCTAAAGGACATCTGTAAGCTGAAAGGTGTTGTTACCTACAACACATTTACCAATTACCTTGTATTTTCCATTGTCCCCTAAAGTAACACTTCCTCCTTCATGCTTTACAAGGCTAAAGAACTTTTCGCTATCACCTGTTATGTGTCTTAAGCAGCCAGAGTCTAAGTACCACTCACACGGTTGTCCCTTAGCCGTGCCATGTACCTACACATAGGAAGAACATGATATGTGTGACCTAGGAATCTAAATAGGTCCACTGCTGTTAGTCACTTTACTTTTTGGAACCCAATTTTGCTTAAATTTAATGTTGGTGTTCCTATATTTGCAATTATAATAAGTATGACCAACACCACCATACGTATAACATTTAACAAACACACTTCTTCCTACACCAGTTTCTTTTTGATACTTTCTATTAAATCTAGGCCTTTCATCAATTCTATTTCCATAGCCCAAATCACGGCTATTATTACCATGTATTTGATTTCCTAGAATAATGTCTAATGAATGCTTTCCAACACCAAATTTTTTAATAGACAATTCAAGATCAGATATTTTAGATTTTAAGAACATATTCTCATTAAAAAGCATGGTATATTTACTAATGAAAGCCCATTTGTTCTCTTCCTCACTCTTTTTAAAATTAGCCTTCTTCTTTTCTAGCTCTTTGTTTTCATTGATTAGCATGCAAATTTTCTCATTTAGCAATTCACTTTCAACTTCTAGCTTAACTATATTTTGTTTAAACATGCTAGTATCTTTAAGCAGAGTAGGGCAATTAAGACATTCAGTTTCAGCAGGCATGCTAGATTTTCCTTTTTTCAATGAACTAATTATGGAATTACATTCATCAAGCTTTTCTTTTATTTCATCAACTTCTAATGACATGTAATAGTTGTCTTGCTGCAGTTCAAAGTCAGCATTTTTAAACTTCTCTACATGAGATTCAATTAACTCAACAGTTGATTCAAAGCTTTGAATTTCATCTTGCATTTCTTTAAAAGTAGTCATAAGTTGAGCTTTAGTTAGAGATTTTACCTCATCTAGTTCTCCCATCAGGCAGAGGGAGGAGTGCACAACTTTCTCTTGAGATTCATCCTGGCTGTCCATATCCCAAGTTAGCACTAGAGATTTTCCTTTTTGATCCGCAACGTTGTTCTTTGATTGATGGCATTGCTTCATGAAGTGTACCTGTTTTTTACATTTAAAACATATAACATGATCAATCGTAGTCTACCCAGAAAATTTATTTGCAGAATTAAACTTGTTAGAGCGATTAAACCGTTTTAGCATCTCTCATCTCCCATTCCATGTTCTGATATATTTCTTGAAGCTTATCACTAAAAAAGCCTCCTCCTCATCTCCATCTTCATCATCCTTAGCCTGAAGGGCTAGTGCCTTTAAAGTCTTGATTTCATCTTTCTCTCTAAGTTCAATGCTCTTCAGCTCCAGTTCATGAGACATTAGGTTCCCGATCAGGTCTTCCACTTTCATCTGCGATAAATCCTTCGCTTCATGGATAGCTGTAATCTTGGGGGCAGAAGGAGCTAGGCAATGCTCTCAAGATCTTTCTGATTTGCTCTAGACTCGAGTACGGATTTCCAAGAGAGGTAGATTTGTAGACGATGTCTGTGAACCTCACAAACATCTCCTTAATTGACTCTGATGGAAGCATGCGGAAGCTTTCAAATTCAATGCTGAGCAGCGCAAGTCTGGACTCTTTAACCTGCGATATACCCTCATGAGTCACCTCCAGAGTATGCCAAATTTCCTGCGCAGTTTGACATTGAGATATACGGTTAAACTCAGCTTTATCTAAAGAACAAATCAGAGCATTCATAGCTTTATTATTTAAAGAAAAATGTTTCTTATCATGATCATCCCACTTATCTTGCATTTCATTATCTTCAATTTTAATACTGGGATGTTTATAGCCATTTTCCATAATTCTCCACACATTATAATCAACAGCAGCAAAATATATTCTCATCCCAGTTTTCCAATAAGCAAAATCAACACCGTTAAACTTGGGGGGACGAGAAATAGACTGACCCTTATCAAAAGCAGAATCAGACATATTCATAGACATGTTCAACTAGGCTAGATCCTCTAAACTGGCTCGGATACCACTTCTTGGATCTGGATCTAAGCCTAGAGGGGGGAGGGGTTGAATAGGCTTATAAAAATTCTCGCGCAACCCATGAGAAATGACACGCAGTTATATCAAAATCAATCAGACGTAGAGTATAGTAAAGAAGTCACAGCATGCACAGACGATATACCCTGGTTCGGTCGTCCCAACGACCTACGTCCAGGCCCAAAAGCAATACCAGTTTGTTAAAGTTAACTGGTACAAACTGTAGCTAGAGCACCAACTTTACGCTCACATGTCTCTCAGTACCTGCACTCACCAAAAGTGCCCAAACTATAACAATCCTAGCCAAGCTCTCTCTTGGCTAGTCCCAACTAGCCAAGTCCCTAAAAAGATAATAAATTGTTCTACAAAGATTACACCACCAATATCACAAAATATAATAAAGTATGAGTTTGGAATTGCTCAATTGCGACGGTGTTGATGTCTCTGTCGTTTAGCGCGTGGTCAGAAGTCATCTGATAAGTAGTAGTCCCCTCTGAAGTCCCTAACAGTCAGCAGCTCAAGGTTGCGGCAAGCACCAGTATTGAGGCAATCACCAATTTGCGGCATGCACCAATGTTGAGGTAATCTGTGGGTTGCCGCATGCAGATTCAAGTTGCGGCATACAGGTTCTGAAGCATCAATCACCAAGTTGTGGATATCTGATCACTCCATATTTTACACCTTTTTTTCTGCTTGTTTGCATGCCATTTAGATCGCCCATATCGTGTTTTTCACGATTATTCGACAATATTGCGATGCTTTTCACGATTTCTTGTTTTTATCGTATTTCAGGAGATTTGGAGCGATTTGGAGTGATTCTGAGATGCACCCACTTCGGAGTGTCACCCGTGACTCTTTTGAGGGAAATTCTACGATTGGAGAGGAGTGGAAGAAGAAAGAACGTCGTAGGAGCGACGAGGAAACAAAAATACGAAGATTGGGCATTTTCAGCATGTCACTCGGCCGAGTGAAGGAGTCACTCGGCCGACCATCGACAGCCCGATCGGCCGGCCAGATCGGACACGCAACACATTAAGTATCAGCGTGCACTCGGCCGACCATCGCCAGCCCACTCGACCGAACCACGGAGACACCACTCGCCCGAGTGGCATCAAGACAACGGCAACCAAAAATTCCCAACTTACTGTAATCCGTCAGTGCAGTCCCGAGTTCCGACTCGGCCGAGTGAAGAAGTCCCTTCGGCCGAAGCAAAGAAAGTCACTCGGCCGAGTGACTCCCGAGGAGCCGACCCCCAAAAGTCCAGACTTACTGGAATCCGTCAGGGTTTGTCACTCGGCCGAATGACATTTGTCACTCGGCCGAGTGAGCCGCACTGCCTGTAGCGTAAAGTGCGATTTTCAAGCTGCGCAGGGGCAGTTTTGTCACAGTTTTTTGGGCGATTTTGGGGGGTATTTAACCCCAGTTTTTAACCTAGTTTAAGGAGCTTTTCTCATACTTTTGGCATCCTTTTTAGAATACTTTTTAGGAGATTAGATTTGGTTCTTTGGAGAGAGATAAAAGTGTTATTTTGTTGGATGCTATTGAATCTTCATTGGTTTGTCTCTCTTTCTATCAAAAATCTCATTTTTTATTGATATTTTGTCTATTGCAATGATTTCTATTGATATTTCCATTGAATTTCTAATGATTTGCATTATGAATTGTGAGTAGATTTATCGTCTTAGGGCGTAGGGATGAACCCTACGAACCCTATTTCTAATTTATGATGAATTGGTGAAATTCTTGCTAGAATTGATTAGGGTTAGTTTGGGATTGATTTAATACGAATAGCTAGGGATTCATACCGATTGGGATTTGCAAGAGATTGGATCCCAACTCGATAGGAAGCCCTAGAAATTCGAATTGGGTTACAATTGGACTTCTCTGGAATCAGTTTGCAAGAGATTGGACCGAAACTAGGGTTTTCGATTGCAATTCTATACCAATACCCGTTTGCAAGAGATTGGATGGGTAGGAACTATCCCAACATATGTCCTAGCTCGAGTTTGCACGAGAGTGGGCTCGAGATACGATTGGACGATAATGTTGTTCTTCACGCTAGCTTGCCTAGGTTAGGGTTTGTAAGAGATTGGACCCTACCATAGGTTCACTATAGACCGGCAATAGCACGAGAGCGTGAGCTTGGTTCTACATTTAGTTGCAACTAGTTCACCTGAATTTCTAGTCTAGCAATTGTGAAACCTACGAATCACGATGACGAGATACGGGTTGTAGCGGGGATTCCCTATCCCTAGGCGTTTTTATTAATTTGATATTTTCTTTATACAATTGAACGACTGTGACCGCTTTATTGCGAATATTTCTCGACTGTTCTTATAGCTAGGTGAATTGAAGAAAACACCGTCATTTTCCCTCCTCGTGTTCGATACCCGCTCACCGTTACACCGTGCGCTTGCGGTAAGACTAGCGAGTCCCGCCCCGGGTGTGCATCCGGGGCGTCGATCAAGTTTTTGGCGCCGTTGCCGGGGATGCGATAGTGTTTGATTCTACCTACCTAGCTTTTTTTTGTTTTATTATTTCTATTTTCATTTTACCCTTCCCTTGTGCTAACTATTTCTTTGAAACTCTGTTTTTCCTTGCATGTACACGAGATCCACAGCGGACCCCGAAGAAATACTATACGATCCGGAGATCGAACGTACATTGAGGATGATCAGAGCGGAGAGGAGACTCGATACGGAAGGGAATTTTATGACCAATCCTAAGACACCCGAAGAATTGGCGGCACGAATGGCGAGGATCATTTCCATTAGAGATAGGCTTCAGCCTAAGACTTCCTCCACGACTTCATCCATAGCTATGCCGGAGTTGGCGGCCGACAAAAATTTCGAGTTGAAGACTGGATTGGTAGTTCTGATGCAGCAAGACCCTTTTCATGGGAATTCCCATGAAAACCCTCATTTCCACATCCAGCTCTTTTTATCAAAATGTGCCACATTCCAAATGCCGGGCGTCTCCATAGATGCTATCAAACTGTGCCTCTTCTCCTTCACACTCAAGGAAAAGGCCTTATATTGGTTGAGGACGCAAGCTGAATGAATCTTCACCACTTGGGATGAATTGGCGAGTGCCTTCGTCGACAAATTTTACCCGCCCTCCAAGACGGTGAAGATAAGAAGTGCTCTCATGTCCTTCAAGCAAGGATCGCAGGAGACTCTCTATGAGGCGTGGGAGTGCTTCAAGGACTTGCAGCATCAATGCCCCCATCACAGCATAGAGGATTGGGAGCTTGTCCACAGTTTCTACAATGGACTCCAACCGGGCACAAAACAGATTATTGATGCTACCGCCAACGGAGCCATTTTGTCAAAGACCCCCAATGAAGCTACGGCCTTGCTAGAGGAGATGGCCTCCAACAACCAACAGTGGGACGATGAGCGAGGACATTCTTCGTCCTCCTTGAAGCCCACTATTATTTATGAGGCCAAGGCCGTGGCGGAGCTTGCTAGCAAATTTGACTCTCTCCACAAGGTAGTGGAGAGATTGAAGAAATACATTACCGAGCCGCATGGAGCTCCTTCTACATCCGCACCGACAAACGATATGAGTGATTGGGAAGACCAATCCCAAGCCATGTATGTAGGAGGAGAGCACAGAGAAGGTGCTTTGGAGCAAATTCAGTATGTTGCGGGGAATTCTGGATATTGGGCCAACCCGGCCGCTAGAAACCATCCGGGTTTTTCCTATGCTAATAATGATGGTGCATTGAACCCCCCGCCACAACAACCTCCTCAAGCTCGGGCTCCACCACCACAACCGAATTATCAACCAAAGGGGCCACAACAACAAAACTTCCCACCTAGGCAACAAGTGGGACCTTATAGGCCACCTGGGTATAATCAAGGTTGGAGAAATCCCAACCCTCCGCAAGCTCAACCACATTCGGATTTTGAAGCTAAGGTGGAGGAGTTTATGGTGGAGCAGAGAAAGATTAACGCCATGTTGAAGACGGGACAAGATTCCCTCACCATCGTCGTCGCTCAAATTGGGGAGCAACTTGCGTTGCTCAATAGAAACAACCAACAATTGCCGGCTCAACCCGAGCCAAATCCACGGGGCAACACCGGCCATATCAACGCGGTTGTTGCGGTTACGACAAGGGGTGGGAAGGATACCACTCCCCCCATGCCTCAAGTCAATGAACCCGTGGTGGAGATTCTAGAAGAGAGCGAGCCGACAATTGAGGTGGAAAAAGAGAAGGAGCCGCAAGAAGACGCAAAATCTAGAGTGGAGGAACCTATTGATGAGTGCCGATTCATGCCACCGGTGCCTTTCCCTCAACGGCTAGCTAGAGCCAAGATCAAGAAGAGGCTAGCCAAGTTCCTCGAATACTTGAGAGGGGCGAGCCTCGATATCCCTTTCCTTGATGCCATAGTAGAAATACCATCCTACGCGAAGTTCTTAAAGGACTTGATTACGGGAAGGAAAAGGAAAGAGAAGATCATGCTCGTGGAACAAGGAACTTGGTTCACTAGGAAGGAAAAGGAGCCCGCCAAATTTAAAGATCCCGGGAGCTTCCGGATTCCTTGCACACTAGGAGGCATCCCCTTACAAAAAGCATTGGTTGATTTGGGCGCTAGTGTGAGCCTCATGCCTCTCACCATGTTCCGGAAGTTGAACACCGGCACCGATTTAAATCCGACCGACATGAGGATTCAACTCGCGGACGGTCGGATCACTAGGCCGGTTGGGATCGCGGAGAACATCCCACTCCAAGTTCCGGGAGGCATATGCTTGCCTTGTGATTTTGTGATCATGGATATCAAGGAGGGTGACACATCGCTCATACTTGGACGCCCATTCCTCGCCACCGCCGGTGTAATCATCGATGTGCGGGAAGGGACTCTTACCCTGAATGTCGGCAATATTGAAGTCGAGCTCCATATACCAAAGGCTATGAAGCACATGCCATATCATGAGGAGCTAGATTATTTGGACCTCCTTGATGAGGTTATAGAAGAGGCTATCCCCTACTCCATCGGTGCACTCCACGATGATGGCTTTGAAGAAAGCCAAGATTTGAGCGAAGAAGAGACATTTGAGGACTCTTCCAATAGCTCCACGGTGAATGATGATGGCGATGCTGATGTCGCGAGAATACGGGAGATTTGCAAGCTCTCGACATTGAAGAGTCTGAAGAAAGCTCCACCGATTCGAAGATCGGTGTCACCGGCGAAGTCAAAGACCGGAACAAGCTCAAGCTTGGGGGAGCCATCCCCCAACATTGCCCAAGATGAAGGGGCGCTGAGGAAGACCACGCATCACCACGATCCAAATCCGAGCGGTCTTCCCGGCAAATTCGACGGGTGCATCTCATATGCACCCAACATCCCGTGCTAAATTGAAAATCCAAAGGGGTCGAGCTCAAGACCTTAAACGAGTGCTTGTCAGGAGGCAACCCGATGGTTGTTGCATTCTTTTTATTTTGGTCTTCATTTTTGTTTTAGACTTTTATTAGTGTTTTGAGTCAATTGCCCATGAAAATCGTGAAACGGGTCTTAATTTCTATGACAGGAGAGGAGAAAAGGAGATCTATCATATGGAGGATGACCAAGGCAAAGAAGAGCGCTCCAGGAATGCGCTCGAGGCTTAGGAAGAGGAAGAAACCAACTGGAGGAAGAAAAACAGAGAGTAGAGCGAAAACGGAGCCCGAAGCAGAAAACAGCATGTCACTTGGCCGAGTATCATAAGCGCCTCGGTCGAGCAAAGGACCCCACTCGGCCAAGTGGGACACCAACTAGGGAAGTCTGCAGAACCAACTCTCTATCTTTTTTGTGCATTTCAGTATTAACTGTCACTCGGCCGAGTACGTTTAGTCATTCGGTCGAGTGAAACGGATACCCTCCTAGGGCGAAAAATTGCCGAGTGGCACTGCCACTCGGTCGACCGGAGTTTTCTCCCTTCGGCCGAGTGAACAAATGCCACTCGGCCGAGTCGTAAGTGGGAACGAGACTTTACGAAATTTTTTTTCGTTTATGCACTCGGCCGAGTGACATTGTTACTCGGCCAAGTCGTAACAATTTATATATAAGTGGAGAGACGGGTGCGATTTTCTAAAAACCCAATTTCCCCCATTTTCACCCGAGCCGCTGCGCTGTTTCCCTCCCTCACCCGCTGTTTCGACTTCCCTCGCCCGAATCGAACCAATCCCTCCGGTGATCGCCGTTGACCGAGCTCCCCTCCCACGCCGACGTTGGGCCGTCGCTCCATCTCGCAGGCGCCGGCCTCCATTGCCTCGTTTAGCCTCGGTTTGCCCCGAAATCCCATTTTCCCCTTGTTTCTCTCGATCCGTAGACCCGTTGAGCCCAAAACTCAAATTAATTCTTTTATCTATCTATTATACCCCATCTCCTCCATGTATTTCGAATATTATCCGCTGATATCGTTGTTTGATTTGCAGGCTATCTTAGGGGAGCTTTGGGGAGCTTCAGGACGCGCTTTTAGCTCCACGGAGGCGGTGTTCTTCGCACTCATTGGCTGATTTACTCTCGCGACGTGTTCAGGTACATTCGTTCCATTATTTAGCATGCCACATATTATTTTTGTTGGGTGAGCACTCGCGGCACACATGTCGCCCCGTACTAGGCCACGCACACGGGGATCCGCCCCCAAGCGGAGGCGGACCGATGACCCCAGTCTGTCTCACGCTAGGGAGGACTCCCCTCCACCTAGCCAGCCACCGCCACCACCACCCACACAGCCTATCCCTGCCGATCCTGTCCCACCACCGGCTCCCGCCGTCGGGCCGCTGGGGATCACGTTCAGAAACGACGCACAGCGCGTCCGATTTGAGCGTATCGCCCAGCGCTCGATAGTGCCCTCTAGGTTCGCACATTTAGCAGACCTTGATCGCCTAGGGGTACTAGAGGGGCTACTCACGTTGTACGACAATATGGGATGGCGTGATTTTCTTGCTGTGTCGGCAGATACCTATATCCGTCCGACATTAGAGGTCCTGAGCTCGATTGACTCGACCGCTGGGGGATTGTCACGCCCCGCTTCCCAAAAATATGGAGGCGAAGCGTGAGAAGGTCCGCTCAGACTTGAAGCTACAAAGCTGCAAGTCCGATAAGCGTCGATCAAGTTTAAAACTACAGGTCCTTGCAGCGCGAGCGAAACAAGATAATAATAATGAAATGAGACAAAAGAATAATCTCAGAATATCCATAAATATAAATTCCAACATCGCAGAAAAGCCACCAGGCTGAAATAAATGAGAGTCTAAAGGCCCAAACATGGCCAACAAAAGTACAAAGTACAAACGATGGTGCTACGCACATATAACTAACAAAGGGCCCTAAACAAAATAAAGCTCAACAAAGACTCAAAGAATGGTCACCGGTGTCCACCAAAATCCTCGACGAACGTAGGCTCAGTGTCAGCAAAACACCACGTACTCAGCAACGGTCTCTGGCTCAGGGTCTAACATGCGACACCCAAAGAGAAAGGGGCACATGTCAGCAAGTCTGGAAGACTTGTGCAAGTGAAACTGAATGTACAAGTAAGAGAAACCTAGCAGTTCTAGCATGATGCAATGACATGGCAGTTAAAAGTATGAGTGCAGCAGGTAAAGAAAACAGCAAGTAAACTAGCATGGCATGGCAAGTGTGGCAAGACTAATAACATTTACAAGGATTTCTCTAGTCATGTTTTCATGTCATGTGCAAAGTTTACGCCTTACAGCTGAAAATGACTTTCTTTCACACTGATTGGTCGCTTAACTCCGCCCCACCCAGAGTTTACGCCCTACAACTGCAGTTGCTGATCAGGCAGACTCCCAGCTGATTGGCCGCTTAACTCTTATCCCATCCCACGTGTATCGAGCCAGGGCCTTACCCCCGAACGGTAATGCTCGCTTCTGGATCACGAGCCAGGAAGTGTTTTTCATGTTGGCATAGGGGTGCACCTAGCCCTGGACAAGCAAGTACAAGTATGTAGCGTGTGCTACGAATGCAATATTCAATGCATGGATGACATGTAAGATGCAATGCATGGCAGTTAAAAGTACGTACAGGTAAGGAAAGTAAACGTGACAGTTTAGTATGCATGAACAACAAGTTTAAAGGGTTGGATCTAGCTTCGTTGTCAAGCTAGATCAATTAGGTGACGGATCTAGTTTCGTTGTCAAACTAGATCAAGTAGGCGTCTAGCCAGCTATCATTTCACTGACTAGTCTCTTTTACGCTAGGAACAAGGAAGTGGCCTAAAAACATGGCCCTACACAAGAGTTGGCAAGTTTCACTTGCCTGAAACTATCACGTCAAGAAAACACCGTCCAACGAGTCCAAAGTCACGATTCCTACGTGCACAAGTCCACCGGCCTACATCCGTTTTATTAATCTTGATTAGTGAATTCTAAAACATTTAAAATACTTTAAAATACTGATTTTTTAGTCTTGATTAGCATGCAATTGGGTTGGGGGTCCTAGGGGTGCAAAACGTTACCTCAACACGACGCGAAAGCTACACCGGCATCGGGTAGCGACGCCGGGGGTTGGAATAATAAGATCGCGCTCCAAGTCCAGATTCCAATTAGATTCCTCGCTGGAAATTTCAGAGCAATCGACCGGGGCGACGATTCCAGATTCCAAAGCTCGCACGTGCGACGACGGGCTACGACGTGCGACGACGTCGTACGCGACGAATCCTCGAAGAGTAAGCACCAAGGTGGGGCCCACAGTAGTCCTAGGGACCTTTGGGGGACCCACAATAACTCTGGAGAACTTGGGGGACCCACGGAGGCAAGTGGTGCGACGGGTGAGGGGTTGCGACGAGTGGCTCTCGGTCGTACCCCTCCAATGCGGGAGATTCTCTCGGTCGCTGCGGGGAAACGGAGCTGTGCAGCAGCGGGGGTCGGTGCGGGCCTTGGTGCTCTCGGTCGGTGCGGAGGGAGGGGTCGGTCGTGCGCCTTGGATGCGGGGGAGCGGGCACTGCAACGTTGCGAGCGTTGCAACGTTGCGGAGGCGGGCGATCCGCTCGGTCAAGCGCTAGCGGATGCGGGCGACAAGGCGGGCGCTGCAGCGATGCGGGGAGCGGCTGTGAGCGGGGGCGGCCATCGGTCTGACCGAGAGATCTCCTCGGTCGGACACAGCTGAAGCGGGGCGACGGCCGTGCAAGCGAGCGGAGCGGGGGAGCGGGCCATGGCAGCGGTCGGTGCGGTAGATTTGGGCCCGTTCTCTCGGTCTGAGCGGGGGAAGTTCGTCGCAACGTTGCGACGAATCGTCGCAACGTCCAATTTCAAGTTTGGGAGAGGCTAGGGCTAATTTCTTGCGAAAATAGGTCTTGCTAGGGGTTGCTTATATAGTGTAGATGGGTTGACTTGGTCTAGGGCTAACTCTAATAGGATTAGAAGTTCAAAAAGATTTAAAATTTGAAATTCAATTACTCCAACTCATCCAAGGGTTTGACCTGGTCCAAATGAGCTGGAAATTGGCTCAAAAATTCTTTAAAACGTTTAAAACTCAAATAAATTTTATTTGGCCAAAAATAATTTATAAATTAATTATTAAAAATAATTTAAAACTTGTAAAAATTATAAAAGTGGTCAAATAAACTCCAAAAATTATAAAATAAATATCGTGGTGATCGTGGCGACGAGTGTGAGCTAACTAAGAAGACGGATCTCAGTTTCGACGTCGGACGACGGAACTAAAAATAGAAACGTCTCCCGTCAAAAGTGAAAATCGTCACGTCTCATCGAGTAAGTTTAAATTGTGGAAAAACGACTCGAGAAGTGTCGTTCCAAGATAGTGCCACTATTTAATACTCTCAGAGACGTTCGCAACGGCATATCACACAAAAGTGTTCACCAACAAACAAAGTCTAAAACAAACACGTGCACGGCCAAAAGCACGTGCACAAAAAACGTACCACGAAAAGTGGTCGTTACATCCTCCCCACCTTAGAATAAAGTCCGTCCTCGGACTTTCTAATATAGCTAAGCGCTCTAGTAACTACCCCAATCAAGTCATATTATAATTCAATCAGGTATAGTCATTACAAGTGCTTATATATGCACTAGGTAGTCAAACATTATCACTACTAACACGCATATATATATACATTCACATACGTTATACACTTATACTTATTATAGTCAGTCAATTCCATACATGTGTTTCAATCATATATATAAGCATACATTCCTTATATCACTACTACTTACCTAAACACAAAACAATATTTCAGATACTTATATAGGTATGATCTCATACTAGCAAATACAATCATTGCTCTACCTATATGTAGCTACCTATGCACAAACATCAAGGGTATACTACCCTCTAATGTTCATCCAATACAAAACATCTCAACACATTTAGTCACACCATACCACTATTAAATCAAATTCACCATATATAATATACACTCACCACTTCTATAAATTCATAATATATATAGTCATTCAAATGCATTCAAATATTTCACCATACATTCACCTCTACTATAATTTCACAACATATAGTCATACAGTGCATGCAAATAGTTCACCATATATTCTCATCACATACGGTCCTATAACTGTATTTATGACACGCCACATATATCGTAGTCATCAATTCCTATAACTAAGCACATACTTACCCGTGCATGGTGCACACCCATACACGCTAACATTTCATTTACATACACCAATCGTACCATTATATAACTAGCACACAAACACACCTAGTTTTAGCTAGTACACATACGTTCACACGAGCAAGTCCTTAGTAGTTAGCTATACCACAAGACCAACACCTATAACTATATACTGGCGTAGCGACCCACAATCATGTGCGTAGCACAACCAGGCACAAACACTCCTATCACTATACATACATCAAACATTGATATATTCAAACTACAACTTACATTCAATGTACTTAGAGTATACCCACTCAAGCTTCAGTGAGACTCAGTACACACATCAGAATATTCCATATACGTAACACGGCATTCATACATATACCAATACCACTCCAATATTTATACGTCTACCAATACAACCATATACATACCATAAGTCATTCACTTAATATTTAATCAAGTAATACTCACATAGTTAAATCAATTTATATACCATAATAATAGTAATACAGACATCAGCACATATATACTTATAATACCCTCCCTAGTACAAACATTTACCGTATAGCCACACATAAGTAATGTATATATATTCACACCATAGCCTACTACCTATAGCTAGTATACCAACACCTATACATACATAGTTAGGATGTGCAATGGTCGCGTATACCTCGCGGTATACACTCATACAACATCCCGAAAGCAAGCAATATCAATCAAAATTATAATCCTACTATCATATGTATAACACATATATAAAACATAACTACTTACATATAAGCACCATATATATCTACCTACGAGCACATACTCACTCGTACTAGTATATATGGGTCACTCAATAGGCCTACTTACTTAACTATACATACACTTATTATTATCACACCTAGCACACACATAGCTTTACCAATCATTTTATTTCAACCATTATAAGTATTCTCTAATTGCATACACTCCAATAGACATTCCAACGCTAACTCTTATATACACAAGCATCCCTATTATGGTATAGCTATCCACACAAACTCTATAACTACTTACACACAACAACCTCATACTATCACGAATATATATATATATATATATATATATATATATATATATATATATATATATATATATATATATATCACACAATAGGCAAGCACCAATATACTATGGGAATTCTCATTCAAGCCCACGTACATAACTTAGGTACGTGCACTACGACTACCTCACAAGGTCCATGGGCCTACTAACAATTAAGGGTTGACACAGACATTGACGAGCACTATATCCTAAACAATTTAGAGAGGGGTCGAGGTCGAAAGCGTGACGAGGGAATGATCGATAAGCACGAAGTCAGATAGGACGAATACAAGGAGGCAGCTTGGTTAGGCGAAACATTAACTCAATGGTGATGTTTAGGTTGAGGGAAAAGGGTGATGTTGTGATACATACCTAGGACATAGAGAAGAAGATAGGGTAGGTAGCACATGCTAAATACGTGAAATCTGAAAACTGTTGTACTTTAAAATCTCGTCTGAGAAGAAATGTTTGGGGATCGATAAAACGAGTTGTTCAAAATAAATCTGAGTCGAATATTCAAAATAATAGAAAATGTCCTATTGGTTTTAAAAAATCATTTTAAAAGGAAGTAAAATCATTTACACGGATATTAAGGACATGGTTTAGAAAATTTATACGTCAATAATTTAATATAATGTTGCCAAAAGTTTTTGAAAGTCAAAGAATGGAATCAAGCAACGGAAGAATTTAAAATCAGGTTAAATGCTTTCAAAACTTTAGGCTATAGAAAATTTAAAATAATCCATTTTGAAACTACTTTTGGAGCACCAGGGTTTGCCAAAAATGAGGAACTGGTTTACACAAGATTCTTAATATACGAGCACAACAAGCCTGGTATGGATATAAAAATAATTGAAAGTATATATGGTTTAGAAATTTTTCTAAAAGCGTGTATGGTGAGCGGAAAGAAAATAATAGTAACTTAGCATAAGAATTATCAAGATCGAATAGCAAATCTTTAAAATCAAATCAGGGAGGGTCTAAAGCAGGAAGAGGCTATGAAAATAGTAATTTTGCAAAAATCTGAAGTAGCGAAAACTACGAGCAAAGTCCAACTTGCTGAAAGCTGGAATTCCATGTGTCTTGAAAGTATATTAAAGTAAGCACGACGCATCATTCGTATAACACAAATAAGAAGGAAACTTATAAATCGAATTGGGCAAAGTACAAGTACGATCCAGAATAAAATTAATATATGAAGGGGCAACGCATTTACATAAGTACGAAAAACATAGGCTGGGAAAATGCTATAAGCTAGTATTCAAAAATTCCGACAAACATTTTAAAAATTTAAATCAATGAGGGAGGATGAAGTATAGGTATATTAAAATTTTGAACAAAATTAAACTTAGTGGAAGAGAAGATTGAAAAATACTTTCCGAAGATTCAAGTTTTGCAATGGCGATGTTTGAAAATTGACGACGATCGTCACGGGGCGATCTCGTGAATCGAGGCAAGGAAATTGGTCGGATGATCAAAACATACATACGCCTAGGATATGAATCAGGAAAGTCTACGGAAACTCCTACGGTCGACCAACTAAAGATTAAAAACTAATCGCCCAGACTTCTAAAGGTTAAACGGTAACGAAATGCGTTCAGCTTGGTCCGAAATCGATGAACCCAAGCGAACGACTAAAGGAAATTCTAGAAGTCTAAAATGGTCAGGGGTAGACATGAACCACTAAGGTAACTCCTACGGCGATCAAATCAATTGCTAGAAGGGGTCTTACTATCAATCAGGGGCCTCTAAATAGCAAGCACATACGTCTAACTAAGTCTTCTTACCACCTAGTGTCATAAGAAGCAACTAAACTCAGGGCTTCTGACTCGGATGTTGCAATTTATTTAATGGACATTCCGTTATTATCGTTGTTCCGTTAATTTGCAATTGCAAGACTGGACCTGCATGGGCCACCAACAAAACCTGTCACGCCCCGCTTCCCAAAAATATGGAGGCGAAGCGTGAGAAGGTCCGCTCAGACTTGAAGCTACAAAGCTGCAAGTCCGATAAGCGTCGATCAAGTTTAAAACTGCAGGTCCTTGCAGCGCGAGCGAAACAAGATAATAATAATGAAATGAGACAAAAGAATAATCTCAGAATATCCATAAATATAAATTCCAACATCGCAGAAAAGCCACCAGGCTGAAATAAATGAGAGTCTAAAGGCCCAAACATGGCCAACAAAAGTACAAAGTACAAACGATGGTGCTACGCACATATAACTAACAAAGGGCCCTAAACAAAATAAAGCTCAACAAAGACTCAAAGAATGGTCACCGGTGTCCACCAAAATCCTCGACGAACGTAGGCTCAGTGTCAGCAAAACACCACGTACTCAGCAACGGTCTCTGGCTCAGGGTCTAACATGCGACACCCAAAGAGAAAGGGGCACATGTCAGCAAGTCTGGAAGACTTGTGCAAGTGAAACTGAATGTACAAGTAAGAGAAACCTAGCAGTTCTAGCATGATGCAATGACATGGCAGTTAAAAGTATGAGTGCAGCAGGTAAAGAAAACAGCAAGTAAACTAGCATGGCATGGCAAGTGTGGCAAGACTAATAACATTTACAAGGATTTCTCTAGTCATGTTTTCATGTCATGTGCAAAGTTTACGCCTTACAGCTGAAAATGACTTTCTTTCACACTGATTGGTCGCTTAACTCCGCCCCACCCAGAGTTTACGCCCTACAACTGCAGTTGCTGATCAGGCAGACTCCCAGCTGATTGGCCGCTTAACTCTTACCCCATCCCACGTGTATCGAGCCAGGGCCTTACCCCCGAACGGTAATGCTCGCTTCTGGATCACGAGCCAGGAAGTGTTTTTCATGTTGGCATAGGGGTGCACCTAGCCCTGGACAAGCAAGTACAAGTATGTAGCGTGTGCTACGAATGCAATATTCAATGCATGGATGACATGTAAGATGCAATGCATGGCAGTTAAAAGTACGTACAGGTAAGGAAAGTAAACATGACAGTTTAGTATGCATGAACAACAAGTTTAAAGGGTTGGATCTAGCTTCGTTGTCAAGCTAGATCAATTAGGTGACGGATCTAGTTTCGTTGTCAAACTAGATCAAGTAGGCGTCTAGCCAGCTATCATTTCACTGACTAGTCTCTTTTACGCTAGGAACAAGGAAGTGGCCTAAAAACATGGCCCTACACAAGAGTTGGCAAGTTTCACTTGCCTGAAACTATCACGTCAAGAAAACACCGTCCAACGAGTCCAAAGTCACGATTCCTACGTGCACAAGTCCACCGGCCTACATCCGTTTTATTAATCTTGATTAGTGAATTCTAAAACATTTAAAATACTTTAAAATACTGATTTTTTAGTCTTGATTAGCATGCAATTGGGTTGGGGGTCCTAGGGGTGCAAAACGTTACCTCAACACGACGCGAAAGCTACACCGGCATCGGGTAGCGACGCCGGGGGTTGGAATAATAAGATCGCGCTCCAAGTCCAGATTCCAATTAGATTCCTCGCTGGAAATTTCAGAGCAATCGACCGGGGCGACGATTCCAGATTCCAAAGCTCGCACGTGCGACGACGGGCTACGACGTGCGACGACGTCGTACGCGACGAATCCTCGAAGAGCAAGCACCAAGGTGGGGCCCACAGTAGTCCTAGGGACCTTTGGGGGACCCACAATAACTCTGGAGAACTTGGGGGGCCCACGGAGGCAAGTGGTGCGACGGGTGAGGGGTTGCGACGAGTGGCTCTCGGTCGTACCCCTCCAATGCGGGAGATTCTCTCGGTCGTTGCGGGGAAACGGAGCTGTGCAGCAGCGGGGGTCGGTGCGGGCCTTGGTGCTCTCGGTCGGTGCGGAGGGAGGGGTCGGTCGTGCGCCTTGGATGCGGGGGAGCGGGCACTGCAACGTTGCGAGCGTTGCAACGTTGCGGAGGCGGGCGATCCGCTCGGTCAAGCGCTAGCGGATGCGGGCGACAAGGCGGGCGCTGCAGCGATGCGGGGAGCGGCTGTGAGCGGGGGCGGCCATCGGTCTGACCGAGAGATCTCCTCGGTCGGACACAGCTGAAGCGGGGCGACGGCCGTGCAAGCGAGCGGAGCGGGGGAGCGGGCCATGGCAGCGGTCAGTGCGGTAGATTTGGGCCCGTTCTCTCGGTCTGAGCGGGGGAAGTTCGTCGCAACGTTGCGACGAATCGTCGCAACGTCCAATTTCAAGTTTGGGAGAGGCTAGGGCTAATTTCTTGCGAAAATAGGTCTTGTTAGGGGTTGCTTATATAGTGTAGATGGGTTGACTTGGTCTAGGGCTAACTCTAATAGGATTAGAAGTTCAAAAAGATTTAAAATTTGAAATTCAATTACTCCAACTCATCCAAGGGTTTGACCTGGTCCAAATGAGCTGGAAATTGGCTCAAAAATTCTTTAAAACGTTTAAAACTCAAATAATTTTTATTTGGCCGAAAATAATTTATAAATTAATTATTAAAAATAATATAAAACTTGTAAAAATTATAAAAGTGGTCAAATAAACTCCAAAAATTATAAAATAAATATCGTGGTGATCGTGGCGACGAGTGTGAGCTAACTAAGAAGACGGATCTCAGTTTCGACGTCGGACGACGGAACTAAAAATAGAAACGTCTCCCGTCAAAAGTGAAAATCGTCACGTCTCATCGAGTAAGTTTAAATTGTGGAAAAACGACTCGAGAAGTGTCGTTCCAAGATAGTGCCACTATTTAATACTCTCAGAGACGTTCGCAACGGCATATCACACAAAAGTGTTCACCAACAAACAAAGTCTAAAACAAACACGTGCACGGCCAAAAGCACGTGCACAAAAAACGTACCACGAAAAGTGGTCGTTACAGGGATGCACATTCCGCCTGATGGATCGAGAGTGCGAGGTCACTCTCGACATGCTTCGTACGTTCTTCCAGTGGCCCGCTGTCCATGTCCCCGACCGTGCCTACGCGCCCACGCACATCCCACCACCGTCGTTCGACACTTCCACGTTCTGGACACGGATCACGGGTTCACCACTTGGCTTTGACCCCAGTAGGGCCAAGGCCTCAGCCATACTGCACCCCTGCCTCCACATTGCCCAGCGCTTCATGGCGACCACCTTCCTTGCGAGGTACGAGCCTGGGACGATGTCTACGCCTGAGCTCTACATGCTCTACGCGATGACTCGCCCTAGAGCTCTGGATAGGGGTGGCGATGACCTGGTCCCCACCATTGAGATCGATATTGCTGGCTGGTTTTTAGACCGCATCATCATTTTGGTGGGCGCTCGCTCACCTATTTGCTGCGGCGGTCTGATTACTCTGCTAGCCCTGATGACCGGCGTGGACCTACCTGCCGACCTTCGACGAGCCCCGGGCCCCACTGCACTTTCGATTGACGTTATGGCCCAGATGAAGATGCTTCATCCCAACGGCTAGCGGCACTGGGTGTGGTTGCACGGTCCCTTTAGTGCCGATTACATGATCCTCCCGAGCCCAACTCGGACACATATTAGACTGGCCCACGAGGATTGGATCCCAGCGATGGATCTCCTCATCCCTGCTGCCTACCTACTTGAGGCTGAGGGTGCTGAGCAGGCACCCCCTGTACCTCCTGCTGACCCGTGATCCCTCAGCCCGCGCCTACACTGTCTGCATCTCCCGGCACCTCTGTCCCCACTTCTGTCAGTGTCGGGAGTACCCTAGCTGAGTCGTCCACCACGTCCACCACCACCACCACCACTGCTGAGCCTATCTTCGTTGAGCCTATTTCCTCACTTCTTCCCGAGCGTCCACCCACTATCCTCGAGAGCGGCGAGTCTTCCTTCTCTGCCGTTGTGGAGACCCTGTCTAGTTTACTGTCCGATGGGGTGCCACCTTTTGGTCCTTACACTTCCTCCCCAGTGGTCGACCCTTCTGTCTCCATCGCAGCTGTCCTTACCGAGAGTGTCGTGACGTCTGTCCCCACACCTGTGTCACTGACCTCTCTTGCTTCCTCGTCGCCTATTTTACCTTCCACTGCTGTCGCTGCTGCTGCTCCGTCCCAGCCTACATCCCAGCCTCACACTGTGGCTGGGAATCCACTACCGAGCACATCACCCCTTCCACGCTACCCTGCTGGCCCCATCCTATACGCTTCCCGTGTCAGACAGCCCCGTCCTTCACAGCCTAGACCTGTTCGTCCCTCCGCTCCACCACCCCCTGACACTCTACTTCAGAGCATTCGTGCTCTAGAGGGGGCTGTGAGTGGACTCAGAGGCGACTTTAGGGCTCTCTCTGCCACGGTCAGTACCGTGCAGTCCCGCGTCGCCATGCTTCCCGATATTCAGGCTTGCCTGAATCAGATCCTGGTGCGACTGCCTCCACTACACCCACCCACCCAGCAGACACCTCGACCACCACCACCTCCACCACAGGACGGAGATGGTGCAGCACCACCAGCTTAGGCACACCCTTGATGCCATAATCTTTTTTGTCGTTATGCTGCCCATTCTCTGCTGGTCCTGGAGATATTTTTTGCCCACCTCCTCCCCTCACTATTTTGGTCCCTGTTCAGATCACATCATTTTATATCCTTTTTGGGAGAGAGGGAGAGTATTTTTGGTGACACATTACCTGCATCACTCTGATCTTTGCATGCATCACATCCGCATCATATTTTCTGTTTATTTTCCCTTTTTTGCATCATGCATGCATCCTCACCCACCCCACCCATTTCACGTCTCTCGGTGTGCCACACTTTGCATATTGAGGACACTGTGCACCTTAGCTTGGGGGAGTGAGTTCTCACACTTTTTGCTTTTATCACCTTATTTTTAGTTTTTTTTCACGTTTTTTCCGCTTTTGCACCCATTTTTCATAACTTTTTCATTTTTTTACCATGCATCACGTTTTTCTTATTTTCTTTGGGTGCTGCATTGTAAATAGTTCTGTTTTCTTTTATCTTTATTTTTTTCATCTTTTGCTAGAGATGATTTTTCTGTGATGACGATGACGTGGAGTTAGCTTTTCTCTATATGCATGCTAATTTTGTCATGTCATAGCTTTTGTTTCTGATATCATATGCTATGTTCTGCTGGGCATTTAGAAATAGTAACCCACTTCTTTTTCCGTATGAAAATGGATGAAATTCTATTATTAGCTGATGTCTGATGATTCATATGTATGCTATCGTAGAAAACATACCAAGATTCACGCATTGATTGCTTATATCTGGAGTACTGCTTTCTTTTCTCATATCACTTCTTATTGCATGATTTATACGCTTCACTTCAGGTTGATTGAATGTTTGCTAGCATTGATATATCTGGACTAGTTTGCTTTTTGAGATTAAACTGAGTAGATTAAATTACCCTGCTGAAGTTGTCATGCACGTCCTATAGAGTGAACCAAGAGATACATTTATTTCTTTCTCCACATATCTTGAACATTATTTCTCTATTTTAAATTCATTGGTGAATCTCCCCTTAGCAATTCTATTATTGGCATCCCCCCGTTATTATATCCCATGCTTCAAATTCCCCAAAACCAAAGAAAAAAAATACTTGTATATCCTTCTCTTTTGATTTGGGATCATTTGTGTATATATGTTATTTCAAAAAAAAAGAAAAAAAAGAAAAAGAAAAAGATTTGAGAAAAAGAAAAGAAAAGAGAAAACAAGTTCGAAAACGATCCCATCTCATACCCTTTCTCTCTTTCTTCCCTCTTTTGCTTTTATTTTTATTTCTTTTACTTTTGGAGTTTCAAAAGAAACAGGGAATGTAAATACTGTTTTGTTTATGCCACCACGCTTATGGATAAGCTTGGGGGAGAGGATCCAATGATGTGTGAGAGAGCGACTACTTGACGGTGCATGACAACCTAGGCTAAGTAATATTTTATACTCGGTAAGATTGCTAAAAGTTTCACGAAATCCAGAAATCTACGCTTAGCATTCATTTCATGAAAACCACGCTTTTTCTATTCTTACTACTCTATTGTGTGATATCTCTTATACTCCTTATAGAAAGCATTCAATTGAAAAGTGTGTGATCTACGATTTTGTATACCGCTTTAGATGCTTCAGACGATGTTAATTCTAGAATTATTCCATTTTTCATGCTATATTGATATTCTTGGGTTTTCTATTTCAAATGCACCATTATACTATGATATCGAGATAAAAGTCTTTGACATGTGTTTTATATTCGATGCGTGCTATATGAGTAAGCAAAACCAACGTCCTGAGAAAAAAAAGATCTAGCGACTTCCTTCTTCGTTCTCTATTTTGTTTTTCGTTTTTCATTTTCCATCTCTCCATCGTTTCCATTATCTTTATCCACCGGGTTCGCTTTTTACTCATCTTCCTCGAGGACGAGTAAGAGGTAAGCTTGGGGGATTTTGATCACTCCATATTTTACACCTTTTTTTCTGCTTGTTTGCAAGCCATTTAGATCACCCATATCGCATTTTTCACGATTATTCGACAATATTGCGATGCTTTTCACGATTTCTTGTTTTTGTCGTATTTTAGGAGATTTGGAGCGATTTGGAGTGATTCTGAGATGCACCCACTCCGGAGTGTCACCGGTGACTCTTTTGAGGGGAATTCTGTGATTGGAGAGGAGTGGAAGAAGAAAGAACGTCGTAGGAGCGACGAGGAAGAAAAAATACGAAGATTGGGCATTTTCAGCATGTCACTCGGCCGAGTGAAGGAGTCACTCGGCCGACCATCGATAGCCCGCTCGGCCGGCCAGATCGGACACGCAACAGATTGAGTATCAGCGTACACTCGGCCGACCATCACCAGCCCACTCGGCCGAACCACGGAGACACCACTCGCCCGAATGGCATCAAGACGACGGCAACCAAAAATTCCCAACTTATTGTAATCCGTCAGTGCAGTCCCGAGTTCCGACTCGGCCGAGTGAAGAAGTCCCTTCGGTCGAAGCAAAGAAAGTGACTCGGCCGAGTGACTCCCGAGGAGCCGACCCCCAAAAGTCCAGACTTACTGGAATCTGTCAGGGTTTGTCACTCGGCCGAATGACATTTGTCACTCGGCCGAGTGAGCCGCGCTGCCTGTAGCGTAAAGTACGATTTTCAAGCTGTGCAGGGGCAGTTTTGTCACAGTTTTTTGGGTGATTTTGGGGGGTATTTAACCCCAGTTTTTAACCTAGTTTAAGGGCCTTTTTAGAATACTTTTTAGGAGATTAGATTTGGTTCTTTGGAGAGAGATAAAAGTGTTATTTTGTTGGATGCAATTGACTCTTCATTGGTTTGTCTCTCTTTCTATCAAAAATCTCATTTTATTGATATATTGTCTATTGCAATGATTTCTATTGATATTTCCATTGAATTTCTAATGATTTGCATTATGAATTGTGAGTAGATTTATCGTCTTAGGGCGTAGGGATGAACCCTACGAACCCTATTTCTAATTTGTGATGAATTGGTAAAATTCTTGCTAGAATTGATTAGGGTTAGTTTGGGATTGATTTAATACGAATAGCTAGGGATTCATACCGATTGGGATTTGCAAGAGATTGGATCCCAACTCGATAGGAAGCCCTAGAAATTCGAATTGGGTTACAATTGGACTTCTCTGGAATCAGTTTGCAAGAGATTGGACCGAAACTAGGGTTTTCGATTGTAATTCTATACCAATACCCGTTTGCAAGAGATTGGACAGGTAGGAACTATCCCAACCTAGGTCGTAGCTCGAGTTTGCACGAGAGTGGGCTCGAGATACGATTGGACGATGATGTTGTTCTTCACGCTAGCTTGCCTAGGTTAGGGTTTGCAAGAGATTGGACCCTACCCTAGGTTCGCTATAGAGCGGCAATAGCGCGAGAGCATGAGCTTGGTTCTACATTTAGTTGCAACTAGTTCACCTGAATTTCTACTCTAGCAATTGTGAAACCTACGAATCACGATGACGAGATACGGTTTGTAGCGGTGATTCCCTATCCCTAGGCGTTTTTATTAATTTGATATTTTCTTTATACAATTGAACGACTGTGACCGCTTTATTGCGAATATTTCTCGACTGTTCTTATAGCTAGGTGAATTGAAGAAGACACCGTCATTTTCCCTCCTCGTGTTCGATACCCGCTCGCCGCTACACCGTGCGCTTGCGGTAAGACTAGCGAGTCCCGCCCCGGGTGTGCATCCGGGGCGTCGATCAATGTCCTTGCGGCATGCAGTTCATCAATCACCAATGTTGCGTCAAACACCTTGCGGCAGCCTCAGGTCTTGAAGAAAACAAGCTCCAGGTTGCGTCACCAAGTTCCAAGCATGAAGAAGAGCTTTTGGCAAAGGGAATAAAGGTCAATAATTGCAGCTAGGATTGGTTGCTCATTGGTGGAAGGTTGCAGCTGTTCTGTGCTCTTTAAGTTTTGCAAAAGGAGAGAAAAAAATTCGACAGCTTGCTCTCTTGGGAATTTAATGCAGCAGCCATATAGCATTTTTTTTATTTTTCAACCTTGAGCTTTGATGATTGGCTATAAGCTTAGAAGCATTGCGACGGCTGCTGTTGAATTGCAAGGGGAAAAAAATTTCGGCCTGGATTGGTTCTCCAAAGAAATTGATCTCTGCCGTGTATATATAGTTTTCCTTCTATTGCCGTCCTTTTTGATTTCCTCCATGTATCCTTTATATATGGTGCAGACCTAGGTTGATTCCTCTTTTTTTGTCTTACTGAACTGCCCATTGTGAACTTTCCTTGGTCAAACAAAGCAGGCTCCATCCGCACAAAGCCAGGGCATGTTAAATATGTATGCAAGGGCATGTTGAATATGTTTGCAAGATTTACATCATTGCCCTTTCACTCACGTTTTGGCTTCCTGCCACCATGAAAACAAATGCTTTTAATTAGTTTGCATCAAAATGAATACATAATAAAGTTTGCCCCTAATAATAATTTATAGAGTTTGTTGAAGCATCTCATTTGTATGCATATAAGGTTGCTTAAATAATATATATAGTTTGCTCTTTAAATAATTATTGCACATTATCATGCACTTTAATTTATTTTGTGTGTGGCAATTGACTCGGTCTTATTGTTTGACCCTTAATGGTTTGCCACTCTTATTCTCCTTGTTCATTCACAATTGCCAGTTTGTCCCTACTGTTGTCCATGCTTATTTGTACCTGAAAAAACACTTAGCACACACATCAAAATGTTCACACATGTTTGTTATCATCAAACACGAAGTCATCGATCACTGTATCCAATAACATGTTGTATCCAACATGGTGAATGCATAGAAACAAACGGCGACGAATTCCGACTTCGTTTGACCCCTCAAACAATTGCTCAAAGTTGAGCAAAAAAGTCACAAAAAAGTAGAAATTCTTAGCCGTCAAAATCAGCCTAGGGTTTCAACAGACCGGGCCCAGTCGCGGGTCCCACCCACGGGTGCAGGCACCCCTGCCCGCATTGGGTGGGCGGGTCTGACCCGCTCGCTGTGCAAACAGGCTCAGCCCCGCCTGCTGGGTCGAGCCTGCCCAGGCGGGATTGACCCGCCCGCCTGGCGGGCGGGTCTAGCCTGCCAAGCGGGCTGGACCTCCCCTTTGCAGGCAGGTTCAGCCCGCCTAGCGGGTTTGGACCAGCCCGCCTCAGCTGGGCTAGGCCAGAATTGGGCTTTTGCCCAGTTCTGGCCTTTTGGGCTGTTTCTTGAGCTCTACAGCTCCGATTGAGCCGATTTTTGAACCGTTGGAACGCATGGTTTGAATGGGGCTATCCCAAGAATCCGTGTAACCTATTTCTATGCTTTTATTATGCAAAATATTCTTGTAAAAATTTTTCAATATATATTTAACCATTTTACATCGCATGCAATAATTCTTTATAGCATTCTACTAATGCTAAAATCGCAAACCTTTTACGACATTATTAAATCCCATTTAATTTAGACTTATTGATAGGCTCATATTTTACACCTTTTTTCTGCATATTTGCATGCCATTTCGATTGCTCATATCGCGATTTTCATGATTATTTAACGATGTTTCGATACTGTTCACTATTTCTTGTTTTTCGTCTGATTTTAGGAGATATGTAGTAATCATGTGCCATTGGGAGCCTAGAGGACTTGCGCACATGCTGGAGCGTCACTCATGATCATATCGGAGAGTTAACAGCGCCGGAGGATGAGTGGAAGAGGAAGGACATCGAAGGAATCGACAAGGAGAAGAAATGAGCTCTGAAAAAGGCCACTCGGCCGAGCAAGGCAGCTCACTCGGTCGAGTGATGCATCCTACTCGGCCGAGCAAGACTGACACGACGACATCTTCCAGCCTGAGTACCATAATGTACTCGGCCGAGTGGTGAATTCCACTCGACCGAGTAAGAACTCCACTCGCCCGAGTGGAGGCCAAAATTTCGAAAAGAGCTAAGCCGACTTCTCTGTTTTTTGGACGATCTGCTGACTGACGCACTCGGTCGAGTCACACTTCTCACTTGGCCGAGTCATATTTCCACTCGGTCGAGTGGCGCAGATCGCCCAGTCGGGAAAACTAGGGTTTCTGGCGACGCAAGGGCAGTTTGGTATGTATTTTTTGGTTCTTTTGGGCATGTATTTAAAGCCCAATTTTGTCTCCAGCCCTAGGGAAGACCAGATAGACTTCTTAGAACTATTTTTCCTTAGTTTCTAATCATAGTTAAGCTTTTATATTGGTGAGAGATTTAAGATTGGAATTGAATTTTCTATTGAAAGCTTCTTTGGAGACGTTGGTTTGTCTTGATATCTTGCAAGTTTTGGTTTTTATGCTACATCTCTTATTGAATCTTGATTGCATGATGAATTCCATTGTTGATCTTATTTTCCTATCGATTTATAATATGATTTGTGAGTAGTTTATTTGCTTTAAGGCAAAGGGATGAACCCTATGGATCTAATGTTGGAATTGTGAGATCTATTGAATTGCTATGATATTAGCCTTGATTTAAAGGTTAGGTCTTGATTGATTTATTAAGGATAGATATGGATTTCTCTTGGATCTCGTGAGCTTGACAGAGGATCTTGATCCAAGGAAAGCCCTAGATATTCGATTTAGGTTGACAATCGAAATTCCCTAGATTTGGTGCGTGACGATGACCAAAGCTAGAATTTTTTATTGTTCTCCTATGCTCATATTCATTGCACGACAGTGAATGGATACGAACTATCAAGATATAGATATAAACTCAAGTTGCGCGACAGTGAGCTTGAGTTTAGATTGGACGAGATTGCCGATCTTAATGCTAGTAGTCTAGACTAGGCTTGTGCGACAGTGAGGATCTAGTTTAGAGTGCTATAGCCCTACAATAGCGTGACCGCGTGAGTTGGTTCTCCAATTAGTTGTGACAAGTTCACATTGACTCAAGTTTGATTGCATGGTATTTCATGACTCACGATGATAACTTGAAAATCCATAGTGGGAATTCCCTAGCCCTAGACACTTTTATTATATTGAATTTGCATTGTCACTCAACGATTGTTACACCATCCATTCTCAAACGACTCTTCCACGAAATAGCTTAGTAATCAAAATAGAGTACTGTCATTAGTCCTCCCTGTGATTCGATACCCGCTTGCCACTTAACTGTGCACTTGTGGTAAAGCTACATTGTTTTCCGGGTGTATATTCGGGAGCGATTAAATTTTTGGCGCCGTTGCCGGGGACGGAGACGATATTTTTGTTTTTCTTACTGAGCACTCACGCAGTTATTGACTTTGTTTCCAGACATTTCCATCGGTATTTGACAGATTATTTGGAAGACGCAAGGATGAGCGCTGGCTCTAGCCCACGATATGCCGATACTTTCACACCCCTTCTGGAGAAACTCGTGGACGAGGTTAAAGCCACATGACCCATTGCCATCAGTATCGAAGACCAAATTGCGCAACTATTTGCTATATTCATCATTGATCAAATCTCCCCGGAAGGAACGATCAAGGGCGACATTAGGGTCAATGCTAGAGATAATAAGCTATATCTCAAAGATGACGAAGTTCCTCAGCTTACAATGAATGAAGGCATCGAAGTATGCACTGAAGAGATCAACCCTTGTGAAGAACTACTTTGGGACACTGACATAAAGGAAAGTACGCTTGATGAAACCTTTTGTGACATGGGTTTATACACTTACTTACCATTTGATGACAGGTATGAACAAGAGGAGAGCAGTGGTTTCATCGCCTCGAGAGCAGAGTCACATAGCACATACTTTGACGCTCCATCCTCACTGAGCATCGACTTTGAGTCGGCATGCGAGAGCCTACTTCTGAAGAGGAAGCGGAAGAAGATGAGCCAGATGATGCCATGTTTGCACAAAAAAAGGAAACGGGGGGGGGGGGGGGGGGGGGGGGGGGGGGGGGGGAGGGGTACAATACCTCCTGAGGTAGAACTAAAACAATTACCTCCCAACTTAAGGTATACATTTTTGGGTGATAAATTAACCTATCCTGTAATTGTTAATGCTGGTCTCAATCACCACCAACTTGAGAGTCTTCTTAATGTCCTAAGAAGCCATAAGGATGTCCTTGGCTATAGCATTTCTGACCTCAAAGGGATTAGTCCTAAGCTATGTACCCATAGGATTCATCTTGAAAACACTGAAGCCACCTCTATAGAGCCTCAAAGGCAGTTAAACCCCAATATGAAAGATGTGGTTAAAAAAGAGATCCTTAGACTGCTTGAAGCCGATATCATTTATCCTATTTCTGACAGTAGATGGATTAGCTCGGTTCATGTCGTCCCTAAGAAGGGAGGAATGCCCGCAATAAAAAACGATAAGGGTGAATCTATATCAACACAGACCGTCACGGGATGGCCTATGTGTATCGATTACAGAAAATTGAATAAGGCTACCTGGAAGGACTACTACCCACTACCCTTTATTAACCAAATGCTAGAACGTCTCGCTAATCATAAATATTTTTGCTATTTGGATGGGTATTCGAGATTCTTTCAGATCCCTTTCCACGAGAATGACCAGGAGAAGACCACCTTCACGTGCCCTTACGGCACTTATGCTTACCGCAGGATGTTATCGGTCCATATTTTACACCTTTTTTCTACAAGTTTGCATGCCATTTCGATTGCTCATATCACGCTTTTCATGATTATTCGACGATATTTCGTTACTTTTCACTATTTCTCGTTTTCATCTGATTTTAGGAAATATGGAGCAATCAGGAGCAAAAATGAGCTTAAGGAACTTTCATGCCTACCGGAGAGTCGCCCATGGCCCTATTTGTAATGCCATACGAAGCTACTGCAGAAGTACTAGAGGGGGGTGAATAGTACTTTAAAATAATTAAGAAGATAATTCCTAATTATCTTGCAAACTCTACCAACAATGCGGAAATGTAAATAAAGATAACAAAGAAATGCAATCGCAAACAGATGATATAACAGGTTCGGATCCACCCAAGTCTCCCCGACTTGTTCCCGGTGACCTACGTCCCAAACACCCGGATCCCCTCCGGATACTTGAGTTAGAAACCTCTAACTCAAATTTGCACTATGAAAAACTTGTAGAAACCTCTACAAGATCAAATCATACACAAATGAAATTTTGACTTCCACAACCTGGGATCACAAACAAACTCTCACAACCGAGAGTAAAACACTTACAATATCAAAGTAAATGAAATACGAACTTACCGACAAAATCCTATGCCTTGAGTAAAACTTACGATTTAGGGCAAAACGGATTTTGGGGAAGATGAAGGCACCAAACCCTAGCTCCAAGATGTAGATCAGTGATGGAGACCTAGGAAGATGTTGGTGACCTAGAATCAAGCTCTTGGCTTGGAAGGCTCACAATCAATGAATCTCTCTTTTGAAATAAGAGTGAGGGAGAGATTCAAGTGAGAAATGAAAGAGCTTTGAATGAGAATTAATTGCTTCTCTTTTGATTCTCTAAAGATCAATAAATATCAGCCTTGAATGCTATGAAAGCAGCACTCCAAGTATATATAGGATAGAGGAAAGAGAGAGCAAAATTCGTGGCATTTAATGCTCCAACGGCTCTATTCTGAAGCAGACTAGTCGGTCAAAGAAGGATCACTGACCAACTAGTTCATCAACTAGTCGGTCGGTGAAACAACATGAACTGACTAAGAGGTGAACAGTGAATAAAGAATTTCAAACTTAAAGAACTAGTCGGTCTAAGAAGACTTGCCAACCGACTAGTTTCACAACTAGTCGGTCGGTGAGTGTTCTTTGACCGACTAACAGAAGAAATAGAATAGTCTGAATACAAGTTGAACTAGTCGGTCTGAGAACAAATTCTAACCGACTAGTTTCTCAACTAGTCGGTCGAAAATCGTTCTTAGACCTACTAATGATAAACAGTAGCTCAAGCTCAAAAATGGAAGTTCAACTAGTCGGTCTAAGAAGGATTCTTAACCGACTAGTTTCATAACTAGTCGGTCGGAGAACCTTCTTTGACCGACTAACTGTAAACAGTAACTGAGCTGAAATTGAACAAGGTATTCTAGTCGGTTCAAGAAGCATTGCCGACCGACTAGATTCACATCTAGTCGGTTGGTTCTTCTTCTTGAACAAACTAACATGCACAAGAAGCCGTGAATCGAAGCGCGAAGCTTCGGGAAAGTTTGTATGGGCTTCTAATAAGATCCTAGCTCTAAGATATGAGCGTTATGAAGATTAAAACGTAAGACCTACTCAAGGCTTAACATTCTACGAAACGAAGCTAGAAGACTATAAATAAAAATTGACGAACCGTCTTCAAATGCTTCGATTCGAATCTCTTGACTTCAATAATGGTCCTTGAGCTTCAACGAAGCTTCAAGCATACGATCACGTGCTTTAAGAAGTCTCGAGACGTCGCTTTTGATGTTCATAGAAGTTTGGCGACGATCTCCATAACTGCGCTCACAAGGAGTTAGTTCGCGATATTTATGTTTGTTCATCATCCAAAACCAAATCCGGGGAGTCAATACTCAACATTCTCCCCCTTTTTGGTGATGACAAACCAACATAAATAATAATAAAAAATAATGATTCAAATGAAATTTACTTACCCCCCTGCATTGATGACACGTTAATTCCAAAATAAATAATAATCATACGCATCAAGCTGACGAGTAAAGTAAAAAATGAGAATCCAATTATTGAAATATCTTGAAATCCATTTTTATATCTTAACTCCCCCTGAATCTAACTCATCAAATTAGATTCACGGTAAATTGCTTTGAATTATCATGTAGCACATCGTCATTATTAATTCTCTCCCCCTTTGGCATAAGCAAAATGAGCGGGAGGAGATCAACGACAACAACAATGGCTAAAATATAAAAGTACGGGAGTCGTAGAATACGACCATGGTCCAAATGACACCAAAGGAAAATACGAAGTAAATCAAAGCGTGCCAATGAGACCAAAGTCGAAAATCGATAAATAAAATCATCAAAACTCAAATCAATTTCACGTATTGAGTTATGGAATATAATCTCCAATATCAACATTCTTGATGAATTAAGTGTGTTACGACCTAAAGATCGTAAGAGTCCGACTCCCACCCGAATCCGCTGACATACCCCATTAACTCTCCCCTACGTGAAAGGGCCTCCACCCCGGGAGACCGAAGCTACGCGGGAACGGGCACGCCTCGCAGCACTCCCCCACCCGACCGAGGCACCCAACCGCAGTTGCGTGGCCCGCCAGGGGAAAGGCGCTTGGGGAGCCCCGGACAATGCCTCCGGATATGCTGACATAGTCCTATGTGTATCCTTCCGTTCCAGTGGCCCACAACCCACGACCGACAAGGAGGCGTGTCCGGGGCCGAACAGCACCCGAGCCGGTCGACCCGGCCGGCCCCCATGCACCACGACACCCGGGATAGCATAGCCCGACCTACAGTTTGTCACCGACGACAAACAACCTAGGATAAGGACACGACTGACACATACGCCACCCGACCGTCTGACAAAGCACCCCCTGGCGGTTGAGCCGACTGACAGTTAATGCTTTCGGCCCTGACCACCCGACAAAAGCACCCCCTGGCCGTTGCGCCGTCTGACAAAAGCAGGTCAGGCACTCCTGTCCCTGACATCCCTGTCTGAAGCATCCGCTGATAACCGAGCCAGCTCAGCACGTCTAGTCAGCATGCCAGGTCAGCCCCGCCTAGTCATCTCCCGTCAGGTATAAATACCCCCTCTCCTCTCACGGGGAAGGGGTTGTCAAATTCTCTCTCAATCTATCATTCACACACGAGAACAAAGGTCGTCCATATCTTTATTCTCCCACTTATAGCTTGCCACGTGCGGTCGACACACCGTTAGTCCGACCGGCGTGCCTAGCCCCCGTTTTAAGTCCTATAACTGACTTAGGCATCGGAGGGGCTAAGGGTTGAACCCCAACCCCGCCCTTCTGACGAGTTGCTCGTGCTGCAGGAAAGCTCGCCCCTTGGTCAACATCAATTTCGGCCTCCTGACATCCAACCTTCTTCTGCCGCATCCGGTGAGATTCGACCCCGTGATCACCCCCGGCGATAAGTCCAACCTCTTCACCCCACTAATCAATTGTTAAACAGCCCACCTAAATCCTCTTCTCAACATAACCACCGTGCCCTTGGTTCTCCACAATACAAATTCATTGTACGCGAGTTCCACCTCGTAACAATTGGCGCCGTCTGTGGGAACGAAGGGTCACACCCATGTTAGACTCCATGCCGATCACTCGGAACCCTGACCGCGGTAAGGATCCCGTGGGTCAGGAGCATCTCTCTCTACTAATCACCCCGGCGCCCGACCCCCCTCCGGGGATAGGCCCTGAGACTGACCATACTTCGGCCCACGCCGTCCTGAGGAGCTTCGAGGCTGTTACTCAGATGATGGGAGGCTACCCGACGGCGGGGGCGGACCCCCAGCCCGGCCCCTCGGAGCCCCAGGACGTGAGGCGGAATCTCCGCCCTCAGTTCGAGGAGGAGGGGGAGAACAGGGGGCTCGCCGAGGAGGTCGCGGCCCAGCAGAGGCTCCTGGAAGAGGAGATGGAAGTTGCGCGGCGATGGAGGCGCCTGGGGGAGGCGGCCGCCGTGCAAAGGCATTTGGACGAAGCGGCCGAGACCACCCGAAGGGCCTACCAGGACGAAGAGGCTGCCCGCCACCAGCTCCGCCTCGAGAGGCTAAGGAAGGAGAATGAAAGCAACCGGGAAATTCTGGAGGTGACAGCGATGGGTGGGCAGCTCGGGGACGGGCGGGGCCTGTTGTTGGCCAGGTCCCCACCGAGAGGAGGAGGCAGCCCACATCGTTTTCACCACCACTCCGATCGCCTGCACGAGGAAGCCGTTTGTCGACAACTACGCTTCCTCGCCGCCAAGCGCGAAAGGCTCCTGCGGGAGAATCAGGAGCGGATGGAGGCCTGAGGGGAGCCGGCCGGGAGGCGATGGTGCTGGGAGAACTGTAGCCCACAACCCGTCGAATCCTCGACCTGAGGAAGCAGCCCCGCCAGGCGACCATCGGGCTACTACCCGGGGCCGGAGGACCGTCGGCGGCCGAGGCGCGACCGAAGCCAGACCCCCGAATGGCGGAGAGGGGATGCGCCCGATCGCCCTACCTATCCGGAGGAGGCCACGCCGCTTGCACGGTGGATTACGTCTGCTCCGAGGCCCATAAGGTTCAAACCCCCCCACTTGGCCACATACGACGGGAGAGGCGATCCCCTCACGCACGTGCAGCAGTACCGGGGGCAATGGAGGCGCAGGATGTGGATGAGGCATTCCTATACCGGAATTTCTCCCAAAGCCTGAGGGACACCGCGTTGGAGTGGTACTTCGGCTTACCAGCGAGATCCGTTGGGAGCTTTGGCGAGCTATCCCACAAGTTCTGCCAAGAGTTTCGGGCCGGACAGACGAAAAAGAAGCCCTTAGACTATCTCAGCACGATAGTCCAAAGAGAGGGAGAGACAACGGGCAGATACCTCCGCCGCTTTCAGGAGGAGAGACGGGCGGTGGTGACATGCGGCGATGAGGTACTTATGCTGGCCTTCAAGACGGGGTTACGGACTCGGAGCCTCCACAAATCCCTGCTCCGGGATCCGCCGGCCGACTATGAGGCGTTGGTTGCTATGGCAGAGAGGCATGCGTTGGCCGAAGAGACTCTCGGCACGAAGGAACTATTCACCCCGGTGAAGCCGCTCCAAGGCGAGCCCCGGTCTCCCCCTCGGCCGAGGCAAGAAGAGGGGCACCGAGGTCGCGACCGGTTGACCCAACCAAGGCGCGAACCGGTGTTGCAACGCCCGCAAGACCGTCCTGCCCCGGCGCGCGAGTTCGCCCCGGCCCAAGGCGCCGCCCGAGCCCTCCCAAGACAGGAAGGCCCCCAGCGGGCGCACTACACGCGGCTCAACGCCCCCATGATGGAAGTTCTGGCCGCGGCGACGAGGGCCGGATTACTGCCGGAGCCTCCCTGGGAGATGAGGACGGATCCGGCGAAGCGGGATCTCCGGAGGTATTGCCGATATCACCGTGACCATGGTCACGACACCGACCGTTGTTACACTCTTAAGAGAGAGATCGAGCGGCTGATCCAGGCGGGCCACTTGGGAAACTTCGTGGCGGACAGGCGGGCAGCACAAGGAGAGAGATCCACCCCCGGAGGGGCGGGGGCCAGAACCGCCGGCGGACCGCGATTGGGGGGAGCCACGCCCCCCCGGGGTGATCATGAGCATTGAGATAATAAGCGGGGGGCCGTCCCCAGTGGGGACGTCGCCCACGGTCTCAGAAGGCGGTGCCCGACAGGTGATGGTGGCGGGCGCCGGCCGCCGGACGAAGCGGAGAAGGACACACCGACCCCATATCACCTTTACTGAGGGAGACCAGCAGGAGGTGGGGAGCCAGAGCGATGACGCCCTCTCCATCGAAGCTCGGATCGGGGCGGTTGACGTCGGCCGGCTCCTGATTGACACCGGTAGCTCCTGGGACATCATGTTCCTGTCAACGGTCGAGAGAATGGGGTGGGGGCGCGCGGACTTGGAGCCCTGCGCGGGCCCCATTGTCAGCTTCACCGGCCATATGATCCCCATGGTGGGGGCGATCACCCTGCCGATGACTCTGGGGGAGGAACCAAGGGTCGTCACCAGGGGGACGCGTTTCGTCATCGTCGACGTTGCATCGGCGTATAACGGAATCATAGGGCGTCCATACATGACGGCCATCGAGGCGCTCCCCAGCCTGCGACACCAGATGATGAAGTTCCGGACCCCGCAGGGGGTGGGACTGGTGCGAGGAGACCAGGAGGTGCCTGGGGGCCGCGACGGAAGGCCAGCCCGGCATCGGAGCCCGAGGCGGGCCCTGACGGTTCTCATCCCCGACGAAAGGGAGGACTTCTGCGACCAGCGGCCGACCCCGGCCGAGGAGGTCAAGGAGGTTCCCGTAGCCGCGGATGAAGAGAGAACCGTCTCCATCGGGACAAAACTCCCGGCCGCCCTGAGGGCAACCCTCGTCGCCTTGCTCCGGGAAAATGCGGACATATTCGCATGGTCACCCACCGACATGCCGGGGGTTGATCGGACGGTGATCTCCCATAGGTTAAATGCGGACCCAGAAGCCCGACCTGTCTGACAGAAGAAGAGAAGTGCGGGGGGCGAAAAGAAGAGGGCGGCCGAGGAAGAAGTAGAGCGGCTCCTCGAAGCCAAATTTGTTCGGCCGGTGGATTACCCGGACTGGCTCGCCAACGTCGTTCTGGTGAAGAAGCCCAGTGGAAAGTGGCGCATGTGCGTCGACTTCACCGACCTCAACAAGGTATGCCCAAAGGACAACTTCCCCCACCCAGAATCGACCACTTGGTGGACCAGGCATCCGGCTACGAGTTGTTAAGCTTTATGGACGCCTTCTCGGGATACAACCAGATACCGATGGCGGAGGAGGACGAGGAAAAGACGTCTTTTGTCACCGATAATGGCACCTTCTGTTACACCAAGATGCCCTTTGGACTGAAGAACGCCGGGGTGACCTATCAGCGGATGGTAGACCGAATATTCGGCCCTCAGGTGGGGCGAAACTTGGAGGTCTACATCGAAGACATGCTGGTGAAGAGTAGAAGGGCCCCCGACCACCTCGTCGACTTGCAGGAGACTTTCTAAAGGGTCCGCCGGTACAACCTAAGGCTAAACCCCGCGAAGTGTATCTTTGGCGTGCAGTCGGAAAAATTCCTGGGCTTCATGATAACGAAGCGGGGGATCGAGGTGAACCCCGACAAGGTGACGGCCCTCGTCGGTATGGCAGAACCCTGGACGATCCGGGACTTGCAGCGACTGAACGGCCGGATCGCTGCTCTGGGGCGATTCCTGTCGAAATCTGCGGAGAAGTCGCTCCCCTTCTTCAGGGTCTTGCGCACAGCTTTTGGCGAAGCTAAGGACAAAAGGAAGGTGATCCCGTGGGACGACGACTGTGCGCGGGCGTTCGCAGAGCTGAGGGCTTACCTACAGAGCCCATCGCTCCTCGCACGACCGGAGGAAGGCGAACCCCTAGGGTTGTACTTGGCGACCAACGAGGAGGCCGTTAGCTCCGTCCTAATCAAGGAGGAAGGGGGGTGCAGCGCCCTATTTACTATGCCAGCAGGATCCTCAGGGAGGCGGAGACTCGTTACAGCCCTGTCGAGAGAGCCGCCTACTGCCTAATCACCACAGCCCGAAAGCTCCGACCATACTTCCAGGCCCATCCCATAACCGTCCACACCGACATGCCCCTCGAAAAGAACATGAAAAGACTAGAGCGGTCGGGGAGGATGCTCAACTGGAGTGTCGAGCTCAGCGAGTTCGACATAACGTACAAAGCCCGGACGACGATCAAAGGCCAGGCGCTGGCTGACTTCATGGTGGAATGCACCGCGGGAGACATGCCGGGGGACCGGACAGAGCTCCCATCGGCGACCGCGTCCCCGCGGGGAACCGAGGTGGGCGAACCCTTGGCGCCCTCCCAGATGGACGTGGGCGAATTGTGGACCATCCACGTCGACGGCTCCGCGACGGGATCCGGGACAGGCGCGGGTATCGTCATTCAGACCCCTGACGGATGCTCGTTGGAATACGCCCTACGCTTCAACTTCCCGGCAACCAACAATGTCACGGAGTACGAGGCCGCGGTGAACGGGTTGAAACTCGCTAGGGCGGTGGGGGCGACGAACGTGTTGCTCCTAAGTGACTCCCGGCTCGTCATCCAACAGATCCTGGGGAGCTTCGAGGCCCGAGAAGAAACAATGAAGCGGTACCTTAGACGCATCCAGATCGAACTCCGCAAGTTCAAGAAAGCGGACGTCCGGCACCTGCCCCGCTCCAACAACCTCCGGGCGGACGCCCTATCTAAGCTGGCTTCCTCCTCGGCGGCTGAGATCGGGAAGGCCATCTACGTTGAAAGCCTATTGACGCCAACCATTGACGAAGGAGAACTGATGTGCACATGCACGGTGACGTCATGGATGACCCCCCCTTATGAAGTACTTGGAGACGGGGGAACTGCCCGAGGAGCGGTTGCTGGCTAAACAGGTGGAGAGGCGGGCCCTGTCATTCGTGCTCCTCGACGGAGTGATGTACCGCCGCCGTCGCGCCAATTTCGACGTCCTGCCCTACCTGAAATGCTTGGGCCCGGAGCAGGTTGAGCAAGTCATCCGCGAGGTACACGAAGGCTTCTGCGGAAACCACCATGGAGGGTGCACCATCGCCAACAAAATAATGCGCCAGGGGTACTACTGGCCGACAATGATCCAGGACGCAGTACAGTACGTCAAGAGGTGCGAGGCATGCCAGAAGTTCGGCCGACGGACGACTGCACCTCCGGCCAACCTGATGCCCATCATGAGCCCGGTCCCCTTCGCCAAGTGGGGACTCGACATCCTTGGGCCTTTCCCAAAGGCCTCCGGAGGAAGGAAATATCTAGTCGTCGCCGTGGATTACTTCACAAAGTGGGTAGAAGCGGAGCCGCTGGCGCGAATCGCGTGGACGGACATGAAGGGCTTCATCTGGCAATCCGTTATATGCCGCTTCGGGATTCACCGCTCAATAGTCACGGATAACGGAAAGCAGTTTGATTGCGAAGGCTTCCGCGACTTCTGATCGGGCTGGGGGATCAAACTCCAGTTCACGTCAGTCGCCCACCCACAGTGCAATGGAATGGCGGAGGCCGCGAATAAATGTATCTTGAACCCAATGAAGAAAAAGGTGGACGCCGCCCTGGGGGCATGGGTCGACGAGCTGCCGGAAATCCTATGGTCCGATTGTACCACCCACAAGGCCTCGACCGGAGAGAGTCCCTTCAAGCTAGCATACGGATCAGAGGCGGTCGTTCCCGTGGAGATCGGCGAAGAGACGTTCCGGCTAAAGCTCTTCGACGAAGAGATCAATGGAGAGGGACTCGGCCTCAGTCTTGAATTGATAGACGAGGTAAGAGACCGGGCCCTGACCAACCTCGTCAAACACAGCCAGAGGATGGCGCGGTACTACGACTCCCGGGTGAAGCCGCGGACTTTCAGGATCGGCGACTTGGTCCTCAGAGACGCCACCTTCCGCCCCGAGACTACCCAGCGGGAAAAGCTGGCCGCCAAATGGGAAGGGCCCTACACGGTCGTCGATATCGTCGGACCAGCCACATACATCTTGGCAACCCCCGAAGGGAGCGAACTGGCCCACCCTTGGAACGCAAAGCATCTGCTAAAATTCTACCAATAGTTGTGAGTTTTTCTTTTTATACGTGCTATATACACATCTACCCGCTTTCCCCCAACATTGTCATTCCTACCTAAGTTTTGCAGCGCAAAACCTCCGAACCTCTGGGGCAGGGCCAACCCTAGCCACCCAAACCAGAGAAGGGCACGGGCCGGGCTACGCGTCTGCTCCCCCCCTAAAGACCTCTGGGGCAGGGCCAACCCTAGCCACCCAAACCAGAGAAGGGCACGGGCCATGCTACGCGCCTGCTCCCCCCCTCAAGACCTCTGGGGCAGGGCCAACCCTAGCCACCCAAACCAGAGAAGGGCACGGGCCGGGCTACGCGCCCGCTCCCCCCTCAAGACCTCTGGGGCAGGGCCAACCCTAGCCACCCAAACCAGAGAAGGGCACGGGCCGGGCTACGCGCCCGCTCCCCCCCTCAAGACCTCTGGGGCAGGGCCAACCCTAGCCACCCAAACCAGAGAAGGGCACGGGCCGGGCTACGCGCCCGCTCCCCCCCTCAAGACCTCTGGGGCAGGGCCAACCCTAGCCACCCAAACCAGAGAAGGGCACGGGCCAGGCTACGCGCCCGCTCCCCCCTCAAGACCTCTGGGGCAGGGCCAACCCTAGCCACCCAAACCAGAGAAGGGCACGGGCCGGGCTACGCGCCCGCTCTCCCCCTCAAGACCTCTGGGGCAGGGCCAACCCTAGCCACCCAAACCAGAGAAGGGCACGGGCCAGGCTACGCGCCTGCTCCCCCCCTCAAGACCTCTGGGGCAGGGCCAACCCTAGCCACCCAAACCAGAGAAGGGCACGGGCCGGGCTACGCGCCCGCTCCCCCCCCCCCCTCAAGACCTCTGGGGCAGGGCCAACCCTAGCCACCCAAACCAGAGAAGGGCACGGGCCGGGCTATGCACCCGCTCCCTCCTCAAGACCTCTGGGGCAGGGCCAACCCTAGCCACCCAAACCAGAGAAGGGCACGGGCCGGGCTACGTGCCCGCTCCCCCCCGCAAGACCTCTGGGGCAGGGCCAACCCTAGCCACCCCAAACCAGGGAGGGCTACGCGCCCACGTTCCTCGAAAAATCGAAAGAAGATAGGGGCGCGCTAACCGGGACGAAATGGCGTCAGTTCCCGAGTAGGCGGCCCCGATGTGACTCAACGAAACGAAAAGACGCTCGAGAGATACGCCACCATTAATGATACACTCCAAAAGAGGTTCCGAAAGAGCCACCTGGCAAAAGCGGTTTCCCACGGGCGTGAATCCGAGGAGCCCATTAATAATGCCAACTCATTGCAATAAACACGGGGGAAACCGTCAGCGAGATCTCCCTATAAAGACGCCACTCACCCTTCCAAAAGAAATAGAACAAAGGGTCAGAAGACATGAGAAATCGGCACTTATCCCCCCCACCCGCTGGGAAACGGGCTGAGATACAACGCCCTAACAAAAGAGAGGTCACCGGCCATCAATGGTTCCCACCGCCCGGGGCGGCGGTTCACGCCTCTCCACCACCTCCAACAGGATATTCCTCTTACAAACGGATCGCCAAAAGGATATTCCACTTACACAAGGGAAATCCACCTTTCACGCCTCCATCCGCCCTAAACAAGGACGGGTCGGAGAAAGGTAGGCATCCGAACCCCGCCGGCAGGAAAAGCGGGAGCCCCCTGGGCTGGCAAGCCAACACCTGCTGCCACCGGACGGGGACCTCGGCAAGGCTGCATCCCCAGCGAGCCCAAACGGCGAGTCATGGCGTGTCAGTCCACCCCGGCACGATCGGGCCCCGAAGCCCAACCTCAAACCCAAGCAGCGAGGCGTGGGGGGAGGGCGGCCCTACCGTCAGGACTCCCCCACCCTCAAATCGAAGCAGCGAGGCGTGGGGGGAGGGCGGCCCGACCATCAGGACTCCCCCCACCCTCAAACCAAAGTAGCGAGGCGTGGGGGAGGGCTGCCCGACCGTCAGGACTCCCCCCACCCTTAAATCGAAGCAGCGAGGTGTGGGGAGAGGGCGGCCCGACCATCAGGACTCCCCCACCCTCAAACCAAAGCAGCAAGGCGTGGGGGGAGGGCGGCCCGACCGTCAGGACTCCCCCACCCTCAAATCGAAGCAGAGAGGCGTGGGGGGGAGGGTGGCCCGACCGTCAGGACTCCCCCCACCCTCAAATTGAAGCAGCGAAGCATGGGGGGAGGGCGGCCCGACCGTCAGGACTCCCCCCACCCTCAAACCAAAGTAGCGAGGCATGGGGGGAGGGCGGCCTGACCGTCAGGACTCCTCCCACCCTCAAACCCAAGCAGCGAGGCATGTGGGCCCGATCCTCAAGACCCCCCCCCCAAGACACAAGCCCCAGAAAGATGGCTTCCCTGGTGATTCCCCTCCTCAGTGCTTCTACCGGACCGAGGAGACCTTACAACACTTCAGCACGGGAGGCGGTCGTCGGGCCCATCAGCCATCAAAGTCGCCCACCTCTGCGCCAAGAACAACTCGAGTAAAAAGGCTGACCCGGCAGAGGAGGACCCCTAGATCCGGAGGTCATTCACCACTGGCGAGGACAACTCTATAGCCCATCCTAAGGCTGGATCTTACCCCACAACGGGCGATAACCTAAGTACTCATGTACACGCCATAGATCAGTTCTTGTAAATTTAAATGAAAACATTCATCCTTGTCATATACACTTTGACTTCCCTAAAATGCCGTAGCGTGAAGCGATCCACCCGCCAAGTGCCGGGCGAGCTCACCACCCCTCGCGGCGCATAAAATAGCAACGGCGCAACGCACTCCCCGGACTATCTTAGGACGTCCAAAAGATTTACGCCCGTAGCTCTGACGCCTCGATACTACGCTTCGAACCCAGACCCCTCGCCAACTAAAAGTTACCGACAACTTTTGATCAAAGGGGAACGGGGTGGACGGAGGCCCGCCCTGTGCCAAATCGTGATAGGGCGGCATGCCTCATCCCGAACCTTTTCGGCGACTCCCAGCCCGGCCCAAAGACTACACAAATCATCAACATGCCCTTCCCACAAGACCTCGCTATCTCGGACAAGGGAGTGTTGGGGGCATAGTTAGTGATTGTATGACACAAGAAGCCAAAATGGGCAACCCCGCGGAAAAACACGGCGAAGACCGACGTCCCCGCAACACCTCGGCTCAGACCGCGCAGCTACCAACCACCGCGGGCCGGCCCTCCGAACCAGAGCTGGATTCCCCCAGATTAGACCCAACATCCTCAAAAACTCAGCCCGGGGGATAAGTACACATGGCTCGGAACGGACCGGTCGCAAGCCCGAGACCTCGAAACAATACCTATCGAATATACACCTAGTCCAGACATGGCAGCAACCCGGTCTCGTCAAGACAGCGCCACGATGCGACTTGACATAACGAAAGGACGCTTGGACAACACTCCATCAGCAGCAACACGCCCCCCGAGAGGCCAGAACAGACAATCCGTGTCGGGTACCGCCAGGAAAAGGCGATTCCCAAAGCGCGTGATTCAGCGGAGCCCGTTAATGGCACTAATCCCTCACTTTATCTAGGGAAAGCCCTTCCACAGAATCTCTCTATAAGTACCCCCCCCCCCTCGGAAGTCAGGGGAGAGGGGGAGAGAGACAAAGGGGATTCGCATTGATCACTCCTTATTTTACACCTTTTTTCCGGATGTTTGCATGCCATTTAGATCGCCCAAATCATGTTTTTCACGATATATCGACGATATTGCGATGCTTTTCACGCTTGGTTGTTTTTGTCGCATTTCAGGTGATTTGGCGTGATTTGGAGTGATCATGAGATGCACTCACGATAGACGGCCACCGACGACCTCCCTGAGGGGTATTTTGCTGTTGGAGAGGAGCGGAAGAAGAATGGACGTCGCAGGAGCGACGAGGAGGCCAAAACAATCAGTTTGGGCATTTTTTGTGTCCCACTCGGTCGAGTGGAGGAGCCACTCGGCCGACCAGCGAGACACTGCTCGGCCGACCCGTTCAGACACGATTTCCATGTGTACTCGGCCGAGCGACGGAGACCACATCGGCCGAGTGACGATACCACGTCCGCCCGAGTGGCGCCCAGACGAAGCCCCTCCAGAATATCGAAGTTACTGTTTTTCGGCCATCTGAGCTTCAGAAGACCCACTCGGCCGAGTGGATTATTACGTCCGCCCGAGTGCCTTGAAGCCATCGGCCGAGTGACGACAACTCACTCGGCCGAGCCGCCCCCGAACTGAAGACCCCTGAAGCCCCCGACTTACTGGAAAAATGACAGGGTTTTCACTCGGCCGAGCGACTTTTGTCACTCGGCCGAGTGCGATGCGCTGCCTGTAGCGAAATTTGCGAAAAACAGGCTGTGCAGGGGCATTTTGGTCAGGATTTTTAGACGATTTTTGGGGCTATTTAAGCTCTGTTTTTACCCTAGTTTAGGAGCCCTCTCTCAGATTTTTTGCAGCTTTTTGGAGTTTACTTTTTAGGTTTATTAATTGTGATTGGAGAGGAGAAAAACTTGGTTTTTTGTTGGATTAATTGAAGATCTACATTGGTTTGCATTGTTCTTCCCCAAAAACTCTATTTTTATTGTTTACATCATTGTTGTGATGAATTCCATTGCCTATTTCATTGATTATTTTTATGCTATTGCTATGATTTGTGAGTAGTCTCCACGTCTCGGGGCGTGGGGATGAACCCTACAAGCCCAATTTCGTATTTGTGATAAATTGGTAGAAATTGTGCTAGAATCAATAATTAGGGATTAGATTGGGATCGAATTACTACGGATAGCTAGGTATTTATATCAATTGGGATTTGCAAGAGATTGGGTCCCAATTTGATAGGAAGCCCTAGAAATCCGAATTGGGTTGGAGTCGGATTTCCGAAGTATCGGTTTGCAAGAGATTGGACCGATACTAGGACCTCCGGTTGCGATTCCGTGCCGATACCCGTTTGCAAGAGATTGGACGGGTAGGAACTATCCCAATTTAGATTGTGGACCGGGTTTGCAAGAGATTGGGCTCGGTGCGCAATTGAACGATGATGTTGATCCTAATGCTAGCTTCCCTAGGCTAGGGTTTGCAAGAGATTGGACCCAAGCCTAGGATAGCTATAGACCGGCAACAGCGCGAGAGCGTGAGCTTGGTTCCACATTTAGTTGCAACTAGTTCATCCAAATTCTCATACTAGCGATTTCGATACCGACGAACCACACTTATGAAATACGGTGAGTAGTGGGGATTCCCCTTTCCCTAGACGTTCTTTATTTGATTTGATATTTCGCAAGTTTGTCTGACGATTGTGACAGGATCGCCCAAGGCAATTATCTCTATCTGTTCATAAATAGCCAGGTGGATCAGGAGCAAGCACGGTCATTCGTCCTCCCTGTGTTCGATACCCGCTCACCGCTATACCGTGTGCTTGCGGTAAAACTACAACCGTCGCCTCGGGACGTGTATCCGGGGTGCGACCAAGTTTTTGGCGCCATTGCCGGGGAGGCGATTCCGTTTGATTCTTTTTCACCCTAGCTATTCTTCTTCTTTTTATTATTATCATTATTTTTATTTCTTATTTCTTGCCTAACCCTTCCACGGTATTAATCATTTCTTTGAAACTCTGTTTCCCCTGTGCATGTACACGAGATCTACGGCGGACCCAGAAGGCTTATTATTTGATCCCGAGATCGAACGTACCGCGCGGAGACTTAGAGCGGAAAAGAGACAAGATCCGGAAGGGAGGTATATGACCAACCGGGAAACTCCTGAAGAATTGGCGGCAAGGATGGCAAGGATAATCTCTATTCGAGATAGGCTTCGGCCTAAGACTTCTTCTACCACCTCGTCCATTGCCATGCCGGGGTTGGCGGCCGACAAGAACTTTGAGCTAAAGACTGGATTGGTGGTGTTGATGCAACAAGACCCGTTTCATGGGAACGCACATGAGAACCCCCACTACCACATCCAACTATTCTTGTCAAAGTGCGCCACATTTCAGATGCCAGGGGTCTCCGACGACGCTATCAGACTGCGCCTCTTCCCCTTCACGCTTAAGGACAAGGCACTCTATTGGTTGAGGACGCAAGCTGACGGAGCCTTCACTACTTGGGACGAGTTGGCGAGCGCATTTATTGACAAATTCTATCCGCCATCCAAGACGGTGAAGATCCGGAGCGCTCTCATGTCCTTCAAGCAAGGACCACAGGAGACGCTCTATGAAGCTTGGGAGCGATTTAAGGATTTACAGCACCAATGCCCGCACCACAGTATAGAGGACTGGGAGCTAGTTCATAGCTTCTACAACGGTCTCCAACCGGGGACCAAACAAATTATTGATGCCGCGGCAAATGGTGAAATCTTGTCAAAGACTCCCGAGGAAGCTACGGCCCTAATTGAGGAGATGGCCTCAAATAACCAACAATGGGGCGATGAGCAAGGACACTCCACATCCTCCTTAAAGCCAACTAGCATCTACGAGGCGAAGGCCGTAGCAGAGCTCACGAGCAAATTTGATTCTCTCCACAAGGTGGTGGAGAGATTGGAGAAATATATCACGGAACCCCAAGGAAGCCCATCCACCTCCGCACCGACCAACCAAATGTGTGATTGGCAAGACCAATCTCAAGTCATGTACTCGGGAGGAGAGCAAGGAGAAGGATCCTTGGAGCAAATACAATATGTTGCGGGGAACCAAGGGTATTGGTCCAATCCGGCCGCAAGGAATCATCCGGGATTCTCCTACGTCAACAATGAAGGAGCCTTGAACCCGCCACAACCACCGCCTCAACAAGCTCGACCACCACCACCCCAACAACAAAACTATCCACCGAGGGGGCCTCCGCAACAAAACTTTCCACCGAAGCAACAAGTCCCACCGTATAGGCCTCCCGGATACAACCAAGGGTGGAGGAATCAAAATCAAAACCCTCCACAAGCTCCTCAACGAACCGACTTCGAATCTAGAGTGGAGGCGTTCATGGTCGAGCAAAATAAGGTGAATGCTACTTTGAAGGCGGGGCAAGAATCTCTCAATACCGTAGTGGCTCAAATATCGGAGCAATTAGCGTTGCTCAACCGGAACACTCAAAGATTGCCGGCGCAACCGGAGCAAAACCCACGGGGCAACACGGGCCACATCAACGCCGTAGTTGCCGTCACTACTAGAGGCGGGAAGGACACCACCCCCGCCATGATTCCTATTGAGGAGGCCGTGGAGGAAAGTTTGGAGCCGGTTGAGCCGATAGTCGAGATTGAAAAGGAGAAGGAGCCACGAGACAAGGAGAAATCTAGGGCGGAGCAATTAATTGAGGAGAGGCGCTTCATGCCACCGGTCCCATTCCCCCAAAGACTAGCGAAAGCGAAAATGGAAAAAAGGCTAGCGAAATTCCTCGAGTATCTAAGGGGAATTAGCCTCAATATTCCCTTCCTCGACGCCATCGTCGAGATCCCAACGTATGCTAAATTCTTGAAGGACTTGATTTCGGGGAGGAAAAGGAAGGAGAAGATAATGCTAGCCGAGGAGGGCTCTTGGTTCACCAAGAGAGAGAAGGAGCCGGCAAAATTTAAGGATCCGGGGAGTTTTCGGATTCCTTGCACCTTGGGCGGCGTGCCTCTTCAAAAGGCGTTGGTCGATCTTGGGGCTAGCGTGAGTCTCATGCCCCTCTCCATGTTCTTAAAGCTTAACACCGGGACAAAGTTGAAGCCCACCGACATGCGCATTCAATTAGCCGATGGCCGGATAACAAGGCCGGTGGGAATTGCCGAGGACATCCCACTTCAAGTCCCGGGTGGGATATGCTTACCATGTGACTTCGTCATCATGGACATTAAGGAGGAGGGAGACACCTCATTGATACTTGGACGCCCCTTCCTCGCCACCGCCGGAGTCATTGTCGACGTGCGCGAAGGTACACTTACTTTAAACGTCGGCAACATCGAGGTAGAGCTCCACATTCCTAAGGCAATGAAACACATGCCTCACCACGAGGAGCTCGATTACATGGACCTCCTTGATGAGGTGATAGAGGAGGCGATTCCTCATTCAATTGGTGCCCTCTTTGATGAAGAACTTGATGAAGGCCCGGATTTAGGCCAAGATGAAAAGATTGAAGACGATTCCCCCGACTTCTCCGCTGATGTAGATGAAGGCGACGCTGATGTCGCAAGGATTCGAGAGCTCTGCAAGCTCTCGAAATTAAAGTCTCCAAAGAAAGCCCCGCCGGCACGGAGATCGGCATCGCCGGTTAAGCCGTTGACCGGGGCAAATGCTAGCTTGGGGGAGCCTCCCCCCAACACCATTCGGGACAAGAGACCTCCGAGGGAGACCGCTACGCCGCCACGTCCAAATCCAAGCGCGCTCCCCGGGAAGTTTGACGGGTGCATCTCATATGCACCAAACATCCCGCATTGATTGAAAACTATAGGGGGTCGAGCTCACGACCTAAAACGAGCGCTTGTCGGGAGGCAACCCGACGGTTTTTGCTTTATTTTTTATCTTTTTTCTTTATTTTCGTTTAGAAATTTTTAGTATTTTGAGTCACCCGACCAAAAATTTTGTGATAACGGGTCCTATTTTTCTTGACAGGAGAGAAGATAGGTAGATCATCATGAGGAGGATGAACGAGACGATGAGGAGCGCCCCAAGAAGGCGTTCGACGCTTAGGAGGAGCATGAAATCGACTGGAGAAGGAAAGACGGAGTTTAGAGCCCAAACGAAGACAAACAGCAGAATACAAGGCTCACTCGGCCGAGTATACTAGTCACTCGGCCGAGTCCAGAAGTTCGTCCGGCCGAGCCGCTCACGAACGAGGGAAGTCTGCTGTACCCAACTCTCTGTTTATTTTCTTGATTTCGATATAACTGCTACTCGGCCGAGTACATATATTCACTCGGCCGAGTAAAACGGATACCCTCCTAGGGCGAGTCTTGCCGAGTAGCTTGAGTCACTCGGCCGAATGGACTTACTCCACTCGGCCGAGGCTGGCAAAGCCACTCGGCCGAAGCGATATCGGGGAGAAAATTTCTATTGCCTCGCTCAGCCGAGTGACCACGTCACTCGGCCGAGTCGTAACTTTCTATTATATAAGTGACGAAGGGGCGCGGATTTCGAAATCTAAATTCCCAAATCCGCCCGCGCCCCTTCGCCTACCCTCGCCCGATTCCCCTTCGCCCAACCCTCACTCGCCTGACCACGCCCACGCGCGCCGCCGCTCGGCCAGCCACCGCCGGCCGACCGACGCCGCGCCCCGCCCGAGTCGCCGCCGGCGACCTCGTCTTCGATCGCCTCCGGTATAGCTCGATTTGCCCATTTTTCTTCTCTTTTTGCGTAGTTTTCGAGGATCCGTGTATTAATCGAACCCCTAACCCGAATCAATTCCCATATCTATCTGTTATACCCCTATTGCTCCATACATTTTGATTATTACTCGCTGATATCGCTTTTCCATGCGCAGGTTGCTTTTTGGAGCTTAGGGGAGCTCAGGGGAGCTTCTACGGGCTGTTTTGGATTTCGTGGAGGCGCGGACTTCGCACGCTTCCACCGCTTAGCACTCGCGGCGTGTTTTGGTACACTCTTTCCACTCTTTTTGCACACGCTGCACTTTTTCACTTTTCGGCGCGCTCGGGGTCGATATGCCGCCCCGGACACGGCCTCGGACGAGGAGACCTTCCGCTAAGCGGAAGAGGTCGGATGACGCCGGCCCCGCCCACGAGGCGGAAGAGTCTCCTCCTCCTTCCCCCGCACACCCCGCACAGCCTGCAGGCCCCGCACACCCCGCACAGCCTGCAGCGCACCCACAGCCCGCACAGCCTCTCCCTGCCGATCCACAGCCACCACCACCGGCCCCACTGGTCGGGCCGCTCGGGATTACGTTCCGAGACGACGCACACCGCGCCGTCTTCGAGCGTATCTCCCAGCGCTCGATCATACCCTCCAGGTTCGCACACCTCGCTGACCTAGGACGCCTGGGGGTACTTGAGGGGATAGTCACGTTGTACGACAACGTGGGTTGGCGCGACTTCCTTCAGGTGTCGGCGGATACTTTTACCCGCCCGACACTTGAGGTTTTGAGTTCGATCGCCCGGACCGATGAGGGATGCTCATTCCGGTTCATGGATCGAGAGTGCCAGGTCACTCTCGATATGATGAGAGCATTTTTCTCTTGGCCCGCCGTCCCCGGTGCCGGTCGTGGTTACGGCCCCACACATATCCCTCCACCCTCTTTCGACGCCGGTGCCTTCTGGGCACGTATCACGGGTCTCCACGCCGCCTTTGACCCTAGTAGGGCCAAGGCCTCAGCCATCGTACATCCCTGCCTTCGCATTGCTCAGCGCCTTATGGCGACGACATTTTTGGCCAGATATGAGCCGGGCACGATAGCTACGCCAGAGCTTTACATGCTCTACGCGATGACCCGTCCCAGAGCTCTATCTAGGGATGGAGATGAGCTTGTCCCCGCCGTCGTGATCGATATCGCGGCATGGTACTTAGACCGCATCATTGTATCGGTGGGCGCCCGCTCACCGATATGCTGCGGCGGCCTGATTACCCTGCTGGCTCTTATGACCGGCGAGGACTTCCCCGACGACCTGCGGCGAGTACCGGGCCCCACCTCTTTGTCGATAGACGTTATGGCCCGGATGAAGATGCTTCGTCCGCATGGTGAGCGTCACTGGGTTTGGTTGCACGGCCCCTATGGGGCTGATTACATGATTCTCCCGAGCCCTGCTCGGACTCTGATTGCACCAGCCCACGTTGACTGGATTCCGGCGGCGGATGTCCTCATCCCCGCTGCGTACGTGCTCGAGGCCGAGGAGGCCGAGGAGGCCCACGCTGCCCAGGCTGCTCCCGCAGACCCTGCTGCACACCCTGCCGAGCCTGCTGCCCACCCCGTCGACCCTGCGGCCTCTCAGCCTATTCCTGACGTTTCCACTGCTCTTGACACTTCTGTCCCCACCTCTGCCTGTGTCGAGAGTACTTTTGCTGAGCCCACTTCCACCACTGTCGCCACTTCCGAGGCTGTCCCCACCACTCCCGCTACCACCTCCGGCCCTCTGTCCGTGGAGCCTCTTTGCTCCGCTCTCCCCCAGCGCCCGCAGACCTTTGTTGAGAGTGGAGAGCCCTCGTTCGCCGCGGTCGTGGAGACCATGGCTAGCATGATCTCCGCTGGGATTGCGCCTTTTGGTCCACACACTTCCGCCCCAGCGGGAGATTCCTCTCCCTCCACAGCTGCCGTATTCTCCGAGAGCGTCGTGGCGTCTGTCCACACTTCTGGGCCACTGACCTCTCTTGCCGCCTCGCAGCCGCTTTTGTACTCTTCTTTCGCTGCCGCTGCCTCCACTTCCCACCGCCCGTCCCGACCTCACACTGAGGCCCGGCCCACATTTCCAGGCGCGGCACCTTTCGTCCCCTTCCCTGCTGAGCCCGTTACATACTCCACTCACGTACGCCAGCCTCGCCCTGCGCAGCCCCGACAGGTGCGTCCCTCTGCATCACCCCCACCCGACACTGTACTGCAGAGCATACGTGCTCTTGAGTTGGCGGTGAGTGGTCTTAGAGGAGACCTTAGGACCCTGTCCGCCACCGTCTCCGCGATGGCTGGACGCTTTGACTTGATCCCTCACATCCACTACTGCCTGACACAGATCTTAGAGCGTCTTCCGCGCGTACCCCCGCCCACCCAGCAGGTTCCCACACACCCTCCCACACACACTAGACCTGCTTCCACTTCCACTTCCACTTCCACGCCCACCCCAGCTCAGCAGCCTGTCCAGCCTACACCACCACCACCACCTCCGCCTCAGGACGGAGACGGCGTGTCACCGCTTTCTTAGGCACTCTTGATGCCTTGATCCATTCCTGCCGTTGTGCTGCCCGTCTCTGCTGGGTCCTGATGCACTTTTGTACACCCCCCTCCCCTCACTTATTTTGGGATTATATTTTCGATCATATCTATTTGTGCTTATCGTATCATATCTACTTGGGATTCTCATTTTGATCACATCTATATATATCTTTTTGGGAGAGAGGGAGAGTTTTTTTTTTGGTGCCTCATTTATTTTCATATCACTCCTATCTGTGCATGCATCATTTCCGCATCATATTTTCATTTCCTTTTTTTCCTTTCATTACCTTTTTTTCTTCCCAACATGCATGCATCCTCACTTGCCCCTCACATTACTTCTCTCTCTGTGTGCCACACTTTGCACATTGAGGACACTGTGCCGTTTAGCTTGGGGGAGTGAGTTCTCACTTTCTTTTTTCGATTTGCCACCTTTATTTTCAGTTTTTCACACCGCTTTTCACTTTTGCACTCATTTTTCATTATTTTTCTTTTATTTTGCCATGCATCACGTTTTTCTTACTTTCCTGTGTGCCGCATTGCATAGTTCTATTTTCCTTTTATCTTTACTTCCTTCTTTTTCATCTCACGCTAGAGATGAATTTTCTGTGATGATGTCCACGTGGAGTTAGCTTATTCTATATGCATGCTATATTTGTCATGTCTTAGACTTCATTTCTGATATCATATGCTATGACTTGCTTTGCATTTAGGAGTAGTAACCCACATTTTTTTCCCTCATGAAAATGGATGAAATTTTATTATTAGCTGAGCCTGAATATTCATATGTATGCTATCACAGAAAACACACCAAGATTCACGCATTGAATGCCTATGTCTGGAGTACTGACTTCTTTTCCTTTATCACTTCTATATGCATGAATTGTACACTTCACTTCCGGATGATTGAATGATGATTAGCTAAGATATATCTGGATTAGTTAGCTTTTTTGTGATCGAAACTGAGTAGATTAGATTACCCCGCTGAAGTTGTCGTGCATGTCTTATAGAGTGAGCCGAGAGTTATATTTATTTCTTTCTCCACAAATCTTGAACATCATTTCTCTACTTTTAAAGATCATTGGTGAATCTCCCCTTAGTGACTCTATTTTATGGCATTTCCCCCGCTATTAATTCCTAGCTCCAAACCTCTCATTATATAAAAAAAAACAACAATAAAAAGAGAGGAGAACATTCTTGTATATCATTATCTCTCTTTGAGTTGGGATCATTGTATATATCTTATATATAAAAAAAGAGAGAGAGAGAGAAAAGAGGAAAAATCCTCAATAAAAGATCCCATCTCGCTTACTTTCTTTCTTCTTTCTCTTCTTTGCCTTTGGAGCTATATAAAAACGGGGATGTAAATATTTTTGTGCCACCACGCTTTTAGATAAGCTTGGGGGAGGGGATCCATTGATGTGTGAGAGAGTGACTACTTGACATTGCACGACAACCTAGGCTAAGTAATATTTTATACTCGGTGAGATTGTTTCTAGCTTTACGAAATCCAGGAATCTAAGCCTAGCATTCATTCCATGAAATCCATACTTTTCTATTCTCTCTATTCTATGATGTGATACTCTTACACTCCAGATAGAAAGCGTTTAATTGAAAAGTGTGTGATCTGAGATTTGTATACCGCTTTAGACGATTCAGGCGATGTTAATTTTAAAATTATTCCGTTTTTTCATGATTATACCATCGTTCGTGGGTTTTCTATTTTCTACTTGCACTATTATACTATGATGTCAAAATGAGGTTCTTTGACATGTATTTCTCGCTCGATGCATGCTATAAGAGTAAGTGAAACCCGCGTCCTGAGAAAATGATCTAGCATCCTATCTTTCTTTCTTTCTTTCTTTATTTTCGTTTGGTTTTCATTCTTCTTCGTTTTTCATTTTTTTCGTTTTTTTTCGTCGTTTTCGTATTCCGAATCCACCGGGTTCGCCTTTTACTTATCTTCCTCGAGGACGAGTAAGAGGCAAGCTTGGGGGATTTTGATCACTCCTTATTTTACACCTTTTTTCCGGATGTTTGCATGCCATTTAGATCGCCCAAATCATGTTTTTCACGATATATCGACGATATTGCGATGCTTTTCACGCTTTGTTGTTTTTGTCGCATTTCAGGTGATTTGGCGCGATTTGGAGTGATCATGAGATGCGCTCACGATAGACGGCCACCGACGACCTCCCCGAGGGGTATTTTGCTGTTGGAGAGGAGCGGAAGAAGAATGGACGTCGCAGGAGCGACGAGGAGGCCAAAACAATCAGTTTGGGCATTTTTTGTGTCCCACTCGGCCGAGTGGAGGAGCCACTCGGCCGACCAGCGAGACACTGCTCGGCCGACCCGTTCAGACACGATTTCCATGTGTACTCGGCCGAGCGACGGAGACCACATCGGCCGAGTGACGATACCACGTCCGCCCGAGTGGCGCCCAGACGAAGCCCCTCCAGAATATCGAAGTTACTGTTTTTCGGCCATCTGAGCTTCAGAAGACCCACTCGGCCGAGTGGATTATTACGTCCGCCCGAGTGCCTTGAAGCCATCGGCCGAGTGACGACAACTCACTCGGCCGAGCCGCCCCCGAACTGAAGACCCCTGAAGCCCCCGACTTACTGGAAAAATGACAGGGTTTTCACTCGGCCGAGCGACTTTTGTCACTCGGCCGAGTGCGATGCGCTGCCTGTAGCGAAATTTGCGGAAAACAGGCTGTGCAGGGGCATTTTGGTCAGGATTTTTAGACGATTTTGGGGCTATTTAAGCTCTGTTTTTACCCTAGTTTAGGAGCCCTCTCTCAGATTTTTTGCAGCTTTTTGGAGTTTACTTTTTAGGTTTATTAATTGTGATTGGAGAGGAGAAAAACTTGGATTTTTGTTGGATTAATTGAAGATCTACATTGGTTTGCATTGTTCTTCCCCAAAAACTCTATTTTTATTGTTTACATCATTGTTGTGATGAATTCCATTGCCTATTTCATTGATTATTTTTATGCTATTGCTATGATTTGTGAGTAGTCTCCACGTCTCGGGGCGTGGGGATGAACCCTACAAGCCCAATTTCGTATTTGTGATAAATTGGTAGAAATTGTGCTAGAATCAATAATTAGGGATTAGATTGGGATCGAATTACTACGGATAGCTAGGTATTTATATCAATTGGGATTTGCAAGAGATTGGGTCCCAATTTGATAGGAAGCCCTAGAAATCCGAATTGGGTTGGAGTCGGATTTCCGAAGTATCGGTTTGCAAGAGATTGGACCGATACTAGGACCTCCGGTTGCGATTCCGTGCCGATACCCGTTTGCAAGAGATTGGACGGGTAGGAACTATCCCAATTTAGATTGTGGACCGGGTTTGCAAGAGATTGGGCTCGGTGCGCAATTGAACGATGATGTTGATCCTAATGCTAGCTTCCCTAGGCTAGGGTTTGCAAGAGATTGGACCCAAGCCTAGGATAGCTATAGACCGGCAACAGCGCGAGAGCGTGAGCTTGGTTCCACATTTAGTTGCAACTAGTTCATCCAAATTCTCATACTAGCGATTTCGATACCGGCGAACCACACTTATGAAATACGGTGAGTAGTGGGGATTCCCCTTTCCCTAGACGTTCTTTATTTGATTTGATATTTCGCAAGTTTGTCTGACGATTGTGACAGGATCGCCCAAGGCAATTATCTCTATCTGTTCATAAATAGCCAGGTGGATCAGGAGCAAGCACGGTCATTCGTCCTCCCTGTGTTCGATACCCACTCGCCGCTATACCGTGCGCTTGCGGTAAAACTACAACCGTCGCCTCGGGACGTGTATCCGGGGTGCGACCAAGTTTTTGGCGCCAATTTGTCACAATTAGGTTGATTAGACTACGAAAAAAAATAAATAAATAAAAAGGAAATTTTCACCCCTGCCACCATTATTATCCTTTCTATATTCTTTTGTGCCACTGATATCTTTTCTCCAGGTATTTATCTTTGTTGATCAGGTGCTATGGATTATACTACGTGGACCACAGATTTTGATCAGAATGCTCAGACGGGAGATTACTATTTTGATCAGAGTGATCAGATGGGAGAATACTATTATGATCAGAGTGCTCAGATGGGCGAATACCTTTTTGAGGAGATGCACTGGCCCGAGCTTGATGAGAGACAAAGGATCTTTTTTGATGAGATGCATGCACACCAGGTTGAAGTGCAAGCCGGGCTTGAAAAGGGTAACCTTCTATTGGAACGGGTGAAGAGGCAACTTGAAATGAATATGCTCATGCTTAAGGTTGAAGGGATTTCCAAAGATATCAGTTCTGCTTCTTCATTTTATGGGCAAGAAGCATCGCCAGACTTACTACCAGAGCCAGAATGTGCCGTCGTCGATCCCACTTCATACGATACATCTATTGCATATGAAGAGTGGATGGACGAAGAGGCAGTGAAGGAAGCAGAAACTGAGTCATATGCGCAGCCAGAGGAGGACGCATTTCAGAGATTATTGGAGGGTCTCCTGGAGTCAGTGAGGTTCACCGGTTCAGAGAGCATTACGGCAGGTGATGCATTTGAGCTACGATTTGCAGATTTTGTTATGAACCGTGTTTCAGCTGCAGGAACAATTGAGGAGGACATCCATGTCAGACTTGAGGGGGATAGACTATATTTTCGGATTTCTTGCGGGCATTCCCCTCCACATGATACATCCCCACAAGCTGACACACATGAGCAGCCAGCATCACCATCCCTGGGAGAGCCTACATTGATAGTTGATGAGAAGGCAAATGAGCACACTATCGAGCCAGAGCATTCTTTTGAGGAGGCCTTACACACAGAGCCAGAGCTTATCACCGAGGAGGTCATGCATCGGGACGAGGACACAGCCATTCATGAGGATCCCGAGCACTGTCCTCCTCCATTAGAGCTTCCGCAGCCACCTCATCCTCCCACTGACGCAGAGGACTACCCCACAGAGCTTATGGCTCCCCTTCAGTGAGATCTCTTTACTCCCTCGCCCTTTATCTTTGATTTCCCTCCAGTGTATGATGTTTTTTATGATTCATCGTGCCTTTTGCAGGATTCATGTACATACGATCAAGAGGTACGATGGGACGTATATGTGGAGGAGAGCGAGGAGTTAGCACCCATGGACACATATGAATATGATCAAGGGGTGCACTGGGATGAGTCCGACGATGATGAGGAGCATCTTGATGGGGTCCACACCTATGATCTAGATTTACCTGAGCAGCATAGAGAAGACACCGTGGAGACAGCTATCACGGCACGTGAGGATATTGGATTATTTCCAGGGAAGTATCGTCCACCACTATTTATTTCATATATTTCTATTGACGATCCTCTTTGGAATACTTTTATTATGAGGGTGAAATTTTTGCAGCGAACTGATGCATCCTATTCTCTGCAGGGTACAGGTGGAGTCCTTGTGGGAATGCTGGAGGATGCATTGCTAGAGTTCGTTGGTGTCCGTGGACATGTGCGCCTGGCAGAGCCACGGAAGGAGCAGTTGGAGCAGTTGCCTGCACCGGCAAAGATACTGGATCCGCCTTTTGCTATAGGTGATATCAATCCAGTAGTGTAGAAATTTTTATGCTTTAAATAAACACGAATCCTCTCGAAAACGAGAGGACCGTATAGATTTTCTTGAATAAATATCACCTCATATGATGGCAACAAAAAAGCAACCTGCGCTCCCCTCCTCCACGAAATCCAAAACAGCCCGTAGAAGCTCCCCTGAGCTCCCCTAAGCTCCAAAAAGCAACCTGCGCATGGAAAAGCGATATCAGCGAGTAATAATCAAAATGTATGGAGCAATAGGGGTATAACAGATAGATATGGGAATTGATTCGGGTTAGGGGTTCGATTAATACACGGATCCTCGAAAACTACGTAAAAAGAGAAGAAAAATGGGCAAATCGAGCTATACCGGAGGCGATCGAAGACGAGGTCGCCGGCGGCGACTCGGGCGGGGCGCGGCGTCGGTCGGCCGGCGGTGGCTGGCCGAGCGGCGGCGCGCGCGGGCGTGGTCGGGCGAGTGAGGGTTGGGTGAAGGGGAATCGGGCGAGGGTAGGCGAAGGGGCGCGGGCGGATTTGGGAATTTAGATTTCGAAATCCGCGCCCCTTCGTCACTTATATAATAGAAAGTTATGACTCGGCCGAGTGACGTGGTCACTCGGCCGAGCGAGGCAATAGAAATTTTCTCCCCGATATCTCTTCGGCCGAGTGGCTTTGCCAGCCTCGACCGAGTGGAGTAAGTCCATTCGGCCGAGTGACTCAAGCTACTCGGTAAGACTCGCCCTAGGAGGGTATCCGTTTTACTCGGCCGAGTGAATATATGTACTCGGCCGAGTAGCAGTTATATCGAAATCAAGAAAATAAACAGAGAGTTGGGTACAGCAGACTTCCCTCGTTCGTGAGCGGCTCGGCCGGACGAACTTCTGGACTCGGCCGAGTGACTAGTATACTCGGCCGAGTGAGCCTTGTATTCTGCTGTTTGTCTTCGTTTGGGCTCTAAACTCCGACTTTCCTTCTCCAGTCGATTTCATGCTCCTCCTAAGCGTCGAACGCCTTCTTGGGGCGCTCCTCATCGTCTCGTTCATCCTCCTCATGATGATCTACCTATCTTCTCTCCTGTCAAGAAAAATAGGACCCGTTATCACAAAATTTTTGGTCGGGTGACTCAAAATACTAAAAATTTCTAAACGAAAATAAAGAAAAAAGATAAAAAATAAAGCAAAAACCGTCGGGTTGCCTCCCGACAAGCGCTCGTTTTAGGTCGTGAGCTCGACCCCCTATAGTTTTCAATCAATGCGGGATGTTTGGTGCATATGAGATGCACCCGTCAAACTTCCCGGGGAGCGCGCTTGGATTTGGACGTGGCGGCGTAGCGGTCTCCCTCGGAGGTCTCTTGTCCCGAATGGTGTTGGGGGGAGGCTCCCCCAAGCTAGCATTTGCCCCGGTCAACGGCTTAACCGGCGATGCCGATTTCCGTGCCGGCGGGGCTTTCTTTGGAGACTTTAATTTCGAGAGCTTGCAGAGCTCTCGAATCCTCGCGACATCAGCGTCGCCTTCATCTACATCAGCGGAGAAGTCGGGGGAATCGTCTTCAATCTTTTCATCTTGGCCTAAATCCGGGCCTTCACCAAGTTCTTCATCAAAGAGGGCACCAATTGAATGAGGAATCGCCTCCTCTATCACCTCATCAAGGAGGTCCGAGAGATCATCCGGCCGCTCTTTAAGCAAATATACTCTATTAATTTCGCCCGTCGGGATCCCCTCGGAATAGTGCTTGAGCATTTGCCCATTTACTTTGAATGTGGTACCTTCCTTGCTTTCCAACTCGAAAGCTCCTCCCGGTTGTATGTGCTTGATGGTGAAAGGTCCCGACCAACGTGACCTCAACTTACCGGGAAATAGTCGGAGTCGGGAATTGTAGAGCAAGACCTTGTCTCCCACCTTGAAGTCCGTGACAGTTATGCGGGCATCGTGGAAAATCTTGGTCCTTTCCTTGTAAATTCTCGAGCTCTCATAAGCTTCTCTCCTTATTTCATCAAGTTCGTTGATGTCCAAGAGTCGCCTCACCGCCGCACTCTTATAATCGTAGTTAAAGGTCTTGATGGCCCAATATGCGCGGTGTTCCAACTCTACCGGCAAGTGGCAAGCCTTCCCATAAACTAGGCGGAACGGTGTGGTACCGATGGGGGTGCGAAAGGCCGTGCGATAGGCCCATAGAGCATCGTTTAACTTCATTGACCAATCCTTTCTAGACCGATCTACTGTTTTCTCGAGAATTTGCTTGATTTCTCTATTTGAGACTTCTACTTGGCCGCTTGTCTGGGTGTGATAAGCCATTCCAACTCTATGATTTACCCCGTACTTCTTTAGCATGGCTTCAAACTTGTTCTCTATGAAGTGGCTTCCCCCGTCACTTATCAAGGTACGCGGCACTCCAAAGCGCGGAAAGATATTTTGCTTGAAGAATTTGGAGACGACCCTCGCATCATTAGTAGGGGTGGCAATAGCTTCCACCCATTTGGAGACATAGTCAACGGCCAATAGGATGTACTTGTTGCCATTGCTCGACGGAAAAGGCCCCATGAAGTCTACTCCCCAACAATCAAAAAGCTCAATCTCCTGGATGGGTCTCATCGGCATCTCATTGCGCTTGGAGATATTCCCGGTCCGTTGACATCTATCGCAACCCTTCACAAAAGCGTGGGTGTCTTTAAACATTGTGGGCCAGAAGAATCCGCTCTGTAAGATCTTAGCGGTTGTTTTAGAGGCGGCATGATGTCCCCCGCATGGTAGACCGTGGCAATGCAAAATGATAGACGTTGCCTCCTTTTTAGAAACACACCTACGAATGACACTATCTTTGCATATCTTGAAAAGGTAAGGATCTTCCCAAAAATAGCTACGGACCTCATGCATAAATCTCCTCTTTTGTTGCGTGGACATCCCATGCGGTTTGATTCCGCACGCCAAGTAGTTGACGAAGTTCGCGTACCAAGGTACTTCCTCGGTCCTTACCGCATATAGCCTCTCATCAACAAATGTGTCGTCAATAGGTAAGCTCTCATCCTCCTTGTCGCGAATGAGCCTAGATAAATGATCCGCCACGACATTGTCTGTACCCTTCTTATCTCTGATCTCTAGGTCGAATTCTTGCAACAAGAGTATCCACCTAATCAACCGGGGTTTGGCCTCCTTCTTGTTTAAAAGATACTTCAATGCCGCATGGTCGGTGTGGACAATCACCTTGGAACCGAGGAGGTAGGAGCGAAACTTCTCTATGGAATAGACGACCGCTAGAAGCTCCTTTTCGGTAGTTGTGTAGTTTTTCTGCGCGTCATCCAATGTCTTGCTTGCGTAGTATATCGCATGAAGCTTCCTATCTTTCCTTTGTCCCAATACCGCTCCAATGGCTTGGTCGCTAGCATCGCACATTAGCTCAAAAGGGAGGCTCCAATCCGGCGGTTGAATGATGGGCGCTGAGACTAGCGCTTCCTTCAAGGTGTTGAAAGCTTGCAAGCATTCTCCTGAAAAGTCAAAAGGAACATCTTTAGCGAGTAAGGAAGTAAGTGGTCGGGCAATCGAGGCGAAATCCTTAATGAAGCGGCGGTAAAACCCTGCGTGACCAAGGAAGCCTCTAATGCCCTTGACATTAATAGGAGGAGGAAGTTTTTCGATTACCTCAATTTTAGCTTTATCTACCTCGATTCCTCTTGAGGAAACAAGATGCCCGAGGACTATACCTTCCGTGACCATGAAGTGACACTTCTCCCAATTGAGAGTGAGATTGTTTTGTTGGCACCTTTTTAGGACTTTAGTGAGATTTTCCAAGCAAGAGTCAAACTCACTTCCGTAAACCGAGAAATCATCCATAAAAACTTCCATAATATTTTCAATATAATCGGAAAATATGGATGTCATACATCTTTGAAAAGTGGCGGGAGCATTACAAAGGCCGAACGGCATCCTACGGTATGCGTAGGTGCCATAGGGACAAGTGAAAGTTGTCTTTTCTTGGTCATCTTCGTGCAAAGGGATTTGGAAGAAACCCGAATACCCGTCTAGATAGCAAAAGTATTTATGGTTCGCGAGGCGTTCAAGCATTTGATCGATGAATGGCAATGGGTAATGGTCCTTTCGGGTGGCTTTATTGAGTCTCCTATAGTCAATGCACATTCGCCATCCCGTGACAGTGCGCGTGGATATTGGCTCACCTTTGTCATTTTTTATGACAGTCATCCCTCCTTTCTTGGGGACGACGTGGACGGGGCTAACCCATCTACTGTCAGAGATAGGATAAATTATACCGGCTTCAAGCAATTTTAGGATTTCCTTTTTAACCACCTCCTTCATGTTCGGGTTCAACCGCCTTTGAGGCTCTATGGAGGTGGCTTCGGTATCCTCCAAATGGATCCGATGCGTGCAAAGCCTAGGGCTTATCCCTTTAAGATCGGAGATAGTGTATCCCAAGACATCTTTGTGGCTCCTAAGGACGTCTAGGAGTTTTTCAAGTTGATCTTGTGTGAGGTGGGAATTGACTATCACCGGAAAAGTCAATTTATTACCCAAAAAGGCATACCTTAGATTCGGCGGTAATTGTTTAAGCTCTACCTGAGGTGGCGCTGCTTCTTCCACTTTTTCAGCTCGCATGAATTCGGCTTCTTCCTTGTCATCCTGGTTTAGCTCATCTTCAGGTGGCATGCTTTCTTGTGACGAGTCGGACTCGCTACTTAGTGAGGATGAGGCATCGAAGTAGGCGCCCTCTGATTCAGTGCTAGCATCGCCAAAACCTTCACTCTGCTCCAGTTCGTACCTGGAATCAAGAAACACATCAGACGATTCATAAAAACAAGAGTGAGCATCATAAAGTGTAACACCCGGAATGTCGGTTTGCTCGAAGGGTTCTTCGGGAGCATAGTGCTCTTCGACATTTGCTCTATTGTCTTCGAAATACAATTTGTCATCGACCACGTCAACTCTGACATTGCCTCCGATAGTCCCTTCCGGGGAGATTTGGTCCATCACAAAGCTAGCAAATAGTTGTTCGTCGGGGTCCTTGATATTGATAGCAAATGCTCCGGTAGTGTGGACCTCGTCGACAAGCTCCTTAAGAAGGTCTGTGAAGGAGTCATAGTCTTCTCGACTGAGTTCTATTGTTGGCGTTGCATCCTCCATTCTCCCCGTTAAGATCTTACGAAAAATACGGGGAGAACATGCAAATAGTGCGTCAAAATGCCCTCCCCGGCAACGGCGCCAAAAACTTGATCGCACCCCGGATACACGTCCCGAGGCGACGGTTGTAGTTTTACCGCAAGCGCACGGTATAGCGGCGAGCGGGTATCGAACACAGGGAGGACGAATGACCGTGCTTGCTCCTGATCCACCTGGCTATTTATGAACAGAGAGAGATAATTGCCTTGGGCGATCCTGTCACAATCGTCAGACAAATTTACGAAATATCAAATCAAATAAAGAACGTCTAGGGAAAGGGGAATCCCCACTACTCACCGTATTTCATAAGTGTGGTTCGCCGGTATCGAAATCGCTAGTATGAGAATTTGGATGAACTAGTTGCAGCTAAATGTGGAACCAAGCTCACGCTCTCGCGCTGTTGCCGGTCTATAGCTATCCTAGGCTTGGGTCCAATCTCTTGCAAACCCTAGCCTAGGGAAGCTAGCATTAGGATCAACATCATCGTTCAATTGCGCACCGAGCCCAATCTCTTGCAAACCCGGTCCATAATCTAAATTGGGATAGTTCCTACCCGTCCAATCTCTTGCAAACGGGTATCGGCACGGAATCGCAACCGGAGGTCCTAGTATCGGTCCAATCTCTTGCAAACCGATACTTCGGAAATCCGACTCCAACCCAATTCGGATTTCTAGGGCTTCCTATCAAATTGGGACCCAATCTCTTGCAAATCCCAATTGATATAAATACCTAGCTATCCGTAGTAATTCGATCCCAATCTAATCCCTAATTATTGATTCTAGCACAATTTCTACCAATTTATCACAAATACGAAATTGGGCTTGTAGGGTTCATCCCCACGCCCCAAGACGTGGAGACTACTCACGAATCATAGCAATAGCACAAAAATAATCAATGAAATAGGCAATGGAATTCATCACAACAATGATATAAACAATAAAAATAGAGTTTTTGGGGAAGAACAATGCAAACCAATGTAGATCTTCAATTAATCCAACAAAAATCCAAGTTTTTCTCCTCTCCAATCACAATTAATAAACCTAAAAAGTAAACTCCAAAAAGCTGCAAAAAATCTGAGAGATGGCTGTCTATCGTGAGCGCATCTCATGATCACTCCAAATCGCGCCAAATCAGCTGAAATGCGACAAAAACAACAAAGCGTGAAAAGCATCGCAATATCGTCGATATATCGTGAAAAACATGATTTGGGCGATCTAAATGGCATGCAAACATCCGGAAAAAAGGTGTAAAATAAGGAGTGATCAACGGTCCCGAGCGCCCCACCGAGCTACGAAGAAGGCCGATGACCACCGACGGGCCTCACTTCCCCCGACGGTGACCGCCATAGCCCCGCGACCCCTGACAGGATATTCCCCTTACACATGGGAGGCCCCACCCGCCAGCCTTCCTCCTGCATGTTACTGGATCAAAAGGCAGATCCAGAAGACTAGCCACGGGCCGCAACACCCCAATTAACACCCAGCCGATGGCGATCCCTACGGGGTGTCAGGGTGGAAACCCCCAACGGCTCTCCCAGCGACGCCACCACCGCCAACTCGTCCTCCGCCTCCCCCGGGGTTCCCCCTCGGTGCGCGGGATCCCTGCCGAGGCTGGGCGACCCTCCAGCACGACGACAGCAAGGCAGAACGTGAGGAAGCGAGGAAAGGGAAAGGAAGAGGGTCCCCCCGACAAACGAGGGTCAACCCCCCGAAGATTAAACCAAACATTGATTCCCGGCGTGTCAGCACGTCCCCGGACAATGAGGCAGTAGGGATTCAGTGGTCGGTATAAAGGAAGACCACCCAGACGCAGGGATCTGCTCACCCTGATGGAGCGGGCGACGAATGTGAACAACCTTCCGTCCCAACCACAGGTTGGGCCAAATCTGCTCTATTGTTGCAAATATCATCTAGATCTCCGATAAAGGTTGATGAAAAATATTCCCCCTTACGGACCCCTCCCCTTGAGCCTAAGCGCACAACCACGGGGCGGTCCGCCGGGCGGTCCGCCGGGTGCAGAACGGCCAAAGCCCCACGAAAATTACGAACACGTCTGGTAAACACATCTCAGCAAGAACCATAACACTCTCAAAAAGTCGGGGTCCCCCTAAATCCGACCCAATAACCACATACAACGGCACATCGTTATGGGGCAATGCCCCGCTTGGTTCCCACTCGGGACGAGACCTCGCGATCCCGCGATAGCGAGACACACACCCCACAGGAGCGGCGTCACCACCCCTGAGCGGGGATCCCAGTTCGAGTCGGGATAGAGGGCAGCGTTACGCCATCCGAGCAGAGCCGGGCTTCCGCCTCACACTCGAATGCCGGGGGCAATTGTTACGACCTAAAGATCGTAAGAGTCTGACTCCCACCCGGATCCGCTGACATACCCCATTAACTCTCCCCTACGTGAAAGGGCCTCCACCCCGGGAGACCGAAGCTACGCGGGAACAGGCGCGCCTCGCAGCACTCCCCCACCCGGTCGAGGCACGCAACCGCAGTTGCGTGGCCCGCCAGGGGCAAGGCGCTTGGGGAGCCCCCGGACAATGCCTCTGGATATGCTGACATAGTCCTGTGTGTATCCTTCCATTCCAGCGGCCCACAACCCATGACCGACAAGGAGGCGCGTCCGGGCCGAACAGCACCCGAGCCGGTCGACCCGGCCGGCCCCCATGCACCACGACGCCCGGGATAGCATAGCCCGACCTACAGTTCGTCACAGACGACAAACAACCTAGGATAAGGACACGACTAACACATACGCCACCTGACCGTCTGACAAAGCACCCCCTGGCGGTTGAGCCGACTGACAGTTAATGCTTTCGGCCCTGACCACCCGACAAAAGTACCCCCTGGCCGTCGCGCCGTCTGACAAAAGCAGGTCAGGCACTCCAGTCCATGGCATCCCTGTCTGAAGCATCCGCTGACAACCGAGCCAGCTCAGCACGTCTAGTCAACATGCCAGGTCAGCCCCGCCTAGTCATCTCCCGTCAGGTATAAATACCCCCTCTCCTCTCACGGGGAAGGGGTTGCCAAATTCTCTCTCAATCTATCATTCACACACGAGAACAAAGGTCGTCCATATCTTTGTTCTCCCACTTATAGCTCGCCACGTGCGTTCGACACACCGTTAGTCCGACCGGCGTACCTAGCCCCCGTTTTAAGTCCTATAACTGACTTAGGCATCGGAGGGGCTAAGGGTTGAACCCCAACCCCGCCCTCTGACGAGTTGCTCGTGCTGCAGGAAAGCTCGCCCCTTGGTCAACATCAATTTCGGCCTCCTGACATCCAACCTTCTTCTGCCGCATCCGGTGAGATTCGACCCCGTGATCACCCCCGGTGACAAGTCCAACCTCTTCACCCCACTAATCACTTGTTAAACAGCCTACCTAAACCCTCTTCTCAACATAACCACCGTGCCCTTGGTTCTCCACAATACAAATTCATTGTACGCGAGTTCCACCTCGTAACAAAGTGCATGGCAAACAATTCTATGTTTCCATAGAAATAATTTCTATTAAATCAAATTTAATCGTCGAGCGACGAAATCAACATCAGAGACAATATTATAATGTGCACAACGAAGTAAATGGCAAAACGATGTATATATATATATCAAACATAAATACATCAAAAGTATACATCTGCCAACATACAAAATAACGATCCTCAGATCGGGGCACATCATACAACATATATCAAAGTATCTCAAAACATACAAACATCTATCCAAAATACATCAAAATACATCAAAATCCATAACCACCATCTATCCTACCCAACTCTCTCACAACTACATATATCATCCAATGTGCACTAGGAGAGTCCTCCAATCAAGCTCAGGAGGCAGAGGGAGGATCTGCAGCAGCAGGCTCTGCAGAAGGAGTGGTGGTCACTGGGTCAGCAGGAGTGTCCACAAACGGGAGTGTCGCAACAGTAGTGGCCTCGGGAGCACCAGACGAAGTATCCACCGAAGGGATGGTGGCAACAGGTGTGCTCTCGAGGACACCGGCAGAAGTAGCAGCAGCATCAGACGTACCCTCTGGGGCACAAACAGCAGATCCAATAAGCTCCTCGAGCTCAGCATCATCCATCTCCTCGTCGTCAGAAATAGACGGAGGAACCTCAATGCCCAAGCGAGAGCAGATGCGAGCGAGCATCTCCTCGGAACGAGCACAACGAGACTCCACACGTCTCAACAAACGTGAAAGCTCAGCGAGAGTAGGAGAAGGAGCAGGAGCAGCAGAAGAAGCAGAAGCTGAAGGGGTCATCCTCTGAACATGACGAAGCGCCGCAAGAGACTTCTTGACGGCCGTCGCATTCAGAGGGGGACCAAGGGGACACTCATCATCGGGAGGGAGAGGGACCTTGAAGTGACGAAAGACAAGAGTCAATAGGCATGGGTAAGGAATGTGGGCTGACTTGGTGGACTTTCGAATACATTCGAAGGAGTCCATCTTGTCAAGAATAATCCGTGCCCAATTGATCTCGCTCCCCATGAAAATAGTGTAAATGAGTTTGAGGAATGGCTGGGAGGGTAAGCTAGATGAGCCGTACTTCGGAAGGAGGCACGACTTCAAGATAAGATTTAGAACCCATGCATTCGGCTTAAAAGACTTGGATGGGACACCAATCATGGCGAGAGGGATGACATGGAATATCTCGGAGAGCAAGGTCTGGTCAAGATCAGAAATGTCATCGACAGAGATATCGGAAGGGAGGAGGCCAGAAGAGGAGACACCTAACAAATCCCCGAAGATTTTTACCGTGAGGACAATCGGTGTCCCCAAGACAGTCGTCTCAATGGAATGGGTCTCGTCATACTGACTGCGAACACGGTTCTTATAGAAAAGCTTGACTAGACGGGGGTACGGGTGTGGATTCGCCTTAGGGTCATAGCGAAGATAATCTATGAGACCACTAGACGAAAGAAGATCGGCGAGATGAGGGAAGTCGGAGAACTGAACGAAGTGCTCCAATAACAGAGGACAGTGCTCTATACGGTTGTAAGCCACGAGACACAACGGGTCATCGCGACACAACGATATATCTACACCGCCCACTGGCATTGGAGCCTTCCCCTTAGGCTGACGAGTGCTAGATCGAAGAGGAGGAGTAGGAGCCCTAGCGGTATGCTCGGACTCCGGAATATATTCCGTGTCGGAGTCAGAATCAACTGGAGGAGTGGGAGCACGGAATGAAGCTGGCTTGGTCTTGGGCTGAGATCTAGGCTTGGCGGTCGCCGTCCTCTTATTCTTAAGAGGAGGCGAAGAAGACGATGGATGGGTCGTTTTGGATCGGCGTTTGGGTTGCGGGGGGTCCGTAGATGGGGATTCGACGGTAAAAGGTGACGGACACGAGGGTTTGATCGGGATGTGTGTCTTCGCCATAATCCAGACGAGACATGCGCAAACAAACGAGATCAACGAAGAACCTAGGTCGAAACCCTAGCACAAACCCTAGGCCGAACTGAAAAATTGAATAAACCTAACCCTAGACGTAGAAATCAAACCATAGGAGCTGAGAGGAGGATACCTAGGTCGACAGGAGGAGATGAGAGAGAACTGCGACGGAGGAGATGGCCGGAGATGGCCGGAAACGACGATCGACGGCGGAGGAATAGGAGGAGACGAAGGGGTTTTTGAGCTGGGAGATAATTTCGCACCAACTAGAATGGGAATAAGTCTGTCTGAGAGAGTTTAAGTCGACTTGGAATTCGAAAAGACACATCAGTCCCTGAGCAGTTAGTCGATCACAGTTCAAGCACTGACCGACTAGATGACTATCTAGTCGGTCGGCCAATGAGCTTGAACCGACTAAGTGCAAACAGTAACTGAAGCCAAAATTAGGGCATGAGTTAGTCGGTCTGAGTTCATTCACTGACCGACTAGAACGCAATCTAGTCGGTCGGTCAATGAACATAAACCGACTAAAAGAGTTCAAAAATTTTAGAATTTGAAATTTTGAGTTCTCTCCTAATCGCACTTGGACGAAACATCGTAATACTCTCTTTAATCATTATACTACCCCATTAAACATCGAAAATCTTAAATTTGACGTTCATGAATAAATCGAGCATAAATTCTGAAAATTCAACCAAAAATCCAGAAAATCTCAATAATTCTAGCATGAGCAAATATAACGAAATTTAATAGCATGCAAGATTATTGAACAAAATATGAATCCTAAATCTCGGATTCACCCATAATCCCCAATTCTTGACGCAACCGCACAAAGGAGTCTTCCTTGAGTGGTTTCATGAAAATATCGGCGATTTGCTTCTGGGTTTCAACGTACACTAAAATGATGTCCTTTTTAGCAACATGATCATCTAAGAAATGGTGACGAACATCTATGTGTTTATAACAGGAATGGTGTACCGGATTCTTAGAGAAACATATTGCACTTTGGTTGTCCACCATGATAGGACAAGTATCACAGTTTATACCAAAGTCTTTAAGAGTGTGTCTCATCCAAAGAACCTGAGCACACGCGGCACCGGCGGCAATATAATCCGCCTCGGTGGTTGAAAATGTTACGGAATTCTGCTTCTTGGAAAACAAAGAGACAAGAGAATTTCCTATAAAATGACAAGTGCCACTAGTACTTTTCCTATCGGATTTGCATCCTGTATAATCTGCGTCACTATATGAGATTAACTCATATGTGCTAGAGTTTGGATAAAGTAACCCAAAGTCAAGTGTGTAACTTAAATAACGGAAAATATGTTTTACCGTTACTAAGTGAGATTCCTTAGGTTGAGACTGATAACGAGCACATACACATATGGCAAACATAATATCGGGCCTACTTGCGGTAAGATATAGTAAACTACCTATTATACCTCGATATAGAAGAATGTCTACATCTTTGCCACCCGTATCTTTATCAAGATGTGTAGTAGTGCTCATTGGAGTCTTCTTCCCGGAGGCATTCTCCATTCCAAATCGCTTTAGCAACTCCACCGTGTACTTGGTTTGGTGGATGAAGATTGCATCGTTCATTTGGCGAATTTGGAGACCTAAGAAATATTTGAGCTCACCCATGTGGCTCATCTCAAATTGATCCTTCATCACATTAGAAAACTCTTCGCAAAGAGTGAAGTTAGTAGTACCGAAAATGATATCATCAACGTAAATTTGAACTAAAATTATATCATTATTCGAATACTTAACAAATAATGTAGAATCAACTTCTCCCATTTTAAAACCTAAATCCAAAAGAAAATTCTTTAGATGGTCATACCAAGCTCGAGGAGCTTGTCTCAAACCGTAAAGTGCTTTCTTAAGTTTGAAAACGTGATTTGGAAATTTTTCATTTATAAAACCCGGAGGTTGAGAAACATAAACTTCCTCAACAACATCTCCGTTTAAAACGCACTTTTTACATCCATTTGAAAGAGTTTAAAATCTTTATGGCATGCAAAAGATAACAATAATCTAATAGATTCTAATCTAGCTACCGGAGCAAAGGATTCTTCGAAATCGATACATTCCTCTTGCCGATAGCCTTGAGCTACTAACCGAGCTTTGTTCCGGACGACGATTTGGTTCTCGTCGGTCTTGTTCTTGAAAATCCACTTCGTTCCAATAACGGTGTGGTTCTTCGATGGCAATGGAATAAGCTCCCAAACCTCATTCCTCTCGAATTGAATGAGTTCCTCTTCCATGGCTAAGATCCAAGCACCATCTTCGCATGCTTCGTTAATATTCTTTGGCTCTATTGAGGAGGCAAAGGCACAATGAGCGAAGTAGTTGACTTGAGATCTCGTCTTGACACTATCAAGGATATTGCCAATGACTTGCTCATGAGGATGGTCACGAACGGTATGAAGCCGTTTGGGAATTCCCTGATCACTAGGAACATTCTCAAAGGATTCATTAGAAGGGTTAGTATCAATAGAATCAATAGAATTAGAATTACCAATAGAATCACATAAAACATCCATGGAGTCATCATCATTAGTAATTCTAGTCGGGACAAATCCTTCATTGAATGAAACATGAAGTGATTCCTCGATCGTTGAGGTTCGTTTGTTGTATGTCCGGTAGGCTTTGCTACGGGAGGAATATCCAAAAAAATATCCCCTCATCGGATCTTGGATCAAATTTGTCCAAACTACCATACGTGTTTTTAATAAAACATTTTGCGCCGAAAACACGAAAATGTTTAACTTGAGGCAATCTACCAAACAACAATTCATAACAAGTTTGTTTGGTGCCGGGCCTCAAAAGTATTCTATTAAACACATAGCAAGCGGTATGTACCGCTTCCGCCTAAAATTGATGGCCAAGTTGGCTATCATCAAGCATAGTGCGAGCACATTCCACTAGCGTCCTATTCTTTCTCTCAACAACACCATTTTGAGGAGGTGCGCGAGGGAAGGAAAAGGTGTGAGTAATACCAATTTCATCACAAAAAGTTGAGAAAGACTCATTCTCAAATTCCCCTCCACGATCACTACGAATAGTGACAATGGTGGTTCCAATGAGATTTTGTACTTTCTTAACAAATATTGTGAAGTTTTCAAAAGCATCATTTTTATTACTTAAGGAAAATACCCAAGTAAATCTAGAAAAGTCATCAACGATGACAAGTCCATATCGTGCATTTCCTAATGAAGCAACTCTAGTTGGCCCAAAAAGACCTAGATGTAAAAGCTCTAGAGGCCGCTTAGATGAAATGCTTTTCTTAGGTTTAAAAGACGATTTCGGAAGCTTGCCTCGTTGACACGAGTCACAAAAGCTTTTTTTTTGAAAGACAAGCTTAGGGAAGCCTCTAATAGAATTTAATTTGGAAAGCTTAAAAAGTGTTCCAAAGTTCACATGACCAAAACGTCGATGCCATAAGTGTTGTTCACTTGTGTTGGCAATGAGACATTGTTCATGTGATCTTGGAAGATCTAAGATATAAATATCCTTATGGCGTGTACCGGAAAATAATAAATCATTATTATCTTTTCTTAAAATATGGCACATTCCTTTCACAAAGCTAACTTTGTAACCTTTGTCACAAAGTTGGCTTATTGAAATAAGATTGTGGTTTAATCCTCTAACAAGGTAAACATCACTTATAAGTGGTTTATAAGGATTACTTACTTTTCCAACACATATGATGGTTCCGCTCTCGTTGCCTCCAAAGACTACCCGGTTCCCATTTGCAATGGGCACCACTCCGGAGAGCAATTGAGCATCACCCGTCATGTGTTTTGAACACCCGCTATCGAGTATCCAATTATTCTTGGAGCTAAATTTGGATTTGTTGCTCCGTTTCTTTTTCTTGAGTATCTAAAGATAGAAAATATCGTATCATGGTACCGAAGGTCATTGGGTCCTAAAAGATTAGACCTTTGGAAGCCAAGTCCAATTGGACTTAGACTTCTCCACATAATCATCATTATGCACTACATTCATGAAATAAGAATTCATGTAAACTTGTTTTTCATTCATGCTTGTGTCCTTTGGGCTCCAAATAGTAAAGATTTTGGGAGCCCTATTCCTATTGGGAGCATGCATGCGTTGTTGATTTCTACGTGATGCATGTCGTGGATAGGCATATGGCACAAGATGAAATGGTGCATGATGATAATTATTCATATGATGATGTGGGTGAACATATGCATGTGGAGGAACACGTGCGTGAGGGTGTCTCACATGGTGTGTACGTGCCCGTGGATGTGGTGCATAGAAATCATCATATGTGTGAACATGTGGAGTAGGATGTGTGTTCCTACGTGGCATGGTATTGGTGTACATATAAGCATGACCCTTCTTTGGAGGTCCACCCAAAGTGGGTTTCTTTCCAAACGAGGGTGTGTACGAGGTGGAAGCACCATTGGAAGATGAACTACCAATAGAGTGTTTGCTACCACTCGTTGAGGCATTGGAAGTTGGCCTAACAAAGGTAGTAGACGATTTGGATGAATTTCCCATCTTATACCCCAAGCCAATGTGGTGATTGGCCAGAAGTAAGTCACTTAGGATTTTATCCAAATGGTCCTTACCTTTACTGAATTTATTAATTCGGCCTAATGTGCACTCATATTTCTCGGTGAGAGAACGCATAGAAGCATCCAAAGTGGACACTTGCGATGTGAGCACATAAACATGAGATTTTAGATTCTCATTCTCAATACTCAAAGTTGAGTTTTGAGAAGTTAAATCCGCTATCTTGTGTTCCTCCGAATCCTCAATGTGAACATGCTCAAGTTGAGATTTGAGATTCACAATCTCATTTCTCAAGTCTTCAATAACGGTGTCGTTGTTGATGACAATAGGCTTAGGTGAGGTTTGGAGACTAAATAACTCATCTTTGGTCTAAGTATATCTATTTACTAATTTAGAATATTTAGACCATATTTGCTCGTTAGCTAATCTAAGGTCATCCATAGTTACCTCATCGTCGCCTTCATCCTCGCTATCATCGGAGGAAGATCATTGATCATGTTCCTCTCTAGCCATGAAGCACATGTGTGCTTGCTCCACTTGCTCATCATCCGACTCACCACTTGAGGAATCCTCGGAGTCGGTGAATGTCCCGACAAGTCCTTTCTTGTACCCCTTCTTGTACTTCTTTGACTTGTCGAACTTTGGCGCCTTCCACTTCTCCTTTTGCTTGTTTTGAGGACAATCCGCTTTCATGTGTCCTGGCTTATTGCATTTAAAGCATAAAGGAGCGGAGGCGTTAGAAGAACTAAATTTAGATTTGTTCTTGAAATTACCTTTCCGAAAGAACCAGTTGAACTTCTTTGCCATGAGGGCAATGGATTCCAAGTCCAACTCGTCTTCCGTGTCTTCATCATCGGTAGATGTAGATGTAGATGGAGCGGCCTTGAACGCAATCGCCTTTTTCTTTGGCTCGTCTTGCTTCAAGTAGGACTTCATCTTGTCCTGCAACTTTAGTTTGCTATCCTTGCGTACCTCATAAGACATTAAGGTACCCATTAGTTGAATAACCGTATATTTACTCATATCATTACCTTCCTCGATGGCGAAGGTACATTTCTCCCAACAAGAAGAAAGTCCGTCAATGATCTTTGAGACTTTCTCCTTTTGGGTGTAGGTCTTACCAAGAGCCTCCAATTCGTTGGTGATGTCAACGAAGCGAGCATAGTACTCCTTCATCTTCTCACCCTGTTGCATATGAAATAACTCGTAATCTTTATTAACAACTACGAGTTTGGAGTCTCTTACCCTACTCGTTCCTTCATGCAAGATGAGGAGGGAGTTCCAGATTTGATATGCACTCTTACATGTGCATATCTTATTGAAGTCCTCGGGCTCCAAAGCACATTGCAAAGCGTTCATTGCCTTGGTATTGCTTACCTCCGCGGTGACCTCTGCGGTAGTCCACTTCGCGAAATCTTCTTCGGCGGGCTCGACATACTCCGACATCGTGGCTCTCCATAGTGAAGCACTCCGGAGGAAAGTTTCCATCCAGCATTTCCAGTACCCATAGTTGGTACCGTTGAAGAAGGGAGTGTTAGATCCCATCATGCGATGATGGAGGATCGAAAGAGAGAAGAGACTTACGTTTGCGTATGCTTCACTGTAATATCTGAACTTCGCCCTTGGATTTGCCACAACGGTCGGTACTTCGTCACAGAGGATCGAAGCAGCGTTTCACCGTCTAAATCTCTACTTGGATGAAGAACTTTAATGGAAGGGAGAAGAGGAAAGAAGATTGCCTTATGCAAACTTATGGCATAAAGGATTAGCCTAAAATGCCTTACCCTTGGGTCCTATTTATAGGCTTTAGGGGTAGTTATTGTAGGAAATAACTACATATAAGCTTATTAGCTTATATTAACACCCTTGCTTATCCTCTTCTTCATGCACTTATCAAGTGCCTTTATGCACTTATAATGTGACTTTTTCCACTTATCAAGTGGTCCTTTTCACACATGAAAAGGTTCCCTTCGACCATGCTTTCATGCACGCGACATCTGAGGCCCGTAGACCCTCATACATCCCCTCATGGGTGTATACATGTCGTCCATATCCAACATCTCCCACTCACACTTGAGGAGATTGTAAGGAAATAGTTCTTCTGTTTATCATACTGAGAAATAGACCGTGTGACTGTCATGCGCATAGAGTCTGTTGTTGTGCACTTGTTAGAGATACACACCACTCCTTGAGGTGCAAAGTTGAGTAGATCAACGCATGCTTTACCCTAGATTATTTCCTCACATTTCTTATACTTTATATTCAACAATTGAATCCCATCTGGATTACAATTGGCTGGCCAGCTTTGAATATCTAAAGTCCAAATGTGAATATGAAATTAATCTTCCTCTTCTTGCGATCCTTTTGATCTTGACTTGACTCGCTTTTCTAACATGCCCCGCCGGACCGAATTGATCATAGTCCATAAGCAACATGCTAAGACATCGATCACCCAGTCAAATCTAAAAGGAACCAATTAGAGTCCATAAGGGTAAGAAATTCAAGACCCATGTGGTCTTTGGGTCTCACATAATAGTAAACACAATTACTATTCTAACCCAATGGTCAAATGCATACGTAGTATGAATACGTATTACAACATCACTCCTTTCCCAGGGAGCGTATGTCTTAATGATGTTGTAAGGATGATGGTCAGGCACCACAATGTCTGAATTTGGGTCCCTTTTACTACTTATTGATCTCCTGGACCCACATCCCGCATAAGATAGACAACAAAACATTCTCTTAGATCTTTTGTAAGCATCCATATGATGCAGATCTTTCATACGACCATTTTGTTTAAGTCATGACTCTAAATCATCCGTCTGATAATTTTGACTTTAAACAGGTCTCATCTTTATCTTTATCCGTCTAATAGAATAAAGGCGGTTGCTCATGTGAGAGAGCCAACCTCAATCTGTCCGACATACTGGAAAATAGAGCCGAGATTAAAAAAAATGTACACAAACATTTTCAAGAAACTCATATGCAATGTCAAAAAGAACTTATTCTTTTATTAAATTTGATCTTTCATAGACATGGGAATACATTGATACAAATCAGCTCTTATGCAATCCTTGGATGATAAGTGTTTGTAAAACACATCTCTGGGGATCGCCTTCGTAAGCGGATCCGCTATCATCTCATGCGTAGATCTGTACCAAATGTCTACCTCCTTGTTCTTATCATAGTCTTTTGCAAATTTATAGCGGATATCAATGTGTTTGGTCTTACAATGGAATTTTGGATCTTTGACATAGGATATATATGCTTGACTGTCACTGTATATTGGTACAACACCTGAGTCACTTGCATCAATTAGCTTGTCTAAGAATCTCCTAAGCCAAACAGCTTCTTGGACCGCCATGCTAAATGCTACAAATTCGGCTTCCATAGTTGAAAGTGCGATGCAGGATTGCTTTTTGCTACTCCAGGATATTGCACCAGATCCGAGTAGAAAAACATGTCCTGAGATCGATCGTCACTCATCGAGATCACCCGCCCAATCTGCATCAGTGCAGCCTTCGAGCCTCAAGGCATTTCCTTGATAGCATAAAGCATAGTCCGCAGTCCCTTTAAGATACCGCATTATCCTCTTAACCGCTTTCCAGTGTGCTTGTCCTGGATTGGATTGGTAACGACTACCATTCCAACGGCAAAACCGATGTCCGGTCTTGTACACATCATAGCGTACATAAGACTACCAACTGCACTGAAATATGGAACTTTTTCCATAATTTCCCTTTCCTTTTGGTTCTTTGGACACATTTTCAGACATAAATTATCGCATTTGCTTATAGAAGTATCAATAGACTTACAGTCATGCATATTAAAACGTTCTAGAACCTTCTTTATATAAGTCTCTTGTGAAAGAGAAAGAAGTTTCTTCGAACGATTCCTTGAAATATTAACTCCAAGGATATATGTGGCTTCTTCCATGTCTTTCATCTCAAATAATGATGAAAGCCAAGCCTTGATATCCATCACAAAGCCCTTGTCATTTCCGGCTATTAAAATGTCATCTACATAAAGAGACATAATAACATACTTGCTTTTGATCCTCTTGATATATACACAGTTATCTTCATCAAGCATGGTAAAACCATTTGATAAGACAACTTCTTGAAATCGTATATACCATTGCCTCGAAGATTGTTTAAGACCATATATGGACTTACGAAGTTTACAAACCTTATGTTCGTTTCCTTCTTTTACAAACCCTGTTGGTTGTTCCATATATATCTCCTCGTCCAATTCTCCATTGAGAAAGGCAGTCTTTACATCCATTTGATGTAATTCGATGTCTAAGCAAGCTACCAAAGCCAGAATCAAGCGAATCGAGGTAAAACGAACAACAGTTGAGAAGGTCTCTTCGTAGTCTATCCCTTCCTGTTGCGTAAAACCTTTCGCGACAAGGCGATCTTTATATCTGTCTATAGAGCCATCAGCCTTATGCTTGATCTTGAGAACCCATTTGTTCCCAATAGCTCTACGTCCTCTGGGTAAGTTAACCAAGTTCCAGACTCGGTTAATTTTCATGGATTCTAATTCCTCCTTCATTGCTTCCATCCATTTGTCTTTTGCAGGGCATGATACGGCCTGTTTGAAAGTAGCAGGCTCGTCATCTTCTTGTAGTAAAGTCATAAAGGTTTGTGGGAATTCAACCTCAAATCTTAGAGGAGTTAACCTTGTACGACTACTACGTCATATTTGAGATTCTTCAAGTCCTTGTTGACTCGAATTTGGATCAATTCTAATATCACTCCCACTTGGATCATTATTCCCATATGGAATAGGATTCACATCATTCGTATCATCCATTGGTGAAGGTTGAAACGTATTTTCTTCTTCACCAAGAATTCTCCCACTCGAATGAAGTAATCCTTCTTGATCATAAATCTCAAATAGAGATAAGTCTTGACTTATATCGCCCTGTCTTGGAAACTCATTTTCCAAGAAAGTAACATCCCTCGACTCAAATTCAATCAGTCCTCCATTGTCTTCCTGACCAATGAAAACATAACCTTTGGAGTTTTCTGCGTATCGTATAAAGATACATTTCCTCCCCCTTGGCCCAAGTTTTCCATACTTATGGGAGGAACTATGTGCGTAGGATGCACACTCCAAGGTTTTAAAATGCTTAAGTCAGGAGACCTTTGGTTCCACAACTCATTAGGAGTGGAGCTAACTGATTTCGAGGGTACGCTGTTCAAGATGAAAGCAGCCGTCAATAATGCATCACCCCAAAAGGTGATTGGTAAGTTAGCTTGCGCCATCATTTAACGGACCATTTCCATTAAAGTCCTATTCCTCCTTTCTGCAACACCATTTTGTTGTGGAGTATAAGGCATAGTTATTTGATGAACTATGCCCTTATCATCACAAAGTTCCTTAAAACTTGCTGATTGATATTCACCGCCTTTATCGGTTCGCAAGACCTTAATCTTGCGATCTAATTGATTTTCCACTAAACTCATATAGTTTTTAAAGCAGGTTAATGCTTCACTTTTGTGGGATATCAAGATATGTCCGAATCGGGTGAAGTCATCAATAAAAGTGATGAAGTAGGACTTCTCGCGTCTTGTCTTGACACTCATCGGACCACATATGTCCGAATGGATGAGCTGTAATGGAACTTCGGCTCTTGTACCGGTTCCAAACGGCTTGCGACAAGATTTCCCTACAAGGCAATGTTCGCAAGTCGACATTTCGACCTTTGAAACATTGGATAGAAGGCCACGTTTGGAAAGTCTATCCATACGTGTTGGTCCAATGTGACCAAGCCTTGCGTGCCAACAAATTATATCAGATTAACAAACCGAGGAATTTGTAACAAGGAAATTTTCATTAAAATTAGAGGAATCGTACATAGTATTTAATACAATGAATCCCTTAAAAACATACCCAAAACCATTTAAAGAATTATTACAAGATAGGTCCACATTACAATTATGAAAGAACCAACTATAACCAAGACCCATTAAGAAGACCACATATATTATATTCCTTCGAATATCCGGAGCGAAGAGAACATCATGTAGTAAGATAGTGCGGCCGTTGTCCAAGACGAGCTTGCACGTCCCAACGCCTTTCACTTTAACACGTGTGTTGTTTCCTACATATATCCACTTCGTTCCTTGGGGTATCCGGTGATACTCCACGAAGGACCGTCTGTCCTTGCTATGTGGTTGGTGGCACCTGAATCAATTATCCAAAAAGGATTAGATTCTACAAGAAATATTGAACTAGAAACACATATGTAACTAGTATTATTACAAGTTACCTTGTCACCTCCATCCGTACATGAACGGGCATAGTGACCTAACTTGTTGCACTTGAAGCACTTGATTCTCTTCAAGTCTTTCTTCTTGTGCCATTTCTTGTTTCCACCCTTCTGTTTGGGTTTCTTGGTAGACACTGGTTGCTTTTGCTGGTCATGAGCAAACTTCAAGTGATGTTTACGTTTCTTTCCCCCATGTGAGGAACTAGCAACCATATGCACTTCTGCACTTGGCTTGGCGGCCGCAAGCCGCTCTTCCTCTAACTCGAGGTGCTTAGAAACATCGTTGAAGTTCTTGATGCTCTCATTATGAGTGAGATGCATCTTCATGTTGTTCCATTCAATTGGTAGGGACCGTATGACCGCTTGGATTTGTTGCTCATCAGTGATCATATGATCTGCATCCTTTAACTCTGAAATAAGATTCGCCATGTGTCGCAGATGCATTCCTATGGAATGATCTCGACGCTTTTTGTACGAATCGAATTTTATAGTTAAAGAGCGAAGTTTGGTCACTGAGGTGCCACCAAACATCTCCTCAAGCTTGGACCATATGTCTATGGCTCGGTCATATTCTCGAAATATTCGCATTATGTCGTCTGCCATACTTGACAGCAATGTAATGCGAGCAATTTTGTTCTTCCGAGACCAAGCATCGAAAGCTTCCTTGTCTCTTCTGTGTTGGGCCGTAGTGCCTAACTCAGGTTCAATCATTATGTTCTTCAGAGTTTCGAGCACATCTTGCTCCTCTAGAACATATTGTATCTTCATGGACAATAGTTTGTAATTATCGCTGTTGAGTTTTTCACCTTTGTTTAACTCAGCGACGATGTTCTTAGCAGCGGAAGACATTTTAGTTTTAAAATGCTGCAAAAGACATAAAACAAGTTTGATCAAAAACATTGCATAAAGTTTACATTTGATAAGTTACTTTCGAAAAATATTGAAGATGTTGCTCTAGAATCGCAAAGGTCATTACGATGCCAATCACCATCTAGAACAATTTTCAATATTTCCCCATCACTTATCAAACAATAGTACTCTTATAGTACTTGCAGCGGAAAAAGCGTTTTTGAAAAAAACGTATTTTGAAAAACGTGTTTTGCTCACGTATTTTGCAGTGGGAGGTAGTGGCCTGCCCCGGCCATTGCCGGGGTCGAGCCGTGGCCGTGCCAAGGCCAGATTCTCTCCCCCGTAGGGATCCAGGCCCTCCCCCCAGCAGGGGGCTTTACCGTAGGCAACAGCCGTCGGTCAGCATAGGGGCCGGCCATGCAGGCGACCGGGGCCGAGACCGCCCGCACCGTAGGGCTCCTCGGCCTGGCCCTGGCCTCGGCCAGGGCCGACCTGGCCCTGGTCGGCCTCGGCCAGGCCCTGGCCGTAGGCCAGAGCCGGCCTTCGGCCATGGCCCTAGCCTCGGCCAGGGCTGGCTTGGCCCCCGCAGAGGCCAGGGCCGACCCTGGCCCTAGCAGAGGCCAGGGCCGGCCTGGCCCTGGCCGAGGCCAGGGCGCCTGGCCCTGCCAGGGCCGGCCTTGGCCCTGGCATCGGCCAGGGTCGGCCTGGCCTCGGCAGAGGCCAGGGCTCCTCTACCCTTATGGGGTGGTGGTCTTGGTTGTCATTGGCCGAAGCCAACCCCTTCCCCTTTGGGGAGGGGGTGCATCATGCACCAAAGAGATACGTGTTCATCTTCTCCGATGAGAAGTATGAAACCACCTTCTTCTCCGATGAGACACCCGTTCATCGAGAAAGTAGTTATTCTTTAATGGCCGTGTGCCAAAAAAAATAACACACCTTCAAGACGGCAAACTTCACGTTCTACATGAAGAGAGTTCACATTCCCTATTGAATGGAGACTCAGCATCCATGAGGAGTGCGAGTTTGGCGAGATGAATGGTCAGTTCTTCCCGTCACAGAGAGTTCTTGCCATATCTGTAATGGCAAAAGACCCTAACGTGAAAAGAACAACTTGTACGTTCTCTCCGTCACGATGCGCTCCTACCATATCCATAATGGAAGGAAACTCATTCGTGAAAGAGACAACGTCGCATTCATCGGTGAGACCGGAGCGAACCCGTGTGGCTCTGATACCAATGCTAGATCCCATCAAGCGATGATGGAGGATCGAAAGAGAGAAGAGACTTACGTTTGCGTATGCTTCGCTGTAATATCTGAACTTCGCCCTTGGATTCGCCACAACGGTCGGTACTTCGTCACAGAGGATCGAAGCGGCGTTTCACCGTCTAAATCTCTACATGGATGAAGAACTTTAATGGAAGGGAGAAGAGGAAAGAAGATTGCCTTATGCAAACTTATGGCATGAAGGATTAGCCTAAAATGCCTTACCCTTGGGTCCTATTTATAGGCTTTAGGGGTAGTTATTGTAGGAAATAACTACATATAAGCTTATTATCTTATATTAACACCCTTGCTTATCCTCTTCTTCATGCACTTATCAAGTGCCTTTATGCACTTATAATGTGACTTTTTCCACTTATCGAGTGGTCCTTTTCACACATGAAAAGGTTCCCTTCGACCATGCTTTCATGCACACGACATCAAAGGCCCGTAGACCCTCATACATCCCCTCATGGGTGTATACATGTCGTCCATATCCAACAGGGAGGCCTCGTCGAGGAGTGTCCTTCCATCACCGAAGAAGCTCCTTCACGGTTCCTGAAGGTGCTATAATCTGAAGGTGGACGAACGGTCTTGTTGTCGTTGGAAGACATAGCTAGGTACTTGGCTCTAATACCAAATGTAATGCCCTATGAAGCTACTGAACAAGCACTAGAGGGGGGGTGTGAATAGTACTTTAAAATAATTAAGAATATAATTCCTAATTATCTTGCAAACTTTACCAACAATGCGGAAATGTAAATGAAGATAACAAAGAAATGCAATCGCAAACAGACGATATAACGGGTTCGGATCCACCCAAGTCTTCCCGACCTGTTCCCGGTGATCCTTGACCGGCGCCCCAGCGATCTGCGGTGTGGGCGCGGTGTCGTTTACCGCAAGTGCACGGTTAGTGTAGGGTGCGGGAATATCGAACTCAGGGAGGCGAGGTTGTGCTTGGGTCAGGTAGGACCTAAATCACCCCAAGGGGCGAGCTAGCCCGAATCGGTAAATGGTTGTCACGGAAAGAAATAAAGGGTATGCATAATAAAGAAATAAACCCGGGACTTTGGTTTCCGCTCCAACGAGCGGCTCTCGCCGTTACGGCCTACGGGTATGGATAACGATCGGGATTAGGGTCTAATGGTGAGACGTTGCCTCTGAAAGTGGTACCGACGTTCTATGGGCCTGATATTCCGGTCGGTGCCCAGGATGATACACCGGACTTCCCGGATTCGATCAGTGGGCACTCCCGTGTCCATTAACACTGATCGATCCCGGGAGCACTAAGCCCGCAACGATAACTCCCAACGTCTCATCATGCCGCTCCCGCGTGCTAGGATTCGACGTCTACGCTATGGGTGTGAGCTATGGCTAGGGAGTCAACCGCCAAGTTTATTCCCCCTTGGCCCAACGGTCAAAGGCGGTCTTTTTCCCGCCGATGACAATGAAACACCCCGTGTAACCGTTAGATTCCTAATCCCTATCGATTTCCTAGCCCTATGGACACATCGGGAAGAGCCCTCGAAGGGGTTTCCACCAAAATCCTAGATTTGGGAACTACTCACAAAAATCCATGAAAAAGCGATCTAAATAAAAATTAACTGTTGGAATCATAATTGGACAATTGCAATGCGGAAGTAATAGAGTAGATAAGACAATACTAAAATTTGAGAAAGATCTGAAAACTTACAAAAGAGTAACAATTACAGCCGTCACAAAGTGAGAAAACAGTAAAAAAACTAGCAGCTCCCCATTTCTGGAACCCTAGGGGTTCTATTTATAGACTCTCGCATCAACCGATCGGTTGACAAGTCAACCGATTGGTTGATCCGTTACAAAATAATAACAGAAAACGACGAGCTTTCACCCGATCACATGAACCGGTCGGGTGAGTTCTTGAGTGACCGGTTGGATCTTGGAGCCGTCGGGTGAAGCGATCGGTTTGGCGCCCGTGTCTTCAGCTCTTCATCTTCAGCTACAGATGAACCGATCAGGTGAGAGTCACCGGATCGGTTGGCATTTTGCTCCAGAAAACAGAGAACAGGCCCCCGCTGAACCGGTCGACGAACCGGTCGGGTGACTTCCATATGAGCTCCGGCTGAGACGGGGTGGTGCACGCGTGCATCACCCGATCGGTTGGAGATGACCAATCGACCGGGTGAGGGGCTGAAAGATGAATTCTTCGACGTTTGACCCCCTGGATCACGCGTGACTTCTCCCGTTGCTCCGGGGACTTGGGATATCATCGTTAAACGTCCCCTACGTGGTCAATCCCCTGCAATCATGGATAAACAAAGAAAAGTGAAAGAAAACGAGAAAATACAAGAAAATGAATAAAAGACGGCGGAAAAACACGGAGAAACACAAAAGAAAACGTGCGTGAATATATGAAATATAAACGCACGTCAAAATCCCCCAAGCTGAACTCTTCCTCGTCCTCAAGGAAGACGAGGGAGAGTAGGAGCTCGGAAGGGAAAAATAGAGAGGAAGAAAGAAAAAGAAAACTCTAAATCCTAGATCGTCCGTCAGAGCCACCAAAATCAAAAATGACACACCAAGCAAGCAAGCGCCAAATCACACCATTAAACCTAGGAAAACGAGTCCAAATAAGTGTCGTGGGCCCACGCGGTGAAGCGCGAGTGAGTGTGGTCGTGTGCTAGCAAATGGTGTCGCTTTCTACACTGTGCTATGAGGCTCGATATACACAAATCCAAGATATGACCCAAATATAGATTCGAATTGAATTAAGCGGCGAATATAAGTTCAAGCATGCATGAGAAGAGTAAGAATAGAAGCGTATCATGCATCGGGGACTCCACAACTAGGGTTAAGGAAATCACGCCACTATAGCCTAGATACTAGCTAAAAAATTCTTAAGCCAAGTGTTTTCGATAACGAAGGGGGTTGAGATGATGTGGAGTAGAACACTCGGTGCAAATTCTCGCCTTCCCTTTATTCTCGGCAAGTAGGAAAAAATATTCACACGGAAATTTTTTTTGGGTTTTGGGCATTTGTATTTTTTTGGCTTTTTGGCTATACAAAAATTTTCTTTTCTTTTCTTTTTGGGTTTTTCTTTTCTTTTCTCTTTTTTTTTGATTTTTGGGTTTTTGGCTATACACATGTGCACTCTCCCAAGTGGGAGAACGGTACACGACGAGGGGATTTGCACCAAGTAAAACAAAAAAGAAGTCGAAATCTAAACACTCGGGCAAAGGAAACTATTCTCGCTAAATAGAGCGTAGGCTAAATGGGTTATCCTAGTCCTTAGTTGTGGAATCCCGACGCATGCGAATTGAAATATACGATATAAATATAGCATGCATATAGTAGAAACAAATACCGCATATTCAAATCGAAGCATGATAATCTAGGGGTCATTCCTGGACAAGTATATAAAGTAAAATCACAAAGCAGAAGCACACCAAATAGACATGCACGACGCACGACTAACAAGAAAGCTAAGTGGACCCACAATGCGTGAAATGCAAGAGGACTCGAAATCCTAGGGTTAGTGAGTGTGATTATCGATGCAATGCTAGGTGTGTGTGACTTTGTGGCGATTCATCATAGGATTCATCTCTAGGAGAAAGAGCTAAAAAGAAAAAAAGAAAAAAAATAAAAACACGATGAAAACGACACAAAAAACGAAAAAGAAGGACTCAAACGACGCACACAGTGCGACTCCCCCAAGCTGAAGTTTGCATTGCCCTCAATGCAATATGAGTGAGTACGGGAGGGCAATGAAAGTGGGGGGGGGGGGAATACGCACTGACACAAAAAGAAATGAAAACGAGGAAAACACATAGATGAAACTGAAAAAGAAAGAAAGATCAAAATCAAAATCAAACGACACGAAAATAAAAATAAAAATAAAAATAAAACCACACGGCACGACACTCAAAAAATGAAAAGCAAGCACACACACAAAAATGAGAAAAACAAACAAAACACGACAGCACACAAAAGTAGACGTCCCCCAAGCTAAACATGACAGTGCTAGCAAAATGATATGATCAATGAAATCCAGAGATATGCAAGGGGGAGTCAAAAACAAAAGAGGTGAATTCAGAAAGCAACACGCAAATAGTCCCCCCGACAGAGACAAAGCAGGGCCCCGAAAAGGCAGATGGGCACAAATATGGGGGGGGGCAAAAGTGGGAGAGAAAAATCAAGCAGGGACACCACCCTCTGGGGGTGGTGACGGGGGCCTGCGCTGAGGACCAGGAGTCGTGGGGGGTGGAATGTGGAGCTCGGAGACGACGGGTGGGTCTTCACGGATGTGGCGAATGAAGCTTTGAAGAAACGGGAGGTCTCGGTCGACGGACTCCTCGGTTATCCGACCACCCTGACCAGCTAGGAGGACCATGGACGCGAATCGGTCGGCATGGTCATCGGTTTGGAATTGCATCCCATATTCGGGATCGTAAACGTGAGGTGGGGAAGTGGTGCGTGGTGTGGTGGATGGGTTGGAGGTGGTGGGCTGTGTGCGACGGGTATGATGGGTGGGCCTAGGGTTCGAAGAGCTGGCGTCGGTGGGCTTAACACGGCGGGGAGGCATTGTGTGGGTGTCGTTCGTGTGCGTAGGTGCGTAAGAGTACAGTGAATTCAACACAAACACGAAATACGACCAAAAAGCAAATGGAATATTTGGGGTAAGATTAAAATTAAGAAAAGGAGCGAGTTTACCCAAATGAGATGAAGATAGTTGCTCGTAGACGCCCCGATGCTACTCGATTGGAGCACGCTGTGAAGCCGCAGCGATCTCTTCAGCAAGCCGGTCTCATCAACCGATCGCGCTCGAACTCAACCGATCGGTTGATATTGTTGGATATGGAAGACGTTAGTACACCCTTGTAGGGGATGTACGAGGGAAAACGGACCTCGAACGTCGCGTACACGAAGTCGTGTGCAAAGGGAATATGTTCCCTTGCGGAGAGGATCTCTAGAATGATGAGAAAGTCGCATTATATGTGCATAAGTGCATGCGACATATGGCTAATAAAGGGGTAATATCTTAAGCTTATGTTGTACCATGCATATTGTACAACTTAAGCTTATAATATGCCATGTACGATGGTACACCTTAGTTAAATTGTTCCAAAGGAACAATTACTCCTAAAATAACTACCTTGGGGGCTATAAATAAGACCCAATGGTTAGCCATTTCACTTACACTTTTGCATGACATTCTTACATGCATTTCATTCTAGCGAAGCTCTGCCGAAATCCTTCCTCTCTCTTTATCCAAGTTCTTAATCTAAAGGTAGAGATTTAGATTGTGGATTTAGTAGCCTTACTCCGTTCGTGAGAAGACTCGATCCGTCGTGGAGAATCCGAAGGCAAAGTTCCGAGACTACCGTGCCGCATACGCAAGCGTAAGTCTCAACTTTATTTATCGATCCTAACACTGTTTTGACAGGATCCTACATTGGTATCAGAGCCATACGGGTTCACCCCGGTCAAACCACCGCCCTGTCAAAACTATGAACGAGTCGTTGTCTTTTTCACGAATGGGTATCCTACCATTACGGATATGGTAGGAACGCTTCGTGACGGAGAGAACGCAGCGGTTGTTCTTTTCACGTTAGGGTCTTCTGTCATTACGGATATGGCAGGAACTCTCCGTGACGGGAAGAACCGACCGTTCAGGTAGTATGCTATTTTTCATTTTTTGGCACACGGCCATTAGAAAATAACTACTTTCTCGACGAACGTGTGCTTCATCGACGAACGTGTGCTTCACCAGAGAAGAAGGTGGTAGTTATTTCCATCAGGGAAGATGAATTTTGGTGCATGTGTACCATGGCCAAATGGGCCATGAAGGCCATGCACCCCCCTCCCCATGCGGGGGGGGGGGGGGGGGGGGGGGGGGGGGGGGGGGGGGGGGGTTGGCTATGGCCAATAACCACCACGGCCACCCCTCCGGCGGGGTGTGCGGCAACCCCATTCAAAGGGGGTGGCCGGCCATGGCCATATGGGCCATGGTCGGCCAACGCCAAAATGGCCTTGGCCATGGCCGGCCATGGCCAGGCCGACAGTGGCCGGCCCCGGCCAAGGCCAGTGGGCCCTGGTCGTGGCCAAGGCCAGGGGCCGGCCTGGCCGGCCCTGGCAGAGGCCAGGGCCGGCGCCCTGGCCTCGGCCAGGGCCTGGCTGGCCCTGGCAGTGGCCAGGGCCAGCACCCTGGCCACTGCCGGGGCCTGGCCGGCCCTGGCAGAGGCCAGGGCCAATGCCCTGGCCTCGGCCAGGGCCTGGCCGGCCTCGGCCAGGGCAGAGGCCCTGGCCGAGGGGGCCAGGGCCCCTGGCCGGCCAGGGCAGAGGCCCTGGCCGGCCGTTGGCCAAGCCTCGGCCAGGGCAGAGGCCCTGGCCGGGAGAAGTTGCAGACCAAATAATTGGTCGACCAATTTTGTTGTTTTGGTCGACCAATCCGGCAGAAGGTCTTGGTCGATCGTGAACTTGCCGACTGACCCATACGGGGTGACAAAAGGCCTTGGTCAAACTCGAATGTGCCGATTAGCCCATACGGGGCTAATGACAGTCGCCTACTCTTGTTTTATAAAATTTTTTTGGGCTCTACTCCTTGAAGATTAGCCATAGTGCTCTACTTCATGCGAGATTAGCCATGTCATTGTGCTCTACTCTACGGAGATTAGCCAATGTACTTATGACATTGTGCTCTACTCTACGGAGATTAGCCAATGTATTTCAAATTTTTGAAAAATGTGTTTTCAAATAGGTTATGTCCCGTCCTTAATCGGGATAGCGCAATTTAGAATTCCAAGTCCTACCACGATCCGGCCATGGTTATCTAACCCATGGGTGTGTAGAACAGGTCTCGTGGCTTGGCAATTGTTGCGCTAAAATTCTTTGCGCAAACTCTCACCTATTCCATTTTGAAAGATATGTTTTCAAAAAGTATTTTTCCGCTGCAGGTACCATACGGGTATCATTTCTGATTTCTTTTTACTTAAGATAAGTAAGAGGGATACTTTGAAAGTTACTTCTAGATGGTAGTTGGGAACGTAGTGAACTTCTCGATTCTAGAGTAACATTTCAGCGCATCCAAGGAACTTATCAAGTGTTTAAAGAATCGAAACTTTATGCATAGAATTTTGATCGTGGTTTTCATTTTCTTTGCAGTTTTTTGATTCGAATATGTCTACCGCTTCTAAGAACATTGTCGCAGAGCTTAACAAAGGTGAAAAGCTCAACGACGACAATTATAAACTTTGGTCAATAAAAATCCAATATGTTTTGGAAGAGCAAGATGTGCTTGAAACACTCCAAAACATAATGGAAGAACCTAAGTTGGGCAATACGGCCCAACACAAGAGGGACCGAGAAGCTTATGAGACTTGGACTCGAAAGAACAAAATAGCACGTATTACGTTATTGTCCACAATGGACAATGACATAATGCGTCTATTTCGGGAATTCGACCTAGCCAAAGACATATGATCTGAGCTAGAAATAAAGTTTGGTGGAACTTCGGTTACCAAACTTCGCTCCTTAAATATTCAATTTGATTCGTACAAGATGCGGCGAGATCACTCTATGAAAAAGCATCTCCGCCACATGGCGAATCTCATATCTGAATTGAAGGATGCGGGTGTTACGCTGTCTGACGAACAACAGATCCAAGCAGTCATTCGTTCACTCCCAGATAGCTGGGATAACATGAAATTGCACCTCACTCATAATGAGTGCATTAAAACTTTAAGCGATGTATCAAAACACCTCGAACTCGAGGAAGAGCGGATTCAAGCCGCAAAACCTAGTGCAGAAGTGCACATGGCCGCTAGTTCCTCACATGGAGGAAATAAGCGGAAGAATAAACGCTTAAGGTTTGTGAACGAACGAAAGCAAGAACCGGAAACCTCAAAGAAGACTAAGAACAAAAGGTGGCAAAAGAATGTGCACTCAAAGAAGAAAAACTTGAAAAAGATCAAGTGCTTTAAGTGCAACAAGTACGGTCACTTCGCCCGTACGTGTACGGATGGAAGTGATAAGGTAACTTGTAGGGCTAGTTACATATGTGTTTCTAGTTCCGTGTTTCTTGCTGAATCTAACTATTTTTGGTTGATTGATTCAGGGGCCACAGACCACGTAGCGAAGGACAGAAGGTTCTTCGTAGAGTATCGAAAGATAACTCAAGGAAAAAAGTGGATATACGTCGGCAACAACACTCGTGTTGAAGTCAAAGGCGTCGGAACATGCAAGCTAGTTCTCGACAACGGCCGAACTTTATTATTGCACGACGTCCTCTTTGCTCCAGATATTAGAAGGAATATCGTATCCGTGGTCATGTTAATGTCTTTAGATTATGAATGGAGGTTCTATAAACAAAAGGTTGACGTTGTTTGTAATAGTTCTTTAATTGGGTCGGGTAATGTTTGTAATGGATTAATTGTTTTAAACACAATGTATGATGATTCTTTTTCTATTAATGAAAGTTTCCATTTGACAAATGCTTCTAACTCTGAATCTGAGATCATTTGTTGGCATGCAAGACTTGGTCATATTGGACCAACTAGAATGGATAGACTTGCCAAAAGTGGCTTGCTATCTAATGTTTCAAAAGTTGAAATGTCAACTTGCGAACATTGTCTTGTAGGGAAAACTTGTCGCAAGCCGTTTGGAACTGGCACAAGGGCCGAAGTTCCATTACATCTTATCCATTCAGACATTTGCGGTCCAATGAATGTTAAGACAAGACGCGGAAAGTCCTATTTCATCACATTCATTGACGACTTTACCCATTTCGGTCATATTTATTTGATTTCCCACAAACATGAAGCTTTATCTTGCTTCAAAAACTATATGAGTTTAGTGGAAAATCAACTAGATCGCAAGATAAAGGTCTTGCGAACCGATCGGGGTGGAGAATATCAATCAATGAGTTTTAAGGAAGTCTGTGATGAAAAAGGCATAGTTCATCAAATAACTATGCCTTATACTCCGCAACAAAACGGTGTTGCGGAAAGAAGAAATAGGACATTGATGGATATGGTCCGATCAATGATGTCTCAGGCAAATTTGCCCATCACCTTTTGGGGTGATGCATTATTGACGACAGCATTCATCTTAAACCGTGTACCCTCGAAGTCGGTAAGTTCTATTCCTTATGAGTTGTGGAACAATAGAACTTCAGACTTAAGCATTCTAAAACCTTGGGGTTGTGCCTCTTACGCACATTTATCCTCTCACAAATATGGCAAACTTGGGCCACGTGGGAGGAAGTGTATCTTCATCCGATACGCTGAAAACTCCAAAGGATATGTTTTCATCGGTCAAGAGGACAATGGGGGTCTAATAGAATTCAAATCGAGGGATGTTGTCTTCTTGGAAAACGAGTTTCCAAGACAGGGTGAGATAAGTCAAGACTTATCCTTGTTTGAGACTTGGGATCAAGAAGGATCGGAACGTTCGAGTGGGAGAATCCTTGGTGAAGAAGAAAATACGTTTCAAACTTCACCAATGGATGATGCGAACGATACCAATCCTATTCCGAGTGGGAGTGATATTATTCCAAGTGGGAGTGATGTCATTCCAAGTGGGAGTGATCAAACTCAAGCAAGACGTAGTAATCGAACGAGGCTAACACCTCTGAGATTTGAGGATGAATTTCCTCAAACTTTCATGACATTACTACAAGATGATGACGAACCTGCAAATTTCAAACAGGCCGTCACATGCCCTGCTAAAGATAAATGGATAGCGGTAATGGAAGAAGAACTTCAATGCATGAAAACAAACCAAGTCTGGGACTTGGTTGATTTACCTAAGGGACGTAGAGCCATTGGGAACAAGTGGGTTCTCAAAATCAAGCATAAGGCTGATGGCTCCATCGAGAAATATAAAGCTCGCCTTGTTGCGAAAGGTTTCACGCAATAGGAAGGAATAGACTACGAAGAGACTTTCTCTCCTGTCGTGCGTTTTACCTCCATTCGCTTAATTCTGGCAATGGTGGCTTGTTTGGACCTCGAGTTACATCGGATGGATGTAAAGACTGCTTTTCTTAACGGAGAACTAGATGAGGAGATCTACATGGAACAACCAAACAGGTTCGTACAAGAAGAAAACAAACATAAGGTTTGTAAACTTCGTAAATCCATATATGGTCTTAAACAATCCTCAAGGCAGTGGTATATGCGCTTTCAAGAAGTCGTTTTGTGGTATGGTTTCTCCATGCTCGACGAAGACAACTGCGTATATATTAAGAGGATTAAAAACAAGTATGTAATTATGTCTCTTTATGTAGATGACATACTTATAGCCGGAAATGATAAGCGTCTTATCATGGATATCAAAGCTTGGCTTTCATCCGTCTTTGAGATGAAAGACATGGGTGAAGCTGCATATATCCTTGGGGTTAAGATCTCAAGGAATCGTTCCAAGAAACTTCTTTCTCTCTCTCAAGAGACATATATAAAGAAAGTTTTAGAACGGTTTAATATGCAGGACTGCAAGCCAATTGATACTCCAATAAGCAAAGTCGAGGGTCTATGTTTGAAAATGTGTCCCAAAGATCCAAAAGAAAAGAAAGCTATGGAAAAGGTTCCATACTCCAGTGCTGTCGGGAGTCTGATGTACGCCATGATGTGTACCAGACCGGACATTTGCTATGTGTCACGCCCCGCTTCCCAAAAACGTGGAGGCGAAGCGTGAGAAGGTCCGCTCGGACTTGAAGCTACAAAGCTGCAAGTCCGATAAGTGTCAATCAAATTTAAAACTACAGGTCCTTGCAACGCGAGCGAAACAAGATAATAATAATAAAATGAGACAAAAGAATAATCTCAGAATATCCATAAATATAAATACCAACATCGCAGAAAAGCCAACAGGCTGAAATAAAAAGAGACTAAAGGCCCAAACATGGCCAACAAAAGTACAAAGTACAAACGACGGTGCTACGCACCAATAACAAACAAAAGGCCCTAAACAAAATAAAGCTCAACAAAGACTCAAAGAATGGTCACCGGTGTCCATCACAATCCTCCTGTGCAATCATGGACTCAGACTCAGCGTCAGCAAGGCATCACGTACTCAGCAACGGTCTCTGGCTCAGGGTCTAACATGTGACACCCAAAAGAGCAAGGGGCACATGTCAGCAAGTCTACAAGAGACTTGTGCAAGGAAACTGAAAGTACAAGTAAAAGCAACCTAAAAGTTCTAGCATGATGCAATGACATGGCAGTTAAAGTAATGAGTGCAACAGGTAAAGTAAAGCGAAGTAAAGTACGAGCATGGCATGACATTCACAAGACAAGTACAAGACAAGAAAAGTAAGCACCTCGTGCACAGAGATTCTGTCTTTTGGCTAGAGGGCTGATCAGGCCACTCCTAAGTTCAAGCGAACGTTTATCCCTACCCCTCCACGTGTGTCGAGCCAGGGCATTACCCCCGAACTTGGAATGCTCGCTTTTGGATCACGAGCCAGGAAGTGTTTTAAACAAGTATGGCCTAGGGGTGCACCTAGCCAGGGACACAGAAACACGGATTTGTACAAGTATTTTGTAGCGTGTGCTACGATGCAACAATCAATTTGGATGACAAGTAAGATGCAATGCATGGCAGTTAAAAGTACGTACAGTTTAAGGAAAGTAAACGTGACAGTTTAGTATGCATGAACAACAAGTTTAAAGGGTTGGATCTAGCTTCGTTGTCAAGCTAGATCAATTAGGTGACGGATCTAGTTTCGTTGTCCAACTAGATCAAGTAGGCGTCTAGCCAGCTATCATTTCACTGACTAGTCTCTTTTACGCTAGGAACAAGGAAGTGGCCTAAAAACATGGCCCTACACAAGAGTTGGCAAGTTTCACTTGCCTGCAAGCACGACGTCTGAGCACACCGTCCAATGAGTCCAATAATCACAATTATCCTACGTGCACAAGTCCACCGGCCTAAAGTCCATATTATTAATCTTGATTAGTGAATTTAAAACATTTAAAATACTTTGAAAATACTGATTTTAGTCTTGATTAGCATGCAATTGGGTTGGGGGTCCTAGGGGTACAAAGCGTTACCTCAACACGACGCGAAAGCTACGCCGGCGTCGGGTAGCGACGCCGGGGGTTGGAATAATAGAACGCGCTCCAAGTCCTGATTCCAATATAGTTTCCTCGCTGGAAAGTTCAGAGCATCAACACGGGCGACGATTCCAGATTCCAAAGCTCGCACGTGCGACGACGGGCTACGACGTGCGACGACGTCGTACGCGGCAAGTCGTCGAAGAGAACACACCTAGGTGGGGCCCACAGCAGTCCTAGGGGCCTTTGGGGGACCCACAATAACTCTGGAGAACTTGGGGGGCCCACGGAGGCAAGTGGTGCGACGGATGCGGGGTTGCGACGTTTGCTCTCGGTCGTACACAGCCAAATGCGGGGGCTGCCATCGGTCGCTGCGGGGGAACGGGCTTGGTGCAGCGCTTGGGTCGGTCGCAGCCTTGGTTCTCTCGGTCGCTGCGGGGAGGGCCGTCGGTCAGACACTGGGGAACGGAAGTTGCAACGTCGCAACGTTGCAACGATGCGGAGAGCGGTCGGTGCGGGCGAATGGCTCGGTCAGATGCGGAGCGGAGCGGGCGAACGGTGCGGGGGTCGGTGCGGTGCGGAGATGCGGGGATGTCGAGCGGGTCTCTCGGTCTGACCGAGAGATCCTATCGGTCGAAGCGGGGAACGGAGCGGCTGCAGCAGCGGGGTGCAGGCGGGGCTTGGTGCGGGCGGAAGCATCGGTCGGAGCGGGGAAAACGGCCTCGTTTCTTCGGTCGGGCGGTGGCTGAACGTCGCAACGTTGCGACGAATCGTCGCAACGTCCAATTTGGGTTTTGGAAGAGGCTAGGGCTAATTTCTTGCGAAAATAGGTCTTCCTAGGAGTTGTTTATATAGTGTAGATGGGTTGACTTGGTCTAGGGCTAAATCTAATCGGATTAGAAGTTTAAAATAATTTAAAATTTGAAATTCAACTTCTCCAACTCACCCAAGGGTTTGACTTGGTCCAAATGAGCTGGAAATTGGCTCAAAAATTCTTTAAAACGTTTTAAACTCAAATAAATTTTATTTGGCCGAAAATAATTTATAAATTAATTATTAAAAATAATATAAAACTTGTTAAAAATATAAAAGTGGTCAAATAAACTCCAAAAATTATAAAATAAATATCGTGGTGGTCATGTTGACGAGTGTGAGCTAACTAAGAAGACGGATCTCAATTTAGACTTCGGACGACGAAACTAAAAATAGAAACGTCTCCCGTCAAGAGTGAGAATCGTCACGTCTCATCGAGTAAGTTTAAATTGTGGAAAAACGACTCGAGAAGTGTCATTCCAAGATAGTGCCACTATTTAATACTCTCAGAGACGTTCACAACGGCATATCACACAAAAGTGTTCACAATCAAACAAAGCCTAAAATAAACACGTGCACGGTCAAAAGCACGTGCACGAACAACGTACAACGAAAAGTGGTCGTTACATCCTCCCCACCTTAGAATAAAGTCCGTCCTCGGACTTTCTAATATAGCTAGTCGCTCTAGTAACTACCCCAATCAAGTCATATAATAATTCAACCAGATATAGTCATCACAAGTGCTTATATATGCACTAGGTAGTCAACATTAACACTACCAACACGTATATATATACATTTACATACGTATACACTTATACCTATTATAGTCAGTCAGACTCATACATGTATTTCAATCAGGTATATAAACATACATCTCTTATATAACTGCTACTCACAAAACAATAGTTCAGATACTCATATAAGGATAGTCTCACACTTAGCCAATACAATCATTGCTCTACCTATAGGTAGCTACCTATGCACAAACATCAAGGGTATACTACCCTCTAATAGTCATCCAATACCAAACATCTCACACATATAGTCACGCCATACCATTATTAATCAAGTTTTACTATATCTAATATATGTTCACCACTACTATAATTTCACAATATATAGTCATTCAATGCATTCAAATATTCCACCATACATTCACATTACGTACGGTCCTATAACTGCATTTACGACACGCCACATATATCATAGTCATCAAAACCTATAACTAAGCACATACTTACCCGTGCATGGTGCACACCCATACACGCTAACATTTCATTTACGCATACCATTCATACCATTATATTACTAGCACATCTATGCACCTAGTTTAGCTAGCACACAAGCAAGTCCTTAGTAAATAACTATACCACAAGACCAACACCTATAACTATATACTGGTGTAGCGACCCACAGTCATGTGCGTAACTCAACCAGGCACAAACACTTATATCACTATACATACATCAAGCATTGCTATATTCAAACTACAAACATACATTCAATATACTTAGAGTATACTCACTCAAGCTTGAGTGAGACTCAATACACATATCAGAATATTCTATATACGTAACACGACATTCATACTTATACCAATACCACTCCCATATATATACATCTACCAATACAACCATATACATTCCATAAATCAATCACACTTAACATTTAGTCAGGTAACACCCACATAGTTCAATCTAATTATATACCATAATAATAACATTACAGACATCAGCACCCACATATTTATAATACCCTCCCTAGTACAAACATTCACCGTATAGTCACACATAAATAAAGTATATATTCACACCATAGCATACTACCTATAATTAGTATACTAACACATCCACACATACATAAGTAAGATGTGCAATAGTCGTGTATACCTCACTGTATGCACGCATGCAACATCCCGAAAAGCAAGCAATACCAATCAAAATTATACTCCTACTACCATATGTATATCACCTATATACTCAGGCAATAAAACATAACTACTTACGTCTAAACACAATACATACCCACATATGAGCACACACTCATACGTGCTAACCTATAGATCACATAATAGGCCTACCCTCTTAACCATACGTACTCTTATTATTATCACTACTAACATACACATAGCTTTACCAATCATTTATTTCAACCATTATAAGTATCTCTAACTACATACACAACTTAGATATTTCAACGCTGCCTCTTATATACACAAGCATCCCTAGGATAATATAGCTATTCACACAAAAATCAATAACTACTAACACACAACAACTTCATACTATCACGAATAACTCCGAGTATATATATATATCACTCAATAGGCAAACATCAATATACTATGGGAATATACTCATTCAAGCCCACGTACACAAGTTAGGTACGTGCACTACGACTACCTCACAAGGTCCAAGGGCCTACTAACAATTAAGAGTTGACACAGACATTGAAGGACCCTAAGGCCTAAGCAATAAAGAGAGATCGGGAGCGTGACGAGGGAAGGATCGATAAGCACGAGTTCAGATAGGACGAATACAAGGAGACAGCTTGGTTAGGGAAAACATTGACTCGATGGTGATGTTTAGGTAGAAGGAAAAGGAGATGTAGTGATGCTTATATAGGAGGGGAAAAGAAAATAGGGTAAATAGCATGAGCTAAAATACGCAAAACTGAAAACTGTTGTACTTCAAAAAAAAATTGGAATTCCGCATCTGTATAAAATATTTGAAGATCGATAAAGCGAGTTGAAATAAGTTTGAGTCGAATATTCATAATAAGAGAAAATGTTTTATTGGTTTATACAAAATCAATTTAAAAGGAAGTAAAATCATTTACACGAATATTAAGGACGTGGTTTAGAAAATTTATACGTCAGTAATTTAATATAATGTTGTCAAAAAGTTTTGGAAAGTCGAAGTATGAAATCAAGTAACGGAAGAATTTAAACTCATGCTTTCAAAACTTTTAGGCTATGGAGAAATTTAAAATGATCGGTTTGAAACTACTTTTAAAGAACCAGGGTTTGCCAAAAATGAAAAAAAACTGATTTACGCAAGGTTCTTAATATACGAGCTCAACAAGTCTGGCACGGATATAGAAATAATTAAAATTCAATTTGGTTTAGAAATTTTTCTAAAAGCGTGTATAGTGAGCGGAAAGAAAATAATAGTAACTTAGCATAAGAATTATCAAGATCGAATAGCAAATCTTTAAAATCAAATCAGGGAGGGTTTAAAGCAGGAAGAGGTCATGAAAATAGTAATTTTGCAAAAATCTGAAGTAGCGAAAACGACGAGCAAAGACCAACTTGCTGAAAGCTGAAATTCCATGTGACTTGAAAGTATATTAAAGTAACCACGACGTATCATTCGTATAACCCAAATAAGGAGAAAATTACTAATCGAATTGGGCAAGGCAAAAGTACTGTCCAGAATAAAATTAATATATGAGGGGACAACACATTTACCTAAGTACAAAAACATAGGCTGGGAAAATATTATAAACTAGTATTCAAAAATTTCGACAAACGTTTTAAAAATTTTAAATCAATGAAGGAGTATGAAGTATTAGTATATTAAAATTTTGAGCAAAATTAAACTTAGTGGAAGGGAAGAAAAAATATTTTCAGAAAGGTTCAAGATTTGCAATGGAGATGTTTGAAAATTGACGACGATCGTCATGAGGCGATCTCGTGAATCGAGGCAAGGAAATTTGGTCGGGTGATCAGAACATACATACGCCTAGGATATGATTCTGGAGGATCTACGGGGAAATTCCTACGGTCGACCAACTAAAGATTTGGAACTAGGCATTAAGACTTCTAAAGGTTAGACGGTAAAGGAAAGCGTTCAACTTGGTCCGAAATCGATGAACCCAAAAGCGAACGACCGAAGGAAAATCTAGAAGTCTAATATGGTCAGGGTTAGGCAAGAACCACTAAGGTAACTCGTACGACGATTAAATCAATTGCTGACAGGGAGTCTAACTACAATCAGGGCCTTTAACTAGCAAGCACAGACGTCTAACTAAGCCTTCTTATTACCTAGTGTCATAAGAAAACGACTAGACTCAGGGCTTATGACTCGGATGTTGCAATTTATTTAATGGACATTCCGTTATTATCGTTGTTTCGTTAATTCGCAATTGCAAGACTGGACCTGCATGGGCCACCAACAAAACCTGTCACGCCCCGCTTCCCAAAAACGTGGAGGCGAAGCGTGAGAAGGTCCGCTCGGACTTGAAGCTACAAAGCTGCAAGTCCGATAAGCGTCAATCAAATTTAAAACTGCAGGTCCTTGCAACGCGAGCGAAACAAGATAATAATAATAAAATGAGACAAAAGAATAATCTCAGAATATCCATAAATATAAATACCAACATCGCAGAAAAGCCAACAGGCTGAAATAAAAAGAGACTAAAGGCCCAAACATGGCCAACAAAAGTACAAAGTACAAACGATGGTGCTACGCACCAATAACAAACAAAAGGCCCTAAACAAAATAAAGCTCAACAAAGACTCAAAGAATGGTCACCGGTGTCCACCACAATCCTCCTGTGCAATCATGGACTCAGACTCAGCGTCAGCAAGGCATCACGTACTCAGCAACGGTCTCTGGCTCAGGGTCTAACATGTGACACCCAAAAGAGCAAGGGGCACATGTCAGCAAGTCTACAAGAGACTTGTGCAAGGAAACTGAAAGTACAAGTAAAAGCAACCTAAAAGTTCTAGCATGATGCAATGACATGGCAGTTAAAGTAATGAGTGCAACAGGTAAAGTAAAGCGAAGTAAAGTACGAGCATGGCATGACATTCACAAGACAAGTACAAGACAAGAAAAGTAAGCACCTCGTGCACAGAGATTCCGTCTTTTGGCTAGAGGGCTGATCAGGCCACTCCTAAGCTCAAGCGAACGTTTATCCCTACCCCTCCACGTGTGTCGAGCCAGGGCATTACCCCCGAACTTGGAATGCTCGCTTCTGGATCACGAGCCAGGAAGTGTTTTAAACAAGTATGGCCTAGGGGTGCACCTAGCCAGGGACACAGAAACACGGATTTGTACAAGTATTTTGTAGCGTGTGCTACGATGCAACAATCAATTTGGATGACAAGTAAGATGCAATGCATGGCAGTTAAAAGTACGTACAGTTTAAGGAAAGTAAACGTGACAGTTTAGTATGCATGAACAACAAGTTTAAAGGGTTGGATCTAGCTTCGTTGTCAAGCTAGATCAATTAGGTGACGGATCTAGTTTCGTTGTCAAACTAGATCAAGTAGGCGTCTAGCCAGCTATCATTTCACTGACTAGTCTCTTTTACACTAGGAATAAGGAAGTGGCCTAAAAACATGGCCCTACACAAGAGTTGGCAAGTTTCACTTGCCTGCAAGCACGACGTCTGAGCACACCGTCCAATGAGTCCAATAATCACAATTATCCTACGTGCACAAGTCCACCGGCCTAAAGTCCATATTATTAATCTTGATTAGTGAATTTAAAACATTTAAAATACTTTGAAAATACTGATTTTAGTCTTGATTAGCATGCAATTGGGTTGGGGGTCCTAGGGTACAAAGCGTTACCTCCACACGACGCGAAAGCTACGCCGGCGTCGGGTAGCGACGCCGGGGGTTGGAATAATAGAACGCGCTCCAAGTCCTGATTCCAATATAGTTTCCTCGCTGGAAAGTTCAGAGCATCAACACGGGCGACGATTCCAGATTCCAAAGCTCGCACGTGCGACGACGGGCTACGACGTGCGACGACGTCGTACGCGGCAAGTCGTCGAAGAGAACACACCTAGGTGGGGCCCACAGCAGTCCTAGGGGCCTTTGGGGGACCCACAATAACTCTGGAGAACTTGGGGGGCCCACGGAGGCAAGTGGTGCGACGGATGCGGGGTTGCGACGTTTGCTCTCGGTCGTACACAGCCAAATGCGGGGGCTGCCATCGGTCGCTGCGGGGGAACGGGCTTGGTGCAGCGCTTGGGTCGGTCGCAGCCTTGGTTTTCTCGGTCGCTGCGGGGAGGGCCGTCGGTCAGACACTGGGGAACGGAAGTTGCAACGTCGCAACGTTGCAACGATGCGGAGAGCGGTCGGTGCAGGCGAACGGCTCGGTCAGATGCGGAGCGGAGCGGGCGAACGGTGCGGGGGTCGGTGCGGTGCGGAGATGCGGGGATGTCGAGCGGGTCTCTCGGTCTGACCGAGAGATCCTATCGGTCGAAGCGGGGAACGGAGCGGCTGCAGCAGCGGGGTGCAGGCGGGGCTTGGTGCGGGCGGAAGCATCGGTCGGAGCGGGGAAAACGGCCTCGTTTCTTCGGTCGTGCGGTGGCTGAACGTCGCAACGTTGCGACGAATCGTCGCAACGTCCAATTTGGGTTTTGGAAGAGGCTAGGGCTAATTTCTTGCGAAAATAGGTCTTCCTAAGAGTTGTTTATATAGTGTAGATGGGTTGACTTGGTCTAGGGCTAAATCTAATAGGATTAGAAGTTTAAAATAATTTAAAATTTGAAATTCAACTTCTCCAACTCACCCAAGGGTTTGACTTGGTCCAAATGAGCTGGAAATTGGCTCAAAAATTCTTTAAAACATTTTAAACTCAAATAAATTTTATTTGGCCGAAAATAATTTATAAATTAATTATTAAAAATAATATAAAACTTGTTAAAAATATAAAAGTGGTCAAATAAACTCCAAAAATTATAAAATAAATATCGTGGTGGTCATGTTGACGAGTGTGAGCTAACTAAGAAGACGGATCTCAATTTAGACTTCGGACGACGAAACTAAAAATAGAAACGTCTCCCGTCAAGAGTGAGAATCGTCACGTCTCATCGAGTAAGTTTAAATTGTGGAAAAACGACTCGAGAAGTGTCGTTCCAAGATAGTGCCACTATTTAATACTCTCAGAGACGTTCACAACGGCATATCACACAAAAGTGTTCACAATCAAACAAAGCCTAAAACAAACACGTGCACGGTCAAAAGCACGTGCACGAACAACGTACAACGAAAAGTGGTCGTTACATCCTCCCCACCTTAGAATAAAGTCCGTCCTCCGACTTTCTAATATAGCTAGTCGCTCTAGTAACTACCCCAATCAAGTCATATAATAATTCAACCAGATATAGTCATCACAAGTGCTTATATATGCACTAGGTAGTCAACATTAACACTACCAACACGTATATATATACATTTTCATACGTATACACTTATACCTATTATAGTCAGTCAGACTCATACATGTATTTCAATCAGGTATATAAACATACATCTCTTATATAACTGCTACTCACAAAACAATAGTTCAGATACTCATATAAGGATAGTCTCACACTTAGCCAATACAATCATTGCTCTACCTATAGGTAGCTACCTATGCACAAACATCAAGGGTATACTACCCTCTAATAGTCATCCAATACCAAACATCTCACACATATAGTCACGCCATACCATTATTAATCAAGTTTTACTATATCTAATATATGTTCACCACTACTATAATTTCACAATATATAGTCATTCAATGCATTCAAATATTCCACCATACATTCACATTACGTACGGTCCTATAACTGCATTTACGACACGCCACATATATCATAGTCATCAAAACCTATAACTAAGCACATACTTACCCGTGCATGGTGCACACCCATACACGCTAACATTTCATTTACGCATACCATTCATACCATTATATTACTAGCACATCTATGCACCTAGTTTAGCTAGCACACAAGCAAGTCCTTAGTAAATAACTATACCACAAGACCAACACCTATAACTATATACTGGTGTAGCGACCCACAGTCATGTGCGTAACTCAACCAGGCACAAACACTTCTATCACTATACATACATCAAGCATTGCTATATTCAAACTACAAACATACATTCAATATACTTAGAGTATACTCACTCAAGCTTGAGTGAGACTCAATACACATATCAGAATATTCTATATACGTAACACGACATTCATACTTATACCAATACCACTCCCATATATATACATCTACCAATACAACCATATACATTCCATAAATCAATCACACTTAACATTTAGTCAGGTAACACCCACATAGTTCAATCTAATTATATACCATAATAATAACATTACAGACATCAGCACCCACATATTTATAATACCCTCCCTAGTACAAACATTCACCGTATAGTCACACATAAATAAAGTATATATTCACACCATAGCCTACTACCTATAATTAGTATACTAACACATCCACACATACATAAGTAAGATGTGCAATAGTCGTGTATACCTCACTGTATGCACGCATGCAACATCCCGAAAAGCAAGCAATACCAATCAAAATTATACTCCTACTACCATATGTATATCACCTATATACTCAGGCAATAAAACATAACTACTTACGTCTAAACACAATACATACCCACATATGAGCACACACTCATACGTGCTAACCTATAGATCACATAATAGGCCTACCCTCTTAACCATACGTACTCTTATTATTATCACTACTAACATACACATAGCTTTACCAATCATTTATTTCAACCATTATAAGTATCTCTAACTACATACACAACTTAGATATTTCAACGCTGCCTCTTATATACACAAGCATCCCTAGGATAGTATAGCTATTCACACAAAAATCTATAACTACTAACACACAACAACTTCATACTATCACGAATAACTCCGAGTATATATATATATCACTCAATAGGCAAACATCAATATACTATGGGAATATACTCATTCAAGCCAACGTACACAAGTTAGGTACGTGCACTACGACTACCTCACAAGGTCCAAGGGCCTACTAACAATTAAGAGTTGACACAGACATTGAAGGACCCTAAGGCCTAAGCAATAAAGAGAGATCGGGAGCGTGACGAGGGAAGGATCGATAAGCACGAGTTCAGATAGGACGAATACAAGGAGACAGCTTGGTTAGGGAAAACATTGACTCGATGGTGATGTTTAGGTAGAAGGAAAAGGAGATGTAGTGATGCTTATATAGGAGGGGAAAAGAAAATAGGGTAAATAGCATGAGCTAAAATACGCAAAACTGAAAACTGTTGTACTTCAAAAAAAATTGGAATTCCTCATCTGTATAAAATATTTGAAGATCGATAAAGCGAGTTGAAATAAGTTTGAGTCGAATATTCATAATAAGAGAAAATGTTTTATTGGTTTATACAAAATCAATTTAAAAGGAAGTAAAATCATTTACACGAATATTAAGGACGTGGTTTAGAAAATTTATACGTCAGTAATTTAATATAATGTTGTCAAAAAGTTTTGGAAAGTCGAAGTATGAAATCAAGTAACGGAAGAATTTAAACTCATGCTTTCAAAACTTTTAGGCTATGGAGAAATTTAAAATGATCGGTTTGAAACTACTTTTAAAGAACCAGGGTTTGCCAAAAATGAAAAAAAAAAAACTGATTTACGCAAGGTTCTTAATATACGAGCTCAACAAGTCTGGCACGGATATAGAAATAATTAAAATTCAATTTGGTTTAGAAATTTTTCTAAAAGCGTGTATGGTGAGCGGAAAGAAAATAATAGTAACTTAGCATAAGAATTATCAAGATCGAATAGCAAATCTTTAAAATCAAATCAGGGAGGGTCTAAAGCAGGAAGAGGTCATGAAAATAGTAATTTTGCAAAAATCTGAAGTAGCGAAAACGACGAGCAAAGACCAACTTGCTGAAAGCTGAAATTCCATGTGACTTGAAAGTATATTAAAGTAACCACGACGTATCATTCGTATAACCCAAATAAGGAGAAAATTACTAATCGAATTGGGCAAGGCAAAAGTACTGTCCAGAATAAAATTAATATATGAGGGGACAACACATTTACCTAAGTACAAAAACATAGGCTGGGAAAATATTATAAACTAGTATTCAAAAATTTCGACAAACGTTTTAAAAATTTTAAATCAATGAAGGAGTATGAAGTATTAGTATATTAAAATTTTGAGCAAAATTAAACTTAGTGGAAGGGAAGAAAAAATATTTTCAGAAAGGTTCAAGATTTGCAATGGAGATGTTTGAAAATTGACGACGATCGTCATGAGGCGATCTCGTGAATCGAGGCAAGGAAATTTGGTCGGGTGATCAGAACATACATACGCCTAGGATATGATTCTGGAGGATCTACGGGGAAATTCCTACGGTCGACCAACTAAAGATTTGGAACTAGGCATTAAGACTTCTAAAGGTTAGACGGTAAAGGAAAGCGTTCAACTTGGTCCGAAATCGATGAACCCAAAAGCGAACGACCGAAGGAAAATCTAGAAGTCTAATATGGTCAGGGTTAGGCAAGAACCACTAAGGTAACTCGTACGACGATTAAATCAATTGCTGACAGGGAGTCTAACTACAATCAGGGCCTCTAACTAGCAAGCACAGACGTCTAACTAAGCCTTCTTATCACCTAGTGTCATAAGAAAACGACTAGACTCAGGGCTTATGACTCGGATGTTGCAATTTATTTAATGGACATTCCGTTATTATCGTTGTTTCGTTAATTCGCAATTGCAAGACTGGACCTGCATGGGCCACCAACAAAACCTGTCACGCCCCGCTTCCCAAAAACGTGGAGGCGAAGCGTGAGAAGGTCCGCTCGGACTTGAAGCTACAAAGCTGCAAGTCCGATAAGCGTCAATCAAATTTAAAACTGCAGGTCCTTGCAACGCGAGCGAAACAAGATAATAATAATAAAATGAGACAAAAGAATAATCTCAGAATATCCATAAATATAAATACCAACATCGCAGAAAAGCCAACAGGCTGAAATAAAAAGAGACTAAAGGCCCAAACATGGCCAACAAAAGTACAAAGTACAAACGACGGTGCTACGCACCAATAACAAACAAAAGGCCCTAAACAAAATAAAGCTCAACAAAGACTCAAAGAATGGTCACCGGTGTCCACCACAATCCTCCTGTGCAATCATGGACTCAGACTCAGCGTCAGCAAGGCATCACGTACTCAGCAACGGTCTCTGGCTCAGGGTCTAACATGTGACACCCAAAAGAGCAAGGGGCACATGTCAGCAAGTCTACAAGAGACTTGTGCAAGGAAACTGAAAGTACAAGTAAAAGCAACCTAAAAGTTCTAGCATGATGCAATGACATGGCAGTTAAAGTAATGAGTGCAACAGGTAAAGTAAAGCGAAGTAAAGTACGAGCATGGCATGACATTCACAAGACAAGTACAAGACAAGAAAAGTAAGCACCTCGTGCACAGAGATTCCGTCTTTTGGCTAGAGGGCTGATCAGGCCACTCCTAAGCTCAAGCGAACGTTTATCCCTACCCCTCCACGTGTGTCGAGCCAGGGCATTACCCCCGAACTTGGAATGCTCGCTTCTGGATCACGAGCCAGGAAGTGTTTTAAACAAGTATGGCCTAGGGGTGCACCTAGCCAGGGACACAGAAACACGGATTTGTACAAGTATTTTGTAGCGTGTGCTACGATGCAACAATCAATTTGGATGACAAGTAAGATGCAATGCATGGCAGTTAAAAGTACGTACAGTTTAAGGAAAGTAAACGTGACAGTTTAGTATGCATGAACAACAAGTTTAAAGGGTTGGATCTAGCTTCGTTGTCAAGCTAGATCAATTAGGTGACGGATCTAGTTTCGTTGTCAAACTAGATCAAGTAGGCGTCTAGCCAGCTATCATTTCACTGACTAGTCTCTTTTACGCTAGGAACAAGGAAGTGGCCTAAAAACATGGCCCTACACAAGAGTTGGCAAGTTTCACTTGCCTGCAAGCACGACGTCTGAGCACACCGTCCAATGAGTCCAATAATCACAATTATCCTACGTGCACAAGTCCACCGGCCTAAAGTCCATATTATTAATCTTGATTAGTGAATTTAAAACATTTAAAATACTTTGAAAATACTGATTTTAGTCTTGATTAGCATGCAATTGGGTTGGGGGTCCTAGGGGTACAAAGCGTTACCTCCACACGACGCGAAAGCTACGCCGGCGTCGGGTAGCGACGCCGGGGGTTGGAATAATAGAACGCGCTCCAAGTCCTGATTCCAATATAGTTTCCTCGCTGGAAAGTTCAGAGCATCAACACGGGCGACGATTCCAGATTCCAAAGCTCACACGTGCGACGACGGGCTACGACGTGCGACGACGTCGTACGCGGCAAGTCGTCGAAGAGAACACACCTAGGTGGGGCCCACAACAGTCCTAGGGGCCTTTGGGGGACCCACAATAACTCTGGAGAACTTGGGGGGCCCACGGAGGCAAGTGGTGCGACGGATGCGGGGTTGCGACGTTTGCTCTCGGTCGTACACAGCCAAATGCGGGGGCTGCCATCGGTCGCTGCGGGGGAACGGGCTTGGTGCAGCGCTTGGGTCGGTCGCAGCCTTGGTTCTCTCGGTCGCTGCGGGGAGGGCCGTCGGTCAGACACTGGGGAACGGAAGTTGCAACGTCGCAACATTGCAACGATGCGGAGAGCGGTCGGTGCAGGCGAACGGCTCGGTCAGATGCGGAGCGGAGCGGGCGAACGGTGCGGGGGTCGGTGCGGTGCGGAGATGCGGGGATGTCGAGCGGGTCTCTCGGTCTGACCGAGAGATCCTATCGGTCGAAGCGGGGAACGGAGCGGCTGCAGCAGCGGGGTGCAGGCGGGGCTTGGTGCGGGTGGAAGCATCGGTCGGAGCGGGTAAAACGGCCTCGTTTCTTCGGTCGTGCGGTGGCTGAACGTCGCAACGTTGCGACGAATCGTCGCAACGTCCAATTTGGGTTTTGGAAGAGGCTAGGGCTAATTTCTTGCGAAAATAGGTCTTCCTAGGAGTTGTTTATATAGTGTAGATGGGTTGACTTGGTCTAGGGCTAAATCTAATAGGATTAGAAGTTTAAAATAATTTAAAATTTGAAATTCAACTTCTCCAACTCACCCAAGGGTTTGACTTGGTCCAAATGAGCTGGAAATTGGCTCAAAAATTCTTTAAAACGTTTTAAACTCAAATAAATTTTATTTGGCCGAAAATAATTTATAAATTAATTATTAAAAATAATATAAAACTTGTTAAAAATATAAAAGTGGTCAAATAAACTCCAAAAATTATAAAATAAATATCGTGGTGGTCATGTTGACGAGTGTGAGCTAACTAAGAAGACGGATCTCAATTTAGACTTCGGATGACGAAACTAAAAATAGAAACGTCTCCCGTCAAGAGTGAGAATCGTCACGTCTCATCGAGTAAGTTTAAATTGTGGAAAAACGACTCGAGAAGTGTCGTTCCAAGATAGTGCCACTATTTAATACTCTCAGAGACGTTCACAACGGCATATCACACAAAAGTGTTCACAATCAAACAAAGCCTAAAACAAACACGTGCACGGTCAAAAGCACGTGCACGAACAACGTACAACGAAAAGTGGTCGTTACACTATGCTGTTGGTATGGTAAGCCGTTACTAATCCAACCCAGGACAGTCACACTGGAAAGCGGTGAAGAGGATATTAAGATACCTCAAAGGGACTGCGGACTATGCGTTATGCTATCAAGGCAATACCTTGAGACTCGAAGGCTATACCGATGTTGATTGGGCGGGTGATCTCGACGAGCGAAGATCTACCTCAGGCTTTGTTTACTAGCTCGGGAATGGTGCAATATCCTGGAGCAGCAAGAAGCAAACCTGCATCGCCCTATCAACCATGGAAGCCGAATTTGTAGCATTCAGCATGGCGGTCCAAGAAGCTGTTTGGCTTAGGAAATTCTTGGACTGGCTAACGGATGCCACTGACTCGAGCACTGTTCCTATATACAGTGATAGTCAAGCTTCGATTGCCTATGTCAAAGATCCTAAATTTCATTGTAAGACCAAACACATTGATATTCGATTCAAGTTTGCGAAGGACTATGACAAACGGAAGGAAGTAGACATAGGATACATATCCACGCATGAGATGATAGCGGATCCCCTTACTAAGGCGATCCCCAGAGATGTGTTTTTCAAACACTTATCATCTATGGGAATGCGTAGGTGCTGAGCTGTATCATGTAATATTCCCCATGTCTATAGAAGATCAAAGTTTAATTTGCATACAAGTTTCTTACAAATGATTTTATATACATTTGTGTTTAAGTCTCAGCTATTTTATTGTGTGTATGTCGGACAGATTAAGGTTGACTCTCTCACATGAGCAACCGCCTTATCTTATCAGATGGATAAGATAGAGATGAGACTAGTTTAAAGTCAAAATCATTAGACAAATGATTTAGAGTCGTGACTTAAATAAGATAGTCGAATGAAAGATCTGCATCATATGGATGCTTACAAAAGATCTGAGATCTGTATCACAAGGATATTTGAAAGAGATCTCATAGGATTTTTTAAATCCTATCTGTCTTATGCAGGATGAGAGTCCGGGAATATTTCATGAGTAGTAAGGGGACTCAAAAGATAGACACTGTGGTGTCTGATCTTTCATCTGTACAACATCATTAAGACATACTCTCCCTGGGAAAGGAGTGATGTTGTAATACGTCTTCATACCACGTATGCATTTCGACCACAAAGTTAGTAGCAATAGTGTTTGCTATTATGTGAGACTCAAAGGCCATATGGGTCTTAAATCTTACCCTCAAGGACTCCAATTGGTTCCTTTAGATTTGACGAGATGATCGCTATCTTAGCGTGTTGCTAATGGGCTATGATAATTCGGCTCGGCGGGGCACGTTAGAAAAGCGAATCAAGTCAAGATCAGAAGGTTCGCAAGAAGAGGAAGATTGGTTTCATATTCGCATTTGGACTTTAATGATTCAAGGCTGGCCAGCCAATTGTGATCCAGATGGGATTCAATTGTTGAATATAAAGTATAAGAAATGTGAAGAAATAATCTAGGGTAAAGCATGCGTTGAACTACTCAACTTTGCACCTTCGAGGTCGTTGTGTATCTCTAACAAGTGCATAACAACAGACTCTACGCGCATGACGGTCGCACGGTCTATTTCTCGGTATGATAGATGAAAGAACTAAGAGAAAGACGTTCTCTTACAATCCCCTCAAGTGTGAGTGGGAGATGTTGGATATGGAAGACGTTAGTACACCCTTGTAGGGGATGTACGAGGGAATACGGACCTCGAACGTCGCGTACACGAAGTCGTGTGCAAAGAGAATATGTTCCCTTGCGGAGAGGATCTCTAGAATGATGGGAAAGTCGCATTATATGTGCATAAGTGCATGCGACATATGGCTAATAAAGGGGTAATATCTTAAGCTTATGTTGTACCATGCATATGGTACAACTTAAGCTTATAATATGCCATGTACGATGGTACACCTTAGTTAAATTGTTCCAAAGGAACAATTACTCCTAAAATAACTACCTTGGGGGCTATAAATAAGACCCTAGGGTTAGCCATTTCACTTACACTTTTGCATGGTATTCTTGCATGCATTTCATTCTAGCGAAGCTCTGCCGAAATCCTTCCTCTCTCTTTATCCAAGTTCTTAATCTAAAGGTAGAGATTTAGATTGTGGATTTAGTAGCCTTACTCCGTTCGTGAGAAGACTCGATCCGTCGTGGTGAATCCGAAGGCAAAGTTCCGAGACTACCGTGCCGCATACGCAAGCGTAAGTCTCAACTTTATTTATCGATCCTAACACTGTTTTGACAGGATCCTACAGATATTCCCCAAAAATTTCCGAGAGTTCTCCCCAGCTCACCCGGTCTGTCACCCGGTCTCTTCATTCCTCAACCGATCGGGTCATATGGGGACAGATCTCGGCATGTATCAGATACATCCCAACCGATCGGGTGAGTTATCAACCGATCGGTTGGGGCTTTGTTCCTGCAAAAACCAACAGATTTGTCTAAGTCCCCGAACGGCTGTTCTCGCGGCTGATTTTATTTATAAAAATAGATAAAATAAAGTTGAAAATAACGCTAAAAAATGGGGAGAAAGTTTAGAACATGGGTTGCCTCCCATGAAGCGCACTTGTTTAACATCGTTGGCTCGACGTCCGCAAGAGATGTTCACGGTGGTTGATACGGGTGATGCTCGAAGTTCGGCATCTCTTCTTCATTGGAGCTGAAGGCCCTTGGAGTAGTCAGCGGCTGGAGAAATATTTGCTCAACTACCCTCTCCTTGTTCTTGGGATCCGGGGGTCTCTCTTTCGTGTTGGCGCTTCCCGCCATCTTCTTTAGGATCCTGACCTCGTCTTTAGTGAGGTCCATGGGGTCTTTTCCCGTTCTCCTCGCAGGAGGAGCCTTGGGGAAACCGGGAGGGGTCGTTCTTGCTGCACTCGCTTTTCCAGCAGCTTCTTTGTTCTTGGGGCCGTCTTGTTCTTCTAAATCCCCCAAGTCATTGGGGGGGTTTCTTAAGAGAATCTCCCAGGAGCTCTCTTCAACAGCTTTTTCTTCTTCCATCTCCAGCAAACTACACCGAGGGTCGTCTGGGGGATCATGGTACTTCATGGATAACCCCAGATCAAATTCAACTTTTTCTCCGCTGACGTTTAGAGAAAGTTTTTTGTTCTTCACATCTATCAAAACGCCAGCAGTGGCCATGAAAGGCCGTCCCAGGATGATCGAGGTGTGTGCATCTTCAGGCATGTCCATGACTACAAAGTCCACTGGCACATGCACCCCTTTCACATTGACGGGTAGGTCATCCACAATTCCCACCGGATATTTGACCGACCGGTCAGCTAGTTGTAGGGTCATACCGGTGGGCTCCAAATCTCCCATTCCTATCCTTTTGTACATCGACAAGGGCATCAAACTAACACTCGCTCCGAGATCGACGAGTGCACGATGAATCTTTACTGCCCCGATCATGCAAGGAATTGAGAAGCCCCCGGGTCCTTGAGTTTCGACGGATTTGCCATCTGGATGAGAGCACTACACTCCGCCGTCAATACTACTTTCTCTTTTCTAGACCCTCTAGTCACCAAATCTTTCAGGAATTTTGCATAGGAGGGGATTATTTCGATTGCTTCTAGGAAGGGGATTTGCAGGCTCAGGTCCTTTACCATGGCGAAGAACTTGCCATATTTCTCATCAATTTTGGCCTGAGCTAACCGTTGTGGAAATGGCACAACGGGTTTGAACACTTTCGAGCTCCCTTCCTCCTTCTTCTTCTCTTCTTCAGAGACTCCCTCCGGAGTCATAGGATTTGATGACGAAGCACCGGCGTCGTTTGATTTTTCGATCGGTCTCTCAACGACCAATGGTGCTTCCGGTTTGCTAGGGGGCACTTTAGTAGGAATTTGTGTCCCGCTTCTCAGAACGATAGCGGACACATTTGCGTGCTCGTGCACGAGTGCCGATGTTTGGGTTGCTCCCCTCGGGTTCACCTCCGGTTGTGGTGGCAATTGGTTTTGTGACCTTGAAAGATTCGCGACTTGTAACCCCAGCTGGGTTACTTGGTCCGTGAGGGTCCGCTGACCCATTTCCAGCTTTTGGTTGATCTTCTCCTGGTTGGTAATATATTGAGTCAAGAGAGACTCAACCGGAGAGACGGCCCTATGTTGGCCATACTGCTGCTGCTGCTGGAATGGCTGCTGGTTCCTGGGGGCGTAAAATTGTTGCTGAGGTTGCTGCTGAAATGGTTGCTGGTTCCTGGGGGCGTAAAATTGTTGCTGAGGTTGCTGCTGAAATGGTTGCTGCTGAACCTGACTTTGCTGTGGCCTAGCCGGCTGATAAGTTTGTTGCTGCGGCTGCTGAGGCGGCGAGGGCTGAAATGGTGGCCGGTAACTGAAGTTTGGGTGGAGAGTAGGCCGGTTTGGAGAGTAGGCCGGTTTGGAATTGGTCCTTGGCGGATACGGCGCATTTCCCATGGGGTTGTAAAATAGTGCGCTCGCCTGATCCAACGGTGGTGAGATGTCACCACCGTCGAATTCCCTAAAGAATTCGGATTCTACCGCTGAAATTTGCTGTGTACCGGCCCCACCGGCTCCTACCATTAGTGCGGAGATCTGGGTCGAAAGCAAGTCGAACTTGCTTGAAAGTTTGTCGACGTCCTCGACTCTGTGTATACCCCCGGATCTTGGTGTGGCTCTCTCGTCACACCACCGCTCATTGTTGGATGCCATATTTTCCAGAATATGTCCGGCATCTTCCTCGCTCCTAGACATGAAGGAACCCCCAGCCGCGGCGTCCATAGAAGATTTCAGGTCATCCCTCAACCCATTGTAGAACAGATTAATAATCTGCCACTTCGGAAGCTCATGGTGAGGGCATCTTCTTTGCATTTCCTTACATCTCGTCCAAGCTTCATGCAAGGACTCGTGCCTGGCCTGGGAGAAGGAGGAGATCTCACTCCTCAACTTCATGGTCTTCCCCGGAGGAAAGAACTTCGTCAGAAAAGCGTTGGAGAGCTTCTCCCAGGTGTTGAAAGTGTTGGGGACCTTTCCCCTAAGCCATTGCTTGGCTTTGTCTCGCAAAGAGAAGGGGAACAGCTTCAGACGGATAGCCTCTGTCGTGACACCATTAATCCGGAAGGTGTCACATTTCTCCAAGAAGGAGTCTAGGTGCTCGATCGGGCTCTCCATGGGTGCACCCGCAAACTGATCCTGCTGGATCCATGTTACCAAAGACGGCTTCAGCTCAAAGCTTTGGGCCGTGATAGCTGGAGGAAGGATGGCGGAAGTGGACTCGATAGAAGGCATAGAGTACTCCAGCAGGGACTTGTAAGGCGGGGTGTTCTCCTCCATGGATTCAGGATCCTCTCTTCTTCGCTTCTCAGCGGCCAAGCGCCTAAGGGTGGCGTTAATCTCTGGATCGAGGGGAATCAAGTCGTCGAGACTTCTTGAACTCCTGCGCATAAAAAACAACAAACACCCGTGAAGCGATAAGTGGGAAAGAAACAGATAAAATAAGAAATAAAAATAAGAAAAATAAAAAGAAAAAGGAGAATGCGAAAATTATCGCGAGGTAGGGATGAGAGCTAGACACGAGGGTTCAAGAGATCCTAAAATAACAAGCACGTTGCCTCCCCGGCAACGGTGCCATAAACTTGACCGGCGCCCCAGCGATCTGCGGTGTGGGCGTGGTGTCGTTTACCGCAAGTGCACGGTTAGTGTAGGGTGCGGGAATATCGAACTCAGGAAGGAGAGGTTGTTCTTGGGTCAGGTAGGACCTAAATCACCCCGAGGGGCGAGCTAGCCCGAATCGGTAAATGGTTGTCACGGAAAGAAATAAAGGGTATGAACAATAAAGAAATAAACCCAGGACTTTGGTTTCCGCTCCAACAAGTGGCTCTCGCCGTTACGGCCTACGGGTATGGATAACGATCGGGATTAGGGTCTAATGGTGAGACGTTGCCTCTGAAAGTGGTACCGGCGTCCCATGGGCCCGATATTCCGGTCGGTGCCCAGGATGATACACCGGACTTCCCGGATTCGATCAGTGGGCACTCCCGTGTCCATTAACACTGATCGATCCCGGGAGCACTAAGCCCGCAACGATAACTCCCGACGTCTCATCATGCCGCTCCCGCGTGCTAGGATTCGACGTCTACGCTATGGGTGTGAGCTATGGCTAGGGAGTCAACCGCCAAGTTTATTCCCCCTTGGCCCAACGATCAAAGGCGGTCTTTTTCCTGCCGATGACAATGAAACACCCCGCGTAACCATTAGATTCCTAATCCCTATCGATTTCCTAGCCCTATGGACGCATCGGGAAGAGCCCCCGAAGGGGTTTCCACCAAAATCCCAGATTTGGGAACTACTCACAAAAATCCATGAAAAAGCGATCTAAATAAAAATTAACCGTTGGAATCATAATCAGACAATTGCAATGCGGAAGTAATAGAGTAGATAAGACAATACTAAAATTTGAGAAAGATCTGAAAACTTACAAAAGAGTAACAATTACAGCCGTCACAAAGTGAGAAAACAGTAAAAAACTAGCAGCTCCCCGTTTCTGGAACCCTAGGGGTTCTATTTATAGACTCTCGCATCAACCGATCGGTTGACAAGTCAACCGATCAGTTGATCCGTTACAAAATAATAACAGAAAATGGCGAGCTTTCACCTGATCACATGAACCGGTCGGGTGAGTTCTTGAGTGACCGGTTGGATCTTGGAGCCGTCGGGTGAAGCGATCGGTTTGGCGCCCGTGTCTTCAGCTCTTCATCTTCAGCTACAGATGAACCGATCGGGTGAGAGTCACCCGATCGGTTGGCATTTTGCTCGAGAAAACAGAGAACATGCCCCCGCTGAACCGGTCGGCGAACCGGTCGGGTGACTTCCATGTGAGCTCTGGCTGAGACCGGGTGGTGCACGCGTGCATCACCCGATCGGTTGGAGATGACCAACCGACCGGGCGAGGGGCTGAAAGATGAATTCTTCGACGTTTGACCCCCTGGATCACGCATGACTTCTCCCGTTGCTCCGGGGACTTGGGATATCATCGTTAAACGTCCCCTACGTGGTCAATCCCCTGCAATCATGGATAAACAAAGAAAAGTGAAAGAAAACGAGAAAATACAAGAAAACGAATAAAAGACGGCAGAAAAACACGGAGAAACACAAAAGAAAACGTGCGTGAATATATGAAATATAAACGCACGTCAATCCTACGTCCCAAACACCCGGATCCCCTCCGGATACTTGAGTTAGAAACCTCTAACTCAAATTTGCACTATGAAATACTTGTAAAAACCTCTACAAGATCAAATCATACACAAATAAAATTGTGACTCCCACAACCCGGGATCACAAACAAACTCTCACAACCGAGAGTAAAACACTTACAATATCAAAGTAAATGAAATACGAACGTGCCGACAAAATCCTATGCCTTGAGTAAAACTTACGATTTAGGGCAAAACGGATTTTGGGGAAGATGAAGGCACCAAACCCTAGCTCCAAGATGTAGATCAGCGATGGAGACCTAGGAAGATGTTGGTGACCTAGAATCAAGCTCTTGGCTTGGAAGGCTCACAATCAATGAATCTCTCTTTTGAAATAAGAGTGAGGGAGAGATTCAAGTGAGAAATTTAAGAGCTTTGAATGAGAATTAATTGCTTCTCTTTTGATTCTCTAAAGATCAATAAATATTAGCCTTGAATGCTATGAAAGCAGCACTCCAAGTATATATATGATAGAGGAAAGAGAGAGCAAAATTCGTGGAATTTAATGCTCCAACGGCTCTATTCTGAAGCAGACTAGTCGGTCAAAGAAAGATCACTGACCGACTAGTTCATCAACTAGTCGGTCGGTGAAACAACATGAACCGACTAAGAGGTGAACAGTGAATAAAGAAGTTCAGACTTAAAGAACTAGTCGGTCTAAGAAGACTTTCCAACCGACTAGTTTCCCAACTAGTCGGTCGGTGAGTGTTCTTTGACCGACTAACAGAAGAAATAGAATAGTCTGAATACAAGTTGAACTAGTCGATCTGAGAACAAATTCTAACCTACTAGTTTCTCAACTAGTCGGTTGACAATCGTTCTTAGACCGACTAATGATAAACAGTAGCTCAGGTTCAAAAATGGAAGTTCAACTAGTCGGTCTAAGAAGGATTCTTAACCGACTAGTTTCACAACTAGTCGGTCGGAGAACCTTCTTTGACCGACTAACTGTTAACAGTAACTGAGCTGAAATTGAACTAGGCATTCTAGTCGGTTCAAGAAGCATTGCCGACCGACTAGATTCACATCTAGTCAGTTGGTTCTTCTTCTTGAACCAACTAACATGCACAAGAAGCCGCGAATCGAAGCGCGAAGCTTCGGGAAAGTTTGTATGGGCTTCTAATAAGATCCTATCTCTAAGATATGAGTGTTATGAACATTAAAATGTAAGACCTACTCAAGGCTTAACATTCTACGAAACGAATCTAGAAGACTATAAATAAAACTTGACGAACCGTCTTTAAATGCTTCGATTCGAATCTCTTGACTTCAATAATGGTCCTTGAGCTTCAACGAAGCTTCAAGCATACGATCACGCACTTTGAGAACTCTCGAGACGTCGCTTTTGATGTTCATAGAAGTTTGGCAACGATCTCCATAATTACGCTCACAAGGAGTTAGTTCACGATATTTATGTTTGTTCATCATCCAAAACCAAATCCGGGGAGTCAATACTCAACACTATTGAGGAGCTAACGGTGCTGGATGATGAGCGGGAGAAGAAGGAGATCGATAGAATCGACGAGGAGGCGAGGAGGAGAGGAGTTGCTTCCAGAAATAGGTCACTCGGCCGAGTAACGCAGCCACTCCCCTGAGTGAAGAAGCGTACTCGGTCGAGTACGACTGATACGTAGACACCTTGTGCCATAATGTACTCGCCTGAGTGGTTAATTCCACTCGGTCGAGTAGAGAACTCCACTCGCCCGAGTGAGTTAGAATTTCCGAAGGAAATCGAAGCAGAATCTCTAGAATTCTGGGGAGCGCATCAGAAGACCCACTCAGCCGAGTAGGAAGTCCACTCGCCAGAGTGGAGAACTCCACTCGGTCGAGTGATGCAAAGTGGCAGAGTGCCCAAACCCTCCAACTTCTCTGTTTTTATTCGGATCTGGCACTCGGCCGAGTGTGATTTCTACTCGGCCGAGTAGCACCGCCAGCCTGGGTTAGAAACTAGGGTTTTGGGCTCTGCAGGGGCAGTTCTGTCAGGTTTATTTTGACGTTTTGGGCATGTATTTAAGCCCAGTTTTTATCCCAGCTTGGGGAGAGACAAGAATAGAGATTTTAGATTAATTCTAATTGTAATTCCGCTTGGGAGATTGAAGAACTCCGTACTTACCGGGTATATTATTTGTCGACCTCGTATACTTGCGAGTATCACCTTTCAGGGAGAGTCAAGCAAATTGGCGCCGTTGCCGGGGACGACGTATCTTCATTTCACACTTTGGTTTTTGTCGTGAAAATTTGGTGAGATCTTTACATTCTATTGTTTATATTCATTGTGGATATCCAAGTTTGTTTTCAATTTTTGTAATCATCAAAACTATAAAAATTAGGCTAATCTTGGAAAGTTTTGGCTTGAGCTCAATTGTCTAGTTTATGTGGTTAAGGACTCCTCGAACACATAGACTAGTAAGAAATATAGACATGTCCGATAACAATACCAACACTAACGGTAATGACAACACCAATCATAGTGACGACGATCACTCTTAACATGAGGGTGATCGAAGTTTGAGATATGTGTTGAGACTGAGTAGGTCTGCTACCGGCTCATGCATTGTGCTTCTAGCCGATGCGAATTCCTTTAGCCCAAGACCTGGGATATTTCAAATTCTTCCACTTTCCATAGCGTAGAGAAGGAAAACCCTTATTTACATATAAATGATTTCGAAGATGTCTGCCTCATATGTTCTGATGGAAAGGCTAGCAATGAAACCATTTATCTTAAACTGTTTCCTTTTTCTTTAAAGGATAAAGCTAAAAATTGGTTTAATGCTATACCTCCTTATACTATTAACTCCTGGTTAGCAATGCAAGCTGAATTTCTGAAAAAGTTTTTTCCCCTTGCACAGGACTCAAGGATTAAAGCTGCAAATAGCAAACTTTTCTCAGAAGCCAAATTAAAGCTTTGATATCACTTGGGAAAGGTTCAAGGAGCTGCTACTAGCATGTCCACACCATGGATTTGATGAATACCGTCTCATCAGTTTCTTTTACGACGGACTCATCCCATCCTTGAAACAATTCATGGAAATGATGTGCAACTGAGAATTTCTGGATAAGACACCAGAGGAGGCATGTGATTACTTAGAATCCATCGCGGAGAATGCGCGAAGTTGGTAGGCGACTCCCCATTCTGAGAGAAGAGAATTACCTCAACCTTTGGCTCGTGGAGGTCTCCTTATATTGACCCAAGAGAGAGCCTTAGAGGCAAGAATGAAGGCCATCATTTGCAAGAGACTTGAAGGGTTGCAGTTGAAAGGAGTGAAGGACGTGACGGTTGGTAATGAAGGGCTATGTAACCTTTGCAGTAGCGTAGACCATGGCATCAACCAATGTCCCAACCTACCGCTAGCAAAGGAAGTACTTCAAGACCCCACTTAAGTGAATTATGTGGCGAATTCCAACCAAGGGCAATGATACAACAATTCTTACAATCAAGGCCCGAGTTGGAGGAATAGCCCGAATTTGAATTGTGGACCCCAAAGACAACAACAAGTTCAACCATCATATCGTCCACCCTTCAACAACAACAACAATCAACAAGGCATCCAAAGGAGGAGAGATGAAACAAGTGAACCCCAAGTGCAATCTCTGAGCGGCACATTGCAACAATTCATCCAAATGCAAACAACGCAAAATCAAGCCAATTTCCAACAATGGCAACAACTACAACAAACCCAAGCGCAACATCAATAACAATTTCAACAACTCAACGAGAACATGGCGAAGCTTGCAGCAACTCTTAAGAAGGGCAAGCTTCCGGCACAACCACTCCCCAACCCCAACATGAATTTTTCATCGGGAGGACTTAACGTCAAGTCTTGTCAAGCGTTGACAACCTTGAGGAGCGGTCGAGAAATTGAGAAGCCGGAGCCACCGAGAGTCAAAGCAGAGATAGTTATGGAGAATGAGGCCACCTCAAATGAAGAGGTGCAAGAGGAAAGATCGGACAAAGGCAACTATTCCGAAGAGATCATCATTGAAGAGCCCGAGCCATACATTCCTCCCACACCATTCCCTCAAAGGCTTCAGCCTCCACTGAAAGATAAGTTTCAATCCAAAATCCGCGAAATATTTTAGAAATGTCAAATTAATATTCCTCTTCATGATGCAATAACTCAAATTCCCGCATATGCAATAACTCAAAAAGAGCGATGAATACGGATGATTAATAAAATAATAAATTCTATCAATTGCTTATGGCATGGCTCAATAATATGCTTTCCAACATGATCTAGAATATCAATATACACAATCCATGCACAAGATCAATCACATGATATTTTCTCTAATTTAATTTGAATAAATAACATGCAGGCATCGTTTTGCGCAAGCGAAAGTATAACACGTCGTTATATCTAGTTTTCTTGTTTCCAAGGAATTGGCATATCAAAACGACCATTCAAATCATGGGTATTGATATTGCTTAGTATATTCATCATTTTTTTTCTTTTATTAGTTCCGCGTAACGCGCATCAAGCAACATTCGTAGAAAAATGTATAACTTAGATCGCTCCATCAAATGAGTGGGTTTCCAGTCAATTGCTCCCAAATCAGACGATAATAGGGCATTAGGCCAAAAAGGACCCCTCGGACTGTACTACTCGAGCCAACCAAGTTATTTTTAAGTGATACACTTATTCAATTTTTTTTGTTTCTTCATTTTTCTCCTTTTTTCTGTTTTTTTCGTAAGCAACTCAATACCCATTCTTTGAATCATAAACATTAATAACAATGGCCAAATTCCTCTTCAACTTGAAGACTATTCTAATAAATCGTGTATACTTAAGCTTTTTCATAACATTAGCATGCATGAAATACATTCAAACTATTTCGAGATATTAATCATGGAAATTGAAAGTTTTCATGAATAGCATATTAACGGTAATTACATGAAGGAAAAATAATTAACTCTAGCCACAAACAAATTTTAGAACTCAATAAATGTATAATCATCCGTATTTGAAGAATGTGAAGGAGTTTTAAATGATGAGATTGGTGATATAATCTTCTCTTAGCCTAGCTTTTGAGAAAAAAAAATCCTAAAGTCTCATACACACCCCCCAACTAAAGATGGACATTGTCCTCAATGTCGAAAAGGGTACGAGTTTATTCAAAGCAAGCAACCTAGAAAGCTTATAAAAACTACACTAATGGAAAGAACACACCGTGGTCAAATGGCGGATCCCGAATCTTTAATTGTGGAGGAAGTTGTTCAATTTGCTCCTTGCGCTCCTCGGCGAGTAATTTTCCTCCAATGACTAAACTGGATCCCAGCAACGTAACTCACATCGTCTCTATAAGATGTTCTCTGGTATCCTGCAAGAGATGAGTCACGTCAATCCATTTTAGTCTACGATTCTTCTCAATAAAAGTATTCCAAATGTAGTCATCAAAATAGTTGAAATAAATTACAGCAAGTTGACGACTACTCCCTGAAAATATGCACTACTCTCGGTATGATGCTCAGTCATTGTGGAGAGGGGTAAATGATATTGGGAAAAAACTGGAGGAGGGAATGGTTCTGACTCCATGGGGATAATCTCAAAACACTGGTCCCTAGCTGTCTCCTCCTCTCGTTCATCCAAAATTGCTAGCTCGTTCTCTCTTTTGCAAACACTTTCTGCCATGTAGATATTTTTATTCGTGTCCTCAACGTGACATGGCTTGCTCGATTTTCTTGCAATAGAAGATAAACTCGTAATAGATTCTTGAAGTTGAATTTCAAAAGAATTATTTTCTTCTAAGCAAGTGGCAATCAGAGTAGGATTTTCAAAGGATTTCTGAATCTGCCGACTCCGAGCAAGGAAATTCTCTTGGAATTGATGGGATGTGGCCTCCTGTGTCTGAATAATCAATTAAACTTTCTCTTTCAAGGATTGCAAAGGTTCGTCTACGCTTTGCTCCCTTTGATCAAGGCACGAAGGCTCCGTTGAATCGCTCTCTGAAGTCTCTTCCATGGTTTCTTCATTTTCTTGCAGAGACTCCATGTATTGCCACGCCTCTGTCGGTGTCATGACTCCCAAGAATTCCTGCAGCTGGGGATGTAGTCCATCTAGGAAGGACTCCATAATCTCTTCATTTGTGTACACATGCTGCGGATAGCTCAATACTATGTCTGTGAACCTCCTCCAGGCCTGAAAGAAAGTTTCACAATCAGTCTGATTAAAATTAACAATCTTGAGCTTCTCCATCCTATGTTTGTGTGCATTAGCGTACTTTGCATCATACAGATTGTTTGTGCAATAGAAATTCATATACTCCATTTTTTTAAAAATAAAATAAAATAAAATAAAAAAAGTTTATATACAGTAAAGTGGAAAGATCTCACCGAAGGTCGTCTAAATGAAATAAACTGTGGTAACAAACCATTCCTCCCCTGCAACGGCGCCAAAAACTTGGTAGGCCCAAAATAGTGCTTCTCTCAAGCGTAAGAGTCCGTACAAGTAATATAATCTGGGAGTCCAGATGTCGAATCCTCAGGAGAAAATCTGTTGCAACCACATCATAAATCAAATAGAAATCCAACGAAAAGAAGCTAACCACTTATGGTGATGATGATTTTAATGGGTTTGATCGTGGTGAACAATGCGAACAAAGAAAAGTCGTGTATGAAAATATCGATGAAAAGTATGCATATGGTATGGGTTCATTAGGGTCCATGAGTCGTATTAATTTGGTTGACAAATATAACACAATGAATTCTCTTTTTGAGAGCAATTCACCGGAAAATACCCAATATAACTCAATGAATTCTCCTTTTGGGAGCAATTCATCGGAAAATACCCTTTTGGGGGTTCAAGCACAAAATTCAATAAGATCGTTGCTAAAGTTTTAGTCATTTAAATACGATATGAAAGTCCCTTTTGGGAAAATCAAAACTCACCCTTGTGGGGTGATCATCTACTCTAACACATTCTTTTGGAAAATGAAGAGAAGATTTAATAACAAAGACTATAACTTTATCAACGTTAACAATTTAGCACAACGAATATTCAACCAAACGAACACAAATCATATCCCCTAACTACACCATACCATGCACAATAAGAATTTAGCTACTCATGGTGCAAGAAAAATCAAGTTTCATAGCAAAATACATCATTCTAATAGCAGAATACAATAGAAAAGCACCAAATACGGGGTATAAGTTTAAGAATTTATCACCAAATCTCCAATATAGACACCAAAACTCTCTGGAAATAAGAAGAATAGCCTCTGGAATTTTACAGAATTTTTCAGAGGAGAAATACGGCTCCTAGAGCCTCCAATACGCCCCGAATACGCTCAAAACCCCTAGAAATACCTTAAATACTAAACATTGCGGGTTTAAGGGCTTAACGGGTCCCAAAACCGCTTCATTTTGCAATCAAACCCATACCCATCAGCCGCAACAACTATTGGCCGCTAGATCCTGGCGGGATCATTCCTGGGCGTGCCACGTGTGCTCCAAGATCTGCGCCCCGCCCGCTTTGCGTCAAATGATCCGAACGTGATTCGGAATCGACGTCGGCCGTCGGATCTGAAATCCGACGGCCTTCATTGTACCACGTCACCCAGGAGAATTCGCCAGCTTTCACCTCTTCAGAGTTTGCTTCTGAACCGTTGGATTATCTCGCAACGGCTCCGATAGTGCCACGTCATCCTCTATTTTGGCGTCGCATGAGCTCAGTTCAGGACGAACAACAATCGTGGGATCCTCGTCGTGCGGTGTTGGGAAGGCCACGTTGCCTCGACCGCTTTCGCTTCAGCTGGATGATTGCATCCGTCGGATCTTCGATACACGGTTGGGATTGCGCTGCGTGGCACATCGATCCGCCTTGATATGGAGTGAACGACGTCCATTAGATCTTGATCGTGCGGCGATGGGGAGGCCACGTCGCCTACGTTTTCTGATGCGTTAAAAATCGATGCAGGCCGTTGGATTCAAATCCAAGACTGATATTCCGCCACGTGGCATGCCCGGTTGAGTTACGCGTATTTACTCCATATTTACTCCGTATTTCCCCATTTAAATGGTATTCTGTATTCAAAAATACATAGTAATTAGCACAGATCTCAGAAAAATACAAATAAATAGTCGTTGGAATCGTGAGATCAAGACCAAGCTATGAAAAATATGAAAAGTGCAGAAATACTCCATTAATTACTGTTTTGTGCTCAAATAAGGTGTTTTCTCTAATAAATGATTGTGTACAAAATACGAATGTATTAGAGAACAATTTAGCATCATATGAGCACAAAATAGGGTTAAATGGGGGGTTAAATATGTAATATTCAACCCAAATCACCCGTAAAGACCACTTCCATCTCCCATTTCTTGATCAAATCCTAGAGAAAGTGGCCGGACACGAATATTATTGCTTCCTTGATGGCTACTCCGGTTATTATCAAATTGAAATAGCACCCGAAGAATAAGAGAGGACCAACTTCACTTGTCCCTTTGGTACTTTTGTATTTAGGAGGATGCCATTTGGCTTATGTAATGCCCCCACAACCTTTCAACGTTGTATGCTTAGTATTTTCCATGATATGGTTGAAAAGATTGTGGAGGTATTCATGGATGATTTCACTGTGTATGGTAGCTCATTTAATAATTGTTAATCTAACTTGGATTTGGTGTTAGATCGATGCATCGAGAAAAACCTTCTCTTGAATTGGGGAGAAATGCCATTTCATGACCACCGAAGGCTTAGTCATCGGTCATATTGTATCCAAGGAAGTTATGCACGTCGACAAAGACAAGATCGAGGTAATAGAAAAGCTACCCACTCCTCGTTGGGTAAGAGATATTCGATCATTTATTGGGCATGCATGTTTTTATAGGAGGTTCATAAAAGATTTTAGTTCTATATCTCAACCTCTTTGCATGCTTTTGAAAAATGATGTAGATTTTGCTTGGAATAATGATTGTCAACTTGCTTGTGAGAAGTTGAAAAATTTGCTCATATGTTCACCTATTCTTTAGGTGCCAGATTGGACATCACCCTTCGAAATCTTGTGAGATGCTAGTGACTATGCGGTTGGTTCCATGCTTGGACAACGCAAGGACAATGTCCCCATGGTGATTTATTATGCGAGCAAGAGCATGAATGAAGCTCAACGAAACTACACCACCACGAAGAAGGAGCTTTTAGCCGTTGTCTTCGCATTGGAGAAATTTAGGAGCTACTTAGTGGGATTCCCAATTACAATCTTCATCGACCATACCTCTCTTAAATATCTCCTTTCCAAGAAAGATGCTAAGCCTAGACTAATCCGTTGGATTTTGCTCTTACAGGAATTTAACATCGCTATCAAGGACAAGAAGGAAACAGAAAATCATGTTGTCGATCACCTTTCATGGTTAACGATGAGCATGGAGCCGGCAACCATCCCATTGAATGATTCAATCCCTGACGAATATCATTATGCGATCTCCCACACACTCCCATAGTATGCCGACATCATAAACTACTTGGTCACTGGTAAGACTCCTTATACTTGGTCTCGCCAAGATTACAAAAGGTTCATCTTTGAGGTAAAATCTTTCTTTTTCGATGACCATTACCTTTACAAATATTGTAATGACCAAATAGTAAGGAGGTGCATACCCGACCATGAGTTTGATAGTGATTTACATTTTTGCAATGAGGGTGTATGTGGTGGTCATTTTTCCGCCCAAAAGACCGTAGCAAAAATTCTACAATGTGGTTTTTACTGGCCTAGCATGTTTAAGGACACTTATACATATTGTAAGTCATGCTTAGCTTGCCAAAAGTTGGGGGGGGGGGGGATTACTAAAAGAAATATGATACCGTTAAACCCCATTCTTGAATTAGAAATTTTTGATTGTTGAGGCATTGATTTTATGGGGCCATTGCCCCTATCTTTTGGATATATATATATATTCTGCTTTCTATAGATTATGTATCTAAATGGGTGGAGGCTATTTCTTATAGGACCAATGATGCGGCTATCGTGCTTAAATTCATGAAGGAAAACATTTTCGCATGATTTGGGATGCCAAAGGCAATGATAAGCGACAGAGGGTCACATTTCTACAACCGCCTCTTTGCAAGCTTAATGAAGAAGTTTGGGGTGAAACACAAGGTTTCTACACCATACCACCCCCAAACCAATGGACAAGCGGAGTTGGCGAATCGGGAGATTAAGAACATACTTCAAAAGATGGTGAATCCATCAAGGAAGGATTGGAGCATGCGTCTTTCCGAGGCATTGTGGGCGTACCATACCGCCTACAAGACGGTTTTAGGGATGTCCATATATCGCTTAGTCTTTGGAAAATTTTGCCACTTGCACATTGAACTTGAACACAAATCTTTTTGGGCAATTAAAAAGTTTAATTGTGGAATTGAACCCTCTTCTCGTAAATTACAGATAGTGGAGCTCGAAGAGATAAGGAGGGATGCATACAACAATTCCAAGCTCGTGAAGGAGAGACTTAAGTGCACACATGATCGAATCATTTTGAGGAGAGAATTCACCTCGGGGGATGACGTCCCCTAGATTTGAGCATACAAGTGCAACAGGATGGGGATACCAGATTTAAATATTTATACCGCAAGCGCACTGTGTTGTAGTGTGGCTTGGGGGTCGAACTCAGGGAGGCATGGATGTGCTTGCTGTCAGAGAGGAACTGGTTTACCCAATGGGTGAGCTAGCCCGAACGATCGATAGGTTGTCACATGAAATGAATACGAATGATAAACGATATAAAAGGAAACCTAGGACTTCGATTTCCACCCTATCATGTGCTCTCACTACTACGACCGACTGATAGGAGTACAATTGGATTTAGGGTTTAGTGGTGAGACGTTGCCTGTAAAAGTGATACCTAGCATCCTATGGGCCCGATATTCCGGTCGGTACCCAGGATGATACGCTAGGTCTACCCAGGTTCGGTCGGTGGGCATTCCCATGTCCATTAACACCAACCGACTTTGGGAGCACTAAGCTCGCAACGATTACTCCCAACATCTCATCCTGTCGTTCCCACGCGCTAGGATTCGATGTGTTGGATATGGAAGACGTTAGTACACCCTTGTTGGGGATGTACGAGGGAATACCGGCCTCGAACGTCGCGTACACGAAGTCGTGTGCAAATGGAATCTGTTCCCTTACGGAGAGGATCTCTAGATTAGTGGGAAAGTCGCATTATATGTGCATAAGTGCATGCGACATATGGCTAATAAAGGGGGAATAGCTTAAGCTTATGTTGTACCATGCATATGGTACAACTTAAGCTTATAATGTGCCATGTATGATGGTACACTTTAGTTAAATTGTTCCAAAGGAACAATTACTCCTAAAATAACTACCTTGGGGGCTATAAATAAGACCCAAGGCTTAGCCATTTACTTACACTTTTGCATGGTATTCTTGCCTTGCATTTCATTCTAGCGAAGCTCCGCCGAAATCCTTCCTCTCTCTTTATCCAAGTTCTTAATCTAAAAGTAGAGATTTAGATTGTGGATTTAGTAGCCTTACTCCGTTCGTGAGAAGACTCTATCCGTCATGGCGAATTCGAAGGCGAAGTTCTGAGACTATCGTGCCGCATACGCAAGCGTAAGTCTCAACTTCATTTATCGATCCTAACGCTGTTTTGACAGGTTCCTACATTGGTATCAGAGCCATACGGGTTCGCCCCGGTCAAACCGCCGCCCCGTCGGACCGATGAATGAGGCGTTGTCTTTTTCACGAATGGGTATCCTATCATTACGGATATGGTAGGAACGCTTCGTGACGGAGAGAACGCAGCGGTTGTTCTTTTCACGTTAGGGTCTTCTGTCATTACGGATATGGCAGGAACTCTCCGTGACGGGAAGAACCGACCGTTCACGTCGTCAAGCTCGCACTCTTCATGGATGCCGAGTCTCCATTCATAGGTTATGTGAACTCTCTTCATGTGGAGCGTGTAGTTTACGAACTTTAAAGTATGTTATTTTTCATTTTTGGCACACGGCCATTAGAAAATAACTACTTTCTCGACGAACGGGTGCTTCATCGACGAACGGGTGCTTCATCGAGGAAGATGATGGTAGTTATCTCCATCGGAGAAGATGAATTTTGGTGCATGTGCACCATGTTCAAATGGGCTATGAAGGCCATGCACCCCCCTCCCCATGCGGAGGGGGTTGGCTACGGCCAATAAACCACCACAGCCACCCCTCCGGCGGGGTGTGCGGCAACCCCATTCAAAGGGGGTGGCCGGCCATGGCCATATGGACCATGGCCGGCCAATGCCAAAATGGCCTTGGCCATGACCGGCCATGGCCAGGCCGGCAGTGGACGGCCAAGGCCAGGCCGGCAGTGGACGGCCAAGGCCACGGCCAGGGGGCCCTGGCCGTGGCCAAGGCTAGGCCTGGCCGAGGCCAGGCCAGGGCCAGGGGGCCCTGGCCGGCCAAGGCCAAGGCCAGGGGCCGGCCTGGCCGGCCCTGGCAGGGCCAGGGCCGGCCCTGTCCAGTCTCGGCCAGGGCAGAGGCCCTAGCCGAGCGGCCAGTGGCCTTTGGCCGGCTCTGGCCGGCCTCGGCCAGGGCAGAGGCCCCTTGGCCAGCCTCGGCAGGGCAGGGGCCCTGGCCGGGAGTGATGTAGACCAATTTTTTGGTCGACCAATTTGGGTGTTTTGGTCGACCAATCCGGAAAAAGGTCTTGGTCGATCACGAACTTGCCGACTAGCCCATACGGGGTGTCAAAAGGCCTTGGTCAAACACGAATGTGCCGACTAGCCCATATGGGGCTAACGACAGTCGTCTGCTCTTATTTTATAAAGTTTTTTTTGGGCTCTACTCCTTGAAGATTAGCCATAATGCTCTACTTCATGCGAGATTAGCCATGTCATTGTGCTCTACTCTACGGAGATTAGCCAATGTACTTATGACATTGTGCTCTACTCTACGGAGATTAGCCAATGTATTTCAAATTTTTTGAAAAACATGTTTTCAAATAGGTTATGTCCCGTCCTTAATCGGGATAGTGCAATTTATAATTCCAAGTCCTACCACGATCCGGCCATGGTTATCTAACCCATGTGTGTGTAGAACAGGTCTCGTTGCTTGGCAATTGTTGCGCTAAAATTCTTTGCGCAAACTCTCACCTATTCCATTTTGAAAGATATGTTTTTCAAAAGTATTTTTCCGCTGCTGGTACCATACGGGTATCATTTCTGATTTCTTTTTTACATGAGATAAGTAAGAGGGATACTTTGAAAGTTACTTCTAGATGGTAGTTGGGAACGTAGTGAACTTCTCAATTCTAGAGTAACATTTCAGCTTATCAAAGGAACTTATCAATTGTTTAAAGAATCGAAACTTTATGCATAGAATTTTGATCGTGTTTTTCATTTTCTTTGCAGTTTTTTGATTCGAATATGTCTACCGCTTCTAAGAACATTGTCACCGAGCTTAACAAAGGTGAGAAGCTCAACGGCGACAATTATAAACTTTGGTCAATAAAAATCCAATATGTTTTGGAGGAGCAAGATGTGCTTGAAACACTCCAAAACGTAATGGAAGAACCTGAGTTTGGTAATACGGCCCAACACAAGAGGGACCGAGAAGCTTATGAGACTTGGACTCGAAAGAACAAAATAGCACGTATTACGTTATTGTCCGCAATGGACAATGACATAATGCGTCTATTTCAGGAATTTGACCTAGCCAAAGACATATGGTCTAGGCTAGAAATAAAGTTTGGTGGAACTTCGGTCACCAAACTCCGCTCCTTAAATATTCAATTTGATTCGTACAAAATGCAACGAGATCAATCTATGAAAAAACATCTCCGCCACATGGCGAATCTCATAGCTGAATTGAAGGATGCGGGTCTTACGCTGTCTGACGAACAGCAGATCCAAGAAGTCATTCGTTCACTCCCAGATAGCTGGGATAACATGAAAATGCACCTCACTCATAATGAGTGCATTAAAACTTTAAGCGATGTATCCAAACACCTCGAACTCGAGGAAGAGCGGATTCAAGCCGCAAACCTAGTGCCGAAGTGCACATGGCCGCTAGTTCCTCACATGGAGGAAAGAAGCGGAAGGATAAACGCTTAAGGTTTATGAACGAACGAAAGCAAGAACCGGAAACCTCAAAGAAGACTAAGAACAAAAAGTGGCAAAAGAATGTGCACTCAAAGAAGAAAAACTTGAAGAAGATCAAGTGCTTTAAGTGCATCAAGTATGGTCACTTCGCCCGTACGTGTACGGATGGAAGTGATAAGGTAACTTGTAGGGCTAGTTACATATGTGTTTCTAGTTCCATGTTTCTTGCTGAATCTAACTATTTTTGGATGATTGATTCAGGGGCCACAGACCACGTAGCGAAGGACAGAAGGTTCTTCGTAGAGTATCGAAGGATAACTCAAGGAACAAAGTAGATATACGTCGGCAACAACACTCGTGTTGAAGTCAAGGGCGTCGGAACATGCAAGCTAGTTCTCGACAACGGCCAGACTCTATTATTGCATGACGTCCTCTTTGCTCCAGATATTCGAAGGAATATCGTTTCCGTGGTCATGTTAATCTCTTTAGGTTATGAATGGAGGTTCTATGAACAAAATGTTGACCTTGTTTGTAATAGTTCTTTAGTTGGGTCGGGTAATGTTTGTAATGGATTGATTGTTTTAAACACTATGTATGATGATTCTTCTTCTATTAATGAAAGTTTCCATTTGACAAATGCTTCTAATTCTAAATCTGAGATCATTTGTTGGAGACTTGGTCACATTGGACCAACTAGAATGTATAGACTTGCCAAAAGTGGCTTGCTATCTAATGTTTCAAAAGTTTAAATGTCAACTTGCGAACATTGTCTTGTAGGGAAAACTTGTCGCAAGCCGTTTGGAACTGGCACACGGGCCGAAGTTTCATTACAGCTTATCCATTCGGACATTTGCGGTCCAATGAATGTTAAGACAAGATGCGGGAAGTCCTATTTCATCACCTTCATTGATGACTTCACCCATTTCGGTCACATTTATTTGATTTCCCACAAACATGAAGCTTTATCTTGCTTCAAAAACTATATGAGTTTAGTGGAAAATCAACTAGATCGCAAGATAAAGGTCTTGCGAACCGATCGGGGTGGAGAATATCAATCAACGAGTTTTAAGGAACTCTGTGATGAAAAAGGCATAGTTCATCAAATAACTATGCCTTATACTCCGCAACAAAACGGTGTTGCGGAAAGAAGAAATAGGACATTGATGGAAATGGTCCGATCAATGATGTCTCAGGCAAATTTGCACATTACCTTTTAGGGTGATGCATTATTGACGGCAGCATTCATCTTAAACCGTGTACCCTCGAAGTCGGTAAGTTCTACTCCTTATGAGTTGTGGAACAATAGAACTCCAGACTTAAGCATTCTAAAACCTTGGGGTTGTGCCTCTTACGCACATTTATCCTCTCACAAATATGGCAAACTTGGGCCACGTGGGAGGAAGTGTATCTTCATCCGATACGCTGAAAACTCCAAAGGATATGTTTTCGTCGTTCAAGAGAACAATGGGGGTCTAATAGAATTCGAATCGAGGAATGTTGTCTTCTTGGAAAACGAGTTTCCAAGACAGGGTGAGATACGTCAAGACTTATCCTTGTTTGAGACTTGGGATCAAGAAGGATCGGAACGTTCGAGTGGGAGAATTCTTGGTGAAGAGGAAAATGACCCTCATACTTCACCTATGGATGATACGAACGATACCAATCCTATTCCGAGTGGGAGTGATGTTATTCCAAGTGGGAGTGATGTCATTCCAAGTGGGAGTGATCAAACTCAAGCAAGACGTAGTAATCGAACGAGGCTAACACCTCTGAGATTTGAGGATGAATTTCCTCAAACATTCAGGACATTATTACAAGATGATGACGAACCTGCAAATTTCAAACATGCCGTCACATGCCCTGCTAAAGATAAATGGATAACGGCGATGGAGGAAGAACTTCAATCCATGAAAACAAACCAAGTCTGGGACTTGGTTGATTTACCTAAGGGACGTAGAGCCATTGGGAACAAGTGGGTTCTCAAAATCAAGCATAAGGCTGATGGCTCCATCGAGAAATATAAAGCTCGCCTTGTTGCGAAAGGTTTCACGCAACAGGAAGGAATAGACTACGAAGAGACTTTCTCTCATGTCGTGCGTTTTACCTCCATTCGCTTAATTCTGGCAATGGTGGCTTGTTTGGACCTCGAGTTACATCAGATGGATGTAAAGACTGCTTTTCTTAATGGAGAACTAGATGAGGAGATCTACATGGAACAACCAAACGGGTTCGCACAAGAAGAAAACAAACATAAGGTTTGTAAACTTCGTAAATCCATATATGGTCTTAAACAATCCTCAAGGCAGTGGTATATGCGCTTTCAAGAAGTCGTTTTGTCGTATGGTTTCTCCATGCTCGACGAAGACAACTGCGTATACATTAAGAGGATTAAGAACAAGTATGTAATTATGTCTCTTTATGTAGATGACATACTTATAGCCGGAAATGATAAGCGTCTTATCATGGATATCAAAGCTTGGCATTCATCCGTCTTTGAGATGAAAGACATGGGTGAAGCTGCATATATCCTTGGGGTTAAGATCTCAAGAAATCGTTCCAAGAAACTTCTTTCTCTCTCTCTCTCAAGAAACATATATAAAGAAAGTTTTAGAACGGTTTAATATGCAGGACTGCAAGCCAATTGATACTCCAATAAGCAAAGGCGAGGGTCTATGTTTGGAAATGTGTCCCAAAGATCCAAAAGAAAAGAAAGCTATGGAAAAGGTTCCATACTCTAGTGCTGTCGGGAGTCTGATGTACGCCATGATGTGTACCAGACCGGACATTTGCTATGCTGTTGGTATGGTAAGCCGTTACCAATCCAACCCAGGACAGGCACACTGGAAAGCGGTGAAGAGGATATTAAGGTACCTCAAAGGGACTGCGGACTATGCGTTGTGCTATCAAGGCAATACTTTGAAACTCGAAGGCTATACCGATGCTGATTGGGCAGGTGATCTCGACGAGTGAAGATCTACCTCAGGCTTTGTTTTCTTGCTCGGGAATGGTGCAATATCCTGGAGCAGCAAGAAGCAAACC
>CM061137.1:37590548-37798048 GCA_030789695.1 Scilla litardierei
TAGCCGTTAGAGGGGGCAATGGGGAGTCACCGAAAGCGAGAGGGGTCGTCGGTGGCCATGCGTGGGTGGTGGCCGACGGGTTGAAGCTGGGCGGCAACCAATGTGCGGCAATGGTGTTTTGAGGTGTTTTTAATGGGGAGAGAAAAGAGAGAGGAGGAAGAGAAGAGAGAGGAAGGATAGGGGAGGCCGGAGGTCGCCGGAGTGGGCCGTGCCGGCGGCCAGAAGCTCAGGGCGTGAGCAAGATGGGGGGCGGTGGCTGGCTTGCGTGAGATCCCTAGGGTTTTGTTGGGTTGGGTTATTTTAAGATGTTGATTTTGCTAATTGGGTATGAAAGGGGGGTATAGTTAAGTGATGGGGGAGAGAGAGTGAGAGAGAGGGGGTGTGCAACGAGGGGAAAACTAGGGGGATGGTAGCTAATGAAATCTCTCATGATATGTATGAGAATCCCATGAGATTTGATTAATATTTGAATTTCAAAATTTGATTAGGCTAATTGGGCTTGAAGGTAATTAGTGTGATAGACCAAGCAAACTGTGTCCGAAAATTATGAAAAAAATATCGTGACGACCGTGACGACGAGAGGGTCGAGAATGCGGGGTCCTGTCATGAGCTAAGCCTACCGAGAACATGTGTGTGTGTGTGTGTGTATATATATAAACTAAGCATTGAAGTCTAGAGGCTAAAACACCCTTTCATTCAAAGCTGATTTGTGGGAGAACGACACGTGAAATGACGTTCACTAAAAATCCCACAAATAACTACTCTTCCATACGGTCACAATGACATATAACATCGTGTATTCTGGATAGAAGAAAGGACAAAGAAAAATACGCGTACAAAAGAGGGAACTACGTGCGAAATACGAACGGTCGTAAAGTGACAGTTACATTCTACCCACCTTAGAATAAAGTCCTTCCTCGGACTTCCTAACTATATATACACCTAGCAACTCTAGTAACTACCCCAATCACATCACACTATAATTCAAACCAGGTATAGTTACTACAAGTACTTATATATGCACTAGATAGTCAAACATTAACACTACAAACATGTATACATACATACATACATACATACATTCATACATACATATATATATATGCACATTCTATACTTATACCTATCATATACAGTCCAATTCATACACGTACTTCAATCATTCATATAGTCACATACATCCTTTTATAACTATCACTCACTATCACATAACCAAGTTACACATACTTATATAAAAATAGTTTCACACTAGCAAACATGATCGTAATTCTTCACATATAGGTAATTAACTTTGCACAAAACAACATGGATATACTACTCCCTAATATCTCCTAGTGTACATTCAATACCAACATATCAACGCATGTGGTCACACCATACAATATTAAATCATGTAAGCTATATCTAATATACATCTATCACTACTATAATACACCAATGTATAGTTATTCAAATACACGCAGATACTTCATCTTATATACACATCACATACAATCCTATACCTATTTTCAAGACATGACACACATACCATAGTCGCAAACACCTATAGCTAAGCACATACATATCTACGTACGAGCACACGCTTACACGTACTAACATATAGATCATATAATAGGCCTACACACTTAACTATAAGCACACCTATTATCATTACACTTAATATGCACATGACTTACTAGTACATTATTTCAAGCATTTACAAGTATCTTCAAACCACATACTCCACTAGTAGATTTTCCAACACTAAATCTAATATACGCAGACATCCCTAAAGTGGTATAGCTATCCACACATATATAAATACCATCATTCATACGACTTCATACATATATCACGAATAACACTGAGTGTACATACATGACACAAGAGACAATCATTGGTAACCTAAAGGTAGTACAATCATACAGGTCCATACACTCTACCTATATACACGCACCACGACGACATCACAAAAACCAATGGGCCCACTACTAAACTAGAGTTGACACAGGCAACGACAAGCACTAATGTCTAAACAATAGAAAGAAAACCGAAACCAAAAGCGAAACGAAACAAGATCAAAAGAACAAGTTCAGATAAGGCGAGGATAATGAGATAGCTAGTTGGGTGGGACAAAAATATTGCTTTAAATAATTAAATAGATGAAAGAAGGATTGTAAAATATGGTATCATATATATGTGTGTGTGTGTGTGTGTGTGGGATTAATGGGTATCATATGCCATATGAGAGCTTCTCTCATACGCCCTCTCACATAAAGCACCCAAGTACAAGCCCACATGGGCTTGTACTTAGTTGTACTTGGGTGCTTTATGTGAGAGGGCGTATGAGATAAGCTCTCATATGGCGTATGATAGCCATTATTCTACACACACACACACACACACACACACACACACACACACACACACACACACACACTAGTCATAACCCGTGCCCGTAGGGCACGGCGAAGGTCGTCTCCTGGGTGCAAAACCGAGAAGGACAGTCTGTTAATGGGTGAAACAGAGACAGGTAGTCATCCCCCCGGTGCAAGAATAACGTGGAAGTCGTCTCTAAGGGGCAATATTGACGGCGAAAAAAACCTAGGTCAACAACAGAAAAAGACAATAAGAAACAGAAAAATGAAGAAAGAAAAAAGCCCATTTCAACAATGGCATTGATAAATCCAAAAAGAACGAAACTTTTGAGATGGGCAACTGATTCCAACAATGGCATTTCATCAAGTCAAAAAATGTCGAAAGAAGCCAACACCAATATCAAGAATTTAGATAAAAAGTAAGTCTCAATAACCAAAAATTTTACAGACTCCCCGTAATCTCAGCCTTACAATGCCCGAATCGGTAATGCATTGGCAAGCCGTACACGTTCAACAGGAAAACGCCCTAAAATCAGAATTAAATCATACCAACAAATATAATAATACCTAAAAAAAGAGCCCTGCGAGCAGAGGTTTCTATTTATCCAATAAAATCTGTAGTTCTACAGACACCTCGGTCACAATCCTTCTCCAAAGTTGAAACCAAAACAAAAAATCAAAATTAAAAAGGAAAATAAATAATAAAACATTTACGGGGTATATTGGCAACTAATTCCATCATCTGACGGTTACTCCCCAAATCATCTGTGCAAATTTCTTATATTCCTCAAACTGTGATAAAATCATCTGAACTGCTAAATCTGCTAGAATTCCATCATCTGAATGCCCTAAAAACAGAAGCCAATGCCGCAATCTCCCCGTGGTTGGGGGATCTCCACTGGATGCCGGACCCTCCGGCGATATCGACAGAATCCATGGCCCAATTTAGGCCCGACATCTCTAGCGCCTGTCTCTTTACTGGGATAGGCTTTGCAGGGGTCAAAACATAGCCTTAATTCTAATGACTGAGCAACGAATAAGGAACCCCCCCAAAAAAAATTAGTATTTTTTTATCTCATGACTAAGTCTTCTCCCATCTCCCAACTCCTAAAATCGAGACCATTGTTGAAATCACCAACCAACCATGAGGGATATCTCCTCAAACAATTGATCGCTTCCCCTCTCTCAAAACAGAAGAAGAAAAAAAAAGAACAAAATTATTAAAGATCTATGACCAAAAAAAGGAATTACAGCTAAATCACACTTAAAACTGGGAGATCTCTCACACCCAGAATCCAGCAAGAGGAAATTAAAAGCCCCAAGAACCAATAAGCAAATACATGAAAGAGATCTTAATTCACCGAATCTGACCATGAAATCAAAATAAACAAAAAGATAGGCCCCCTACCTTCAAAGATCAACCAAATCATGATCAAATTATGTGATCTAACAGATAAAAAAAAGAACACAAATGGATAGCAATCGGCAAAGGAAAGATGCGTTGTTTCTCTACATACCTGAAACCATCAATGCTGCAATCAGAGACGCATGCAACACTTCCTTTCTTCCTAGATAGAGAGAGAAAGAGAGAAGACAAGCTCAAGAGGAAGACTTGTTCTTATTTCCATGTTTGGCTCAAGAGGAAGACTTGTTTTTAAAAAATGGCTTGGGATTAAAAAACCGAGAACCGTGATAGAAGTTATAACTCTGAAAAAAAATAAACCCCTTCGGACGTCCATGTAGGGATCGTCTAACCCTTGCAATACTAACAACACAGACTAGGGGGGTGAATAGTGTAATGGCAATAAAATTGTCCAATTAAAATTTAACTTGCAAATGCGGAATTATAAATGCAAGAGGAATTAAAAGGCACAATCAATCCAAATGCAAACGCAAAGTTTTACCTTGGTTCCCCAAACTTGGGTATATCCAGCCACACCAATATTCACTATACTCCCACACAGAGAAGTGAATACAAATCTCACAAGGAGATACCCCACAAAGAGGATTTATGCCCTACACAAGGACCCAACAAATCCTACACGAGGATCAAGACTCCCACACAGAGAATCACTAACTCCCACTCAGAGAATTAGGGTTAGCCATACACTAGGACACTAGAACTCCCACAAAGAGAGTTAATTCCCACAAATAGAATTCCCTAGTCCCACAAAGAGACAACCTCCCACAAAGAGAGAAACTCCCACAAAGAGAGTATCCTAATCACACAAATAGAAATAGGAAGACAAATTACACAAAGTAAAGTAAATACCCTATGCCTTGAGATGCTTACTCATGAATGATGCAAGGCATGGAAGAGGATCTCCAAGTGTTGGAATATGCTTGAGAGCACATGGATGATTTCCCTTTAGCTGGACTTCAATGCATGAAGAAAGATGAGTGCTCAATAGAGGGAAATGAGGGAGCTTGAGAGTTGCTTATTGATCTCTTGAGATTTTCTATAGAGTCAAGAGTTATCAAGTGTTGTCAAGTGTTCTCAAGTGATGGCAGCACACTCATATATATAGGAATCCTATATCAAGCCCAAAAACCCAAAGAAACAGCCAAATGAACAGATCTGCAACGGCTAGAAACTGGGTGAAAACGAGAGGAACAGTCGACTGATGATTATAAGACAGTCGACTGATCAACGGCTAGAAAATATCCAATGGCTAGAATCTGAGCCAGGACAGTCGACTGAAGAAGACAATATAGTTGACTGACAAACAGGACAGGTGCCTGTAAAACCTTCAGCAGACGACTGCTTTAGGGGATGGATCGAAACAGAGAGCTGCACTCTTTCTCCAATTCTTCGCACATGCGACTGATGTTAATACTACAGTCGTCTGTCCAATAGTTAGGCGACTGTACATTCTACATCAGTCGACTACTGTAAAATATGGAGAGAAGACAGAGAGATGCAGCGATTGCACTTACGCTATACAGGCGACTGATGACCAATCTCCAGGCGACTGTGAAAATACAGGCGACTGTAAACTGATTGACAGACGACTGTGCGTAAAGCTCAAGTTTGAGTCAAATGAAATGTTGACTTGAGCTGTGCATGTCAGGCGACTGTAGAAGGATCTACAGGCGACTGGAAATCACCCAGTCGACTGTGTTTCCTTCAGAAGGCGACTGACGGAAAGCCAGAGACTCCATAAGAGTCTTTGGACAGAGTGAACCTATTGGGTTGGATTCTATGATAATCCTAAGGTTCACTAAGATGGTTAAATGCATATGCATGAATGAGTAAACCATCTAACAAGGCGTTACATTAACCATAGACTCAAAAGAGAGAGAAAGCAATAAAGTAATTTACATGGATTACAATGCTTCTCAAAGAGTCTAAGTCTTCAATCTTGATGCCTTGATAGCTCTCCACCATCTCCAAGCTTTGGCACTCCTTGAGTCCAAACTTTGGCCCTCCTTCACATGATGTCCATCCTTACACCAAGTGATTAGTCTCCAAGAAAGATATCCTTGAAATAAACTGAGAGACTAAAACATGAGATTCATTAGCAACAACATAATGTTGTGATCATCATCAAAATAAGATTGGTATGAAACACCAATACTCAACAATCTCCCCCTTTTGATGATGACACACATTATGTAAATCATAAAGAATTAAAGCACAATGCTAATGATCTCCCCCTACTTATATGCACCGGTTACATAATGAGCTACACAATGATAAATACTCAAAATACCAATTAAAAACGTGGTGACATATAATAGGCACGGATTACATAAACCAATTGCAAAGAATAAAAGCATGCAAACATGAATGGTTTATCTAATCCCATATATCTCTCCCTATAGAGATATCTCTCCCCATATGCATATGTATATATCTCTCCCTTATAGATATGATCACATAATGCATATATCTCTCCCCCTTGATATCGTCAAAAAGGTGGACATAAAAAATATCCCCCTTTGTCATCTTTGAAAAACACCCTAGAGGGGGAGGGGGGGGGGGGTGAATAGGGTGTGTGGCACAAATTTAAAAACAATCACAATCACAGAGATAATCAGACACAGATATTTTTTAACGGAGTGACTCCCCGCCAAACTCCGACCCCAAGACCTATGAGGATTTCACTTAATAAACCTGATCACACTTACGGGTAGTGATCTCACCGTTCACAGATATAGTTTGTCAAGATTAAGCACAGAGATAGCTTCTGAAAAAAGATATTCACAATATGATCTCACAACAAAGCAACTTAATACTTCAGTAAAATTCTGGAAAAATATCAATGTGATGAAATTTATGAGATCGTGGACACGTAGGCTCAAACCGCTCGCAAATCTGATGTCTGGATTGGAAGATATAGTCTTCGGAAGATGATTGCGCGAATCTGAATTCTGCAGTGGCTGATCTGTAGAAAAACGTCCAAACTGAGTATGATCCTATGGACTGAGCAATGGAGACTATCACCGTTGCGAAGGGCATGAAGATGTGATCGTGTGGGCGCAAACGGCTCGTCGAACCGACGTCTGGATCAGGAGATATGAGCGTACGAAGTCGGATGCGCAAATCTGAAATCTGCCCTTGAAATCTGTGAAATCTGGACTTTAATATCTGTGAGGCTTTGAAAAAATGCGCTCTGTCATTTTGTTTTGAACGTGCGGCAATTGTTGTTCCCCTTGAAAAAATCGGTAGAGTCTTTTGATGAGATATGCTTTGCGTGAATTGACAAAAGCTGCAAACACAACCAAAGAAGATCACGAGAATTTTTAGGCCAAAAGAAAAAAAAACTAGCAGCTTTTGCAACTTGAGAACCCAAGCCGAATCATATGGGGGCTGCTGAAAAAAAATTCTGTGCGTGCTTTCGTTTGTGTACATGAGCACAAAAGGATGGTTGGTTATTTAAGGTTTTTGGCCACTTGAATATTTGATTTGTTGTTGCTTTTGAAAGTGCAACCGTACACAGATTATTGATTTGAAAAAAATCCTTTACTCATTAAACAAATTTTGAAATGTGGTAAATTTGTGATTTGAACAAATTAACCCGCACACAAATTTTGAAAAGATTTGAACAAATCTGTTGCTCATTAAAAGACTTGGCTGGGTTTATTGATTTTTTGGAGAGATTATGCGGCAGTCTCAATCTTTTGCTTTTTTCCAAAAAATGCAGTTGCATCAAACAAACAGATTTGTGATTGTGTGTGTCAGCTGCATAATGATGAGATCAAAAGAACAAACTCTAGAAGAGTTCGGCAAATTGAGGATCTTTTGCACCAATGACCACATACACACTCTCTCTTGCAAACGGAACTTATTTTGCGTTTTGCTCCCTGAAATCACTTAATGAAAGACGTTAGTCACACGACTTGTTTGTCATCATCAAAATTATATCGTATGATCTAGTTAGTAGACTAACTAGGCCAACAATCTCCCCCTTTTGATGATGGCAAACAAGTCTGGAAAAATTGAGAAATAATATTAAAGAGCAAGTCATATAGTGCACATGATTATAAACAACATAGAAATCTCCCCCTATCGATGTGCTATCATGAAAAGTTGTGACAAGCTCCCCCTCAAAATGTGCATCTTCATCTTTCCCCCATTATTTTATTTTTCTACTCTCCCCCTTTTGCCATTAATCGAAAAGATCACAAAAATATATTGAAGATGTTAAGAATGAGACATGAAACAAGTTTAGCATATCGAAGAAACAAGAAATTGATGACGATGCTCATATTAATGCTTTTTCCCCACGAACTTAAAGTATACAAATGTCATGAGCATTGAAAGCATACGATCGTTTTAAGAAATCTAACAAGAAGATGTCGTATTATGAAACACTTTGACAATATGAAGGGTGCTTAGAAACTAAGAGATGAAAATATAATATTATCTCATACAATTTGTGAGTCTTTGTTGCTATGGAATAATCAGTAATTAATGTGTAGGGAGACACCAATCAAGGGATACCATGGTGTTAAATTTCGGGTCCTTTGGAATTGAGGTGCGCTAAGTGGTTACTTCATCTACCATATTTCATAAGCATTGCTCAACAAACCCCCGAAATTCGGTTACTAACCGCCAGTATCAGATGTAGTATATTTGAAGATGTTTTGCTATTTCCTTTTTCTTTTTCTATCTTTTTTTATAAATGCTCATTGCAATTTTTTTTTAATTACCATGTTGGTGTCTCAGAATAGTGACGCATGAAGGCATCGACATACTCGACTCCTACTAAATAATTTTCCACAGAGATTTAAGCGCACAAAATAGTAAGGATAAAATATAAATTCAGAAACTTTAGAATCTAAGCACATCCAATTGTCTCCATAGTTTATAAGACTCAATCAATCTATTTGATTCGTACAATTTGGTATGCTTACAAGTTTCACTTTTTCAGCAATAATTCAAGCGTGTGGATTTTACAAAAATATGATGCATCATCATCAAAAACATTTTAATGTTTCTAAGATGTCTAACAAGGTTCATATCAAATTCTCAACCAAAAACAATAATAGTGATGACGATCATGCATGCACATACAAAGAATGACCAAACCCACGTTAAGATGAAATAGTGTGCAATGTGTGTAGCATGGATACAATTTTTTAAGCATGTGTATGTGCATGGATATGCGTGTTAATGCTCAATTAGTGACATAATCCCCAACTCCCTTCGAATGAAGCAAAATTGCTTTTGATTTAAGGGTTTTGTGAATATGTCCGCTAATTGTTTTTCTGTATCAATATATCCTAAAGAGATATCTTTCTTATCTACATGATCTCTAAGGAAGTGGTGACGAATATCAATATGTTTTGTCCTAGAGTGTAGAATAGGATTTTTAGATAGATTTATAGCACTCTTGTTGTCACACCAAATGGTTGTAGGGTGGAAAGTAAGATCGTAGTCTCTGAGAGTTTGTCTCATCCATAGAATTTGAGCACATCAACAACCTACTGAGACATATTCGGCTTCGGTTGTACTCAATGCTATGGAGTTTTGCTTCTTGGAGAACCATGAAACAAGAGACATACCTAGTAGTTGACAAGTGCCAGTGGTACTCTTACGATCGGTCTTACTTCCCGCAAAATCCGCATCACAATATCCTACAAGCTAAAATGATGTGGAACAAGGGTACCATAAACCAAAATCTAAGGTTCCTTTAACATATCGAATTATTCGTTTAACATAAGAAAGATGGGACTCTTTTGGACAAGATTGAAACCTAGCACATAAACATACACTAAACATTATATCAGGCCTACTAGCTGTCAAGTATAATAGGTTACCAATCATACCGCGGTACAAGCGTTCATCCACTTTCTTTCCATTTTCGTCTTTATCCATCGTTGCCGTCGTTGACATAGGAGTAGAACATTCCTTAGCATTTTCAAGTCCAAACTTCTTCACTAACTCATTTGCATATTTCGCTTGATTGATGAAAATTCCGTCCTCACATAGTTTGATTTGCAAACCAAGCATGAATGTAAGTTCACCCATCAGGCTCATCTCAAATTCCCTAGACATGCATGTAGCAAATTCCTCACACAGTAGATTGTTAGTAGCACCAAAATGATATCATCAACATATATTTGTACTACAAGTAGATCTTTACTTTGATGTTTAACAAATAGAGTTTTATCCGCCTTTCCCATGGAAAAATTATTTTCAAGCAAAAATTTACTAAGTCGCTCATACCAAGCTCTAGGAGCTTGTTTGAGCCAATATAAAGCACGGTTAAGCTTGAAAACATAGTCCGGGTGGACGGAGTCTTCAAACCCAGGAGGTTGTTTGACATAGACTTCCTCAGATAAAACTCCATTCAAAAAGGCACTCTTGACGTCCATTTGAAAGAGTTTGAATTTCATGAAACTAGCGAATGCTAGAAGCATCCTGATTGCTTCCAATCTTGCGACGGGAGCAAAGGTTTCATCAAAATCAATCCCTTCCTCTTGGTTATAACCTTGTGCTACTAATCTAGCTTTATTACGCACAACATTTCCCATTTCGTCAAGTTTGTTTCTAAATACCCATTTAGTGCCTATAATTGTTTGATTTTTTGGTTTAGGAACAAGTTCCCAAACTTGATTCCTATCAAATTGTGACAATTCCTCCTGCATTGCCATAATCCAATGGGAATCTTCTAAAGCACTATCAATATTTTTAGGCTCCAAAATGGATATAAATGCAAAGTTAACCATCAAATTAAAGCTACTTCTGGTACGTATACATTTCGTCGTGTCTCCAAGGATTTGATTCTTTGGATGATCCTTCTGAAAGTGCCAATCCTTATGGAGATCTTGTGATGACCTAGTAGCTTCTGCTTCTTTTGGTACACCATCATTGTTGTTCTCTTGCTCATTGGAATTGCTAGTGTTTGTCTCCAGTCCATCCAAGCCACCTGTAATATCTGTAGATTCTGCATCACTAAAAGATTCATTAATAGAACTTTTCTCGTCAAATTTCACATGCACAGTTTCTTGAATAGTAAGAGTTCTCTTGTTAAATACTCGATAAGATTTGCTATGTGGTGAGTATCCAACAAAAATGCCCTCATTGGATTTATCATCAAATTTATCCAGATTTACGCCTACTTTCAGAATATAGCATTTGCATCCAAATGGTTTTAAATGTGATAAGTTGGCAGTCAACTCTCTATAAAGCTCATAAGGTGTTTTCTTCAAAACGGGTCTAATGGACACACGATTTAAAATATAGCAAGAAGTATGTATGGCTTCATGCCAAAAATATAAAGGCAATTTGTAATCATGAATCATGGTCCTAGCCATTTCTTGCAAAGTACGGTTTTTCCTCTCAACCACCCCATTTTGTTGTGGTGTGCTCGGGGCGGAAAAATTATGTGAATAACCTTTTGAAATGCAAAAATCATCAAAGCTAGTATTAACAAATTCTCCTCCATGATCACTTCTAACTTTGACAATTGAAAAATCTTTTTCATTTTCAACCTTTTTACAAAACATTTTGAAGACATCAAAAGTTTCATGTTTGTGTGTCAAAAAATAAACCCAGGTGAAACGTGAAAAGTCATCGACAATAACAAAGCAATAATGCATACCACCTAAACTAGCAACCTTTGTGGGTCCAAATAAATCCAAATGTATTAGTTGCAATGGCTTAGATGTAGTTACAATATTTTTAGGATTGAAACTACTTTTATGATGTTTACCTAGTTGACATGCATCGCAAAGCTTATCCCGATCAAAGCTAATTTGAGGTAAACCTCTCACCAGTTTCTTTCGAGCAAGCTTTGAGATTAGGTCCATGCTGACATGGCCTAATCTTCGATGCCAAAGCCAACTAGTCTCATGTGATGCAACTAAACATTTTAGATTATTTGAATCACTAAGTTTGATATTATATATGTTATTATAAGATGTACCCTTGAAAAGAATATCATCTCCTTTTAAAATATATACTTTGTCATTTTCGAAATGAACCTTAAGGCCAATAGAGCATAGCTGATTCACACTTAACAAATTATGTGCTAAACCATCAACAAGATTAACATTTTCAATGACCACAAGAGGATGCATACCAATGTTAACTTTACCCAAGATTTTGCACTTCTTTCCATCTCCAAGAATAACTGTCCCTCCATCTTTCCTTGATAGCGTCGTGAAGAGGGATTCGTTACCCGTCATGTGATTCGAGCAACCGCTATCAAGGTACCAAATGCTATCATTTTCCACTTGAAGATGCACCTACAAAAGAAGATGCACCCTTTGGTAACCAAATTTTGGATCCATAATTGTTAGTATGATGCTTTGGAACCCATATAAAATATGCAGGATAATATCTGGCCAAGCAATCATACATAACATGCCCATTTTTGTTGCAATAAAAACATGTAACATTGAAATGCTTATTGGTAGATGATATATGATTTTTGTGCATGCAATGTTGAAAGCTCATGTCTCTTGCAAAATTCTTTTCAATGTTCATCCTAGTTTTTTTCTTAAGTTGTTTTTTTGAAAGCCAAGACCATGTTTACTAGATTGTTCATTAAGCCCATTTATCATCTTATTGAAGCTTTCTTGGCTATTTGTGAATTTCTTTAATGTCAAGCTAAGATTTTGATTTTCATTCTCAAGTTCACTAATCTTAGTCTCATATCTTTTTTCTTTTTCACTAGTTTCTGAATCGATGGCTATGTGTTTTCCTTTTATTAAATTAGATTTTTCGTTTTCGAGCTCTAGCAATTTTTCTTCATAGCTAGCCACTTTTAGGTTCAATAATTTTATTTCAGAATCTTTAGAACTAAGAATACTAATTTTCTCTTTTAATTCTTTAGCTAGATTAACATGGTCAAGCTCTAACGTAGCCAATTTTTTATTAGTATTTTCTAGCTCTAAGGTTTTTGTTTCTAGTTGGGTTTCATCAAAATTATATATTATTTCCCTTTGTTCTTTCCACTTAACAAATAGCTCATCTCTCTCTCTTGTCATGCTCCCTAGTTCCTCTTTTAATGAATCACGAACCTTTTTTAGTTTAAGGAATTTAGGACCCATTTCTTGAAGGAGTTCTACAAGAAATTCATAAGCTTCCTCCATGCTAGAAAACATATCATCACTAATATTCATTTCATCATCAAAGCTTTGAACAAGAGAGCTAATTTTTACCTTTTCGTTTCCAGCCATAAAGCAAGTTCCAGTGTTGTCATTCCAGTCATCATCTGAGGAGAGCTCTTCTGCGTCACTTTCTCCCCACGTAGCCACCATTCCTCGCTTTGATGTTCTCTTTTCTCCGTCACTAGTCTTTTCCTTTCCTTTTCCTTTTAGAAGTGGACATTCTGCTTTCATGTGCCCTCTCTTGTTGCATCTGAAACACTGAGGTGCAGAACTTTCTCCATCATTTCCTTCATTTTTCTTGGTTCCCCAAATTCTTCCCGTCCTTCTTTTGTTGTTTTTCATGAATTTCACAAATTTCCTTGTAACAAGAGCCATGCTTTCATCGCCGGATTCATTCATCTCCTCCTTGAGCATTTTGGATACTTGAAAGGCTAAATTCTTTTCCTTTGTTTCCTCTTTCTTAGATTTCTCTTCCATCTTTGGTGTGCTGTCATTGGCCATCTTCAATTGAACCTCATAAGCCATTAACTTTCCCATCAGCTTCTCGAAACTGATATCTGCCAAGTCATGTGCTTCTTTGATCACCGTCCTCTTTTGAATCCAATCGCCAGATAAAGAGTATAAAATCTTTCCAACCAGATCTTCCTCTGTAATGTCCTTTCCTAAGGATTTCAACGGATTGACGATATCTGCAAAACGAGAAAACATAGCATCAATAGACTCATTAGGCATCATAGCAAAATTTTCATATTTCTGTAATAACATTCTAATACGAGTTTTCTTAGCTTCACTAGTTCCCTCATGAGTAACTTCAAGTCTCGTCCAAATATCCTTAGTAGTAGAACAAGAACTAATGCGGTTAAATTCAGTTTTACTAAGACCACAATACAAGATGCTCATGGCCTTAAAGTTCAGATTTTCTAACCGATCATTTTCTTTTTGCTGCTCAGGAGTGGGTTTATCAAATAGTGTAAATACTTCACTGATTATTTTCCATAATGCCATATCGATACCTTTGATGTGTATGGACAAACGTTGTTTCCAGTAACTATAGTCCGTACTATCAAATAGAGGAGATCTGAGATACGACTGACATTCTCTTTGATTGTGTGTGTCATATGAGTATGTGTGCGGAATTTGTGCTATAGGATCGAAATTCCACTAGACTTTGAGTCTAAAAGGAATCCCGCTCTGATACCAATTGAAAAACACCCTAGAGGGGGGGGGGGGGGGAATAGGGTGTGTGGCACAAATTTAAAAACAATCACAATCACAGAGATAATCAGACACAGATATTTTTTAACGGAGTGACTCCCCGCCAAACTCCGACCCCAAGACCTATGAGGATTTCACTTAATAAACCTGATCACACTTACGGGTAGTGATCTCACCGTTCACAGATATAGTTTGTCAAGATTAAGCACATAGATAGATTCTAAAAAAAGCTATTCACAATATGATCTCACAACAAAGCAACTTAATACTTCAGTAAAAGTCTGGAAAAATATCACCGTGATGAAATTTATGAGATCGTGGACACGTAGGCTCAAACTGCTCGTAAATCTGATGTCTGGATTGGAAGATATAGTCTTCGGAAGATGATTGCGCGAATCTGAATTCTGCAGTGGCTGATCTGTAGAAAAACGTCCGAACTGAGTATGATCCTGTGGACTGAGCAATGGAGACTATCACCGTTACGAAGGGTATGAAGATGTGATCGCGTGGGCGTAAACGGCTCGTCGATCCGACGTCTGGATCAGGAGATATGAGCGTACGAAGTCGGATGCGCAAATCTGAAATCTGCCCTTGAAATTTGCGAAATCTGGACTTTAATATCTGTGAGGCTTTGAAAAAATGCGCTCTGTCATTTTGTTTTGAACGTGCGGCAATTGCTGTTCCCCTTGAAAAAATCGGCAGAGTCTTTTGATGAGATATGCTTTGCGTGAATTGACAGAAGCTGCAAATACAACCAAAGAAGATCACGAGAATTTTTAGGCCAAAAGAAAAAAAAACTAGCAGCTTTTGCAACTTGAGAACCCAAGCCGAATCATATGGGGGCTGCTGAAAAAAAATTCTGTGTGTGCTTTCGTTTGTGTACAGGAGCACAAAGGGATGGTTGGTTATTTAAGGTTTTTGGCCACTTGAATATTTGATTTGTTGTTGCTTTTGAAAGTGCAACCGTACACAGATTATTGATTTGAAAAAATCCTTTACTCATTAAACAAATTTTGAAATGTGGTAAATTTGTGATTTGAACAAATTAACCCGTACACAAATTTTGAAAAGATTTGAACAAATCTGTTGCTCATTAAAAGACTTGGCTGGGTTTATTGATTTTTTGGAGACATTATGCGGCAGTCTCAATCTTTTGCTTTTTTTTCCAAAAAATGCAGTTGCATCAAACAAACAGATTTGTGATTGTGTGCGTCAGCTTCATAATGATGAAATCAAAAGAACAAACTCTAGAAGAGTTCGGCAAATTGAGGATCTTTTGCACCAATGACCACATACACGCTCTCTCTTGCGAACGGAACTTATTTTGCGTTTTGCTCCCTGAAATCACTTAATGAAAGACGTTAGTCACACGACTTGTTTGTCATCATCAAAATTATATCGTATGATCTAGTTAGTTGACTAACTAGGCCAACAATCTTAACCAAGATGTGACAATATGCAAGAAAAGAAAGATATGTATGATACCAAATTTAAAAATTTAGTGGGTATCAATTCACTATCCCATGCTCCCCCCTAGATAATAGAAATGGTCAACTTTTGACTTCTAGGATGTAATACCATAATTAATGGAGCCATGGGCCTAAAGTGTATCAAAGCAATAGATAAAGAAAAATCAAGCTTCAATGATACACACGGAATATTGCCAGAAACAAATATAACATGAAACAAGTTGGCAATAAACAAGAGGTTTGGTTTGAGCCCCAAAATAACCAAGTATCAATAATGATCTCAAATAACCTCCGAAATGAGAGTTAAAATATGTCTTAAAATAATTTAAACACATAATATATTAAGTCCCCATTGACATATACATGGATCAAAAATGCATGCATGTCAATAAACCCCAATGTCCCAATTTTCATGAGAAGAAATAAATTTGAAAATATTTTCAAAATCATGAAGCACACACAATCAATGGGTATGCTTAAAAATAAACATAGAATCACAATACCCATGCAATATGCATTTGTGTGAGGAACCTAAACATTAGGTAACCAAACCCAAGAGGAGTTTGATTTCCTAACGTAATCACACGAGGTGATCACATCCCTAACTAGAGAGTTGATGTAACTATCTCTCTCTTGCACACTAACTTTAGTGGGAATCCATAATCTCAAGGATTTCCTAGGCAAGGGTTTTACCTTTGCAAGAGGGAAGGATGTGGCATGCTTAGGTGTAGAAACAAAATTCTTAGCATGCAAAGAATAAGGATTTTGCTTCTTAGCAAAAAATGAAGATTTTTCATTCTTCCTCATTACCTTGTGATCTACATGCTTCTTGTTGATGTTCTTGTTGTACAAGAAAGCATGGTGATTCTTCTTAGGTGCTTTGGCAATATTTCTTGTATTTGCACCAAAAGAGGAATTAGAGGTGGGTTTGGGAACCACATTTTGAATATAACCCAAACCTCCTCTATGATTTGCCGGATGTTGTTTTTCCAACAAATCGTGGAGTGAATCCCTAGAATACACAAAGCTTATGAGCTTCCGAGATTCCTCTTCACATTTCAACGTAAGTTGTTGAATGTGAGCATCTAAGCTAAGGTTTTGAGCAATGAGATTTTCATTAGAAAGGCTCAATTCCTTAACTTGAGAGAGAAGTGTGTCTCTCTCACAAGTGTCATACACATGTCTTTCATCATGAATTACACTTGCAATAACTAGTTCATGCAATCTACTCTTAGCAATCTTATATTTTGCTTTTAATCTATTGTAAGAGTTGATGCACTTACTAGCCTTTTCGGAGACCAAGTCAAAATTGATCTTGAGCTCCTCGTATGAGATATTTTCTTCCTCGATCTCAACAACAACAACATCATCCTTGCAAGAGCTTGATGACGACTTCTCCTTCGTAGCTATGAGGCACGAATCCTCATAGGAATTGTATGCGCCAAGCCAAGCATCCAACTCTTCTTCGTTTAATCTGGAGGGGATTGGTGTAGGACCATCAATGGCTACAAAGCATGCTTGAGCATCCTCCTTTGTATCCTCTTCTTCGTTACTCGAAGTGTCCTCACTCGAATCATCAAAGGTCTCGACAAGTCCATTCTTGTGATTTTTGGACTTGGACCTTCCTTTCCAATACTTCTTCCCTTTACCCTTGTAAGTTTCTTTGTTGGGTTTGGAAGGGCATTCGGTGGACAAGTGACCTTTTCCACTGCAAGTGTAACAACTAGGAACCTTATTAGAATTGGAGGCAAACTTTGACAAAGACTAACCTTGCTTGCATTTGAGGAAAGCTTTGAATTGCTCTACAAGATCCTCAATTTCTTCTCCACTTGCATCTTCTTGCTCATCTTCTTCGCTAGGAGCTTCTCGATGGAATTTCCTCCTCCACTTAATTGGCTCCTCTTTGGCATGGAATGTAACCCCCTTTTGCTTCTCTAGCTTCTCGGGCTTTGTTGGTTGAATCTCCTTCTTGTGTTGAAGCTTCACTTCATACGCCATGAGATTTCCAATGCACTCCTCAATGGTATATTTGGACGTGTCATGTGACTCCAAAATTCCGTTGGCCTTTGACTCCCAACGAGGTGTGAGAGAGTCAAGGATCTTCTCTACGCGATCCTCTTAGGAAATCGTCTTCCCGAGACCCTCCAAAGCGTTCACGATATCGGTGAACCTTGTGAACATCTCTAAAATGCTTTCGCCTTCCTGCATCTTAAACATTTCATATTTAGATCTAAATACAGTTTGTTTAGATTTCTTTACCTTCGTTGTCCCTTCATGACAAATCTCCAAGGTGTGCCAAATATCATTTGTCGTTTTGCACATGGAGATGCGGTTGAACTCATTAGCTGAGAGAGCGCAATGTAATGCATTCATAGCTCTCGCATTGAACTTGATTGAGTCCTTCTCCGCCTTTGTCCTTGAAGCCACAGGAGTGGTGGGTTTCTCAAATGGCACCTCCGTGATGTCCCATAGGTCTTGACCCTCCATGTAGATCATCATACTGATCTTCCAACTAGGGTAGTTGTTTCCGTTGAAGAGCGGGGGTCGAACGGTTGAGTGACCTTCTTCATGAGACGCGGATGAGGCGTTGAATGCCATGGTTGCAGTATGCTTTAACCTCGCTCTGATACCAATTGTAGGGATCGTCAACCCTTGTAATACTAACAACACACACTAGCGGGGGGGGGGGGGGGGGGGGGGTGAATAGTGTAATGGCAATAAAATTGTCCAATTAAAATTTAACTTGCAAATGCGGAATTATAAATGCAAGAGGAATTAAAAGGCACAATCAATCCAAACGCAAACGCAAAGTTTTACCCTGGTTCCCCAAACTTGGGTACATCCAGCCACACCAATATTCACTATATTCCCACACAGAGAAGTGAATACAAATATCACAAGGAGATACCCCACAAAGAGGATTTATGCCCTACACAAGGACCCAACCAATCCTACACGAGGATCAAGACTCCCACACAGAGAATCACTAACTCCTACTCAGAGAATTAGGGTTAGCCCTACACTAGGACACTAGAACTCCCACAAAGAGAGTTAATTCCCACAAAGAGAATTCCATAGTCCCACAAAGAGACAACCTCCCACAAAGGGAGAAACTCCCACAAAGAGAGTATCCTAATCCCACAAAGAGAAATAGGAAGACAAATTACACCAAGTAAAGTAACTACTCTTACCTATGCCTTGAGATGCTTACTCATGAATGAATGCAAGGCATGGAAGAGGATCTCCAAGTGTTGGAATATGCTTGAGAGCACTTAGATGATTTCCCTTGAGCCGGACTTCAATGCATGAAGAAAGATGAGTGCTCAATAGAGGGAAATGAGGGAGCTTGAGAGTTGCTTATTGATCTCTTGAGATTTTCTATAGAGTCAAGAGTTATCAAGTGTTGTCAAGTGTTCTCAAGTGATGGCAGCATACTCATATATATATGAATCCTATATCAAGCCCAAAAACCTAAAGAAACAGCCAAATGAACAAATCTGCAACGGTTAGAAACTGGGTGAAAACAACAGGAACAGTCGACTGATGATCATAAGACAGTCGACTGATCAACGACTAGAAAATATCCAACGGGTAGAATCTGAGCCAAGACAGTCGACTAAAGAAGACAATATAGTCGACTGACAAACAGGACAGGTGCATGTAAAACCTTCAGCAGACAACTGCTTCAGGGGATGGATCGAAACAGAGAGCTGCACTCTTTCTCTAATTCTTTGCACAGGCGACTGATGTTAATACTACAGTCGTCTGTCCAATAGTCAGGTGACTGTACATTCTACATCAGTTGACTACTATAAAATATGGAGAGAAGACGGAGAGATGCAGTGATTGCACTTACGCTATACAGGCGACTGATGACCAATCTCCAGGTGACTATGAAAATACAGGCGACTGTAAACTGATTGAAAGACGACTGTGTGTAAAGCTCAAGTTTGAGTCAAATGAAATGTTGACTTGAGCTGTGCATGTCAGGCGACTGTAGAAGGATCTACAAGTGATAGGGAATCACCCAGTCGACTGTGTTTCCTTCAGAAGGCGACTGACGGAAAGCCAGAGACTCTATAAGAGTCTTTGGACAGAGTGAACCTATTGGGTTGGATTCTATGATAATCCTAAGGTTCACTAAGATGGTTAAATGCATATGCATGAATGAGTAAACCATCTAACAAGGCATTACATTAACCCTAGACTCAAAAGAGAGAGAAAGCAATAAAGTAAATTACATGGATTACAATGCTTCTCAAAGAGTCTAAGTCTTCAATCTTGATGCCTTGATAGCTATCCACCATCTCCAAGCTTTGGCACTCCTTGAGTCCAAACTTTGGCCCTTCTTCACATGATGTCCATCCTTACACCAAGTGATTAGTCTCCAAGAAAGATATCCTTGAAATAAACTGAGAGACTAAAACATGAGATTCGTTAACAACAACATAATGTTGTGATCATCATCAAAATAAGATTGGTATGAAACACCAATACTCAACAGTCCAACCAGTAGTCAAGTGCGGAAGGGCGAAAGTTTTAAAAAATAAACCCCTCGCAAACGTCCTTAGTGGAAAGTGCGGAAGCAGTTTTTAAAACTATTTGTTTTCAAACCAGCAAATTTTGAAGAAAGTTTGTAAAATTAGATTGTCCAACCTCCACGTGGCGTCCCAGCCAGCAACAAAAAATATGGCTGGGACAAAACTGCCACGTGGGACAAAATTGCCACGTAGGACAAACTTCATGAAATGTATAATATATATATACTAGTTATTACCCTTGCCCATAGGGCACGGTTTATTTAATGGCTGAGTCCCCCCCCCCAAAAAAAAAACAAATTTCAAGTTTCCCCCCAAAATTTCAAGGTTCCCCCAAAATTTAAGTTTCCCCACAAAATTTATGCCCCCCATATTCAAATCTTCCCCACAAATTCCCCCCCAAAACTTATCCCAGTCCTAGTCATCAAGCCCTTATCCTAGTCATAAGCTCCTTTGTCATAGTCACTTGTCCTAGTAGGACAAAATTCAAAATCTTCATCAAATATAGAATATATATATATATATATATATGCAAAGTAATATATATATATATATATATATATATATATATATATATATATATATATATATATATATATATATATATATATATATATATAGGGCAATCTTCGGGTGCGAAAAACCCCGTGCGAAAGCCGTGCGAAATCTTATTTTTTTTTATTTTTTTGAAATTTTTTTTTTCAAATTTTTTTTGATGTTTAATCCATACAATTATATACCCCAGGGAAAATAATGGGATAATGGGTGAACCCGTTGGGCATTAGAGCACCCATCCACCCGTTACAAATTTAACGGTCTCAAAACGTGCGAATTTGAAGAAATGCCTTGATCGAAGGCCAAATGACATTATTTCTCAACCATTATTTTTTGAGGGGGGTATAACAACATATAATGAGGGTGGAAAAAAGAATTTTTGAAAAAAAAATTTCAAAAAAAAACTAAAAACATTTTCGCACGGTGCGAAATGTTCTCACATGAAGATTTACACACACACACACACACACATATATATATATATATATATATATATATATATATATATATATATGAAAAGTAAGTGTGTATGTATATATATGAACATGGACTACATCAGGGCGTTGCCAACAAGTAGGGCAAACGAGGGAGAGGCTGGGGAGCAGTCAACCCGTGCAACCCCTACCAGGCGAAGCCGAGAGAAAGAGAAAGGAAGGAAAACCTATGCTGGGGAGGGGCGCACAAAAGAAGGCCCAAAAATCGCCCAACTCTAAAAAAATGATGACATCCACAAGGTCTAAGTCATCCTGGATAGAACCAGCCAAGGCGTCCGAGATGTCCATCGAGATCTGGCCAGAATGGCTGTCGCCAGGGATCTGAGGGATCTGAAAATGCTGAAGTTCCGCTCTCTCCAGATATGCCAAACCGTCGCAGAGAAGACCAAGAAGGAGAGCTTGCCCCTGGGGGTGGAGTTCCCCCTGATTCCAAACCGCCATCTTAGCGAGTGGGCTTCAACGGTGATGGATTTGGAGCCAGGAGGAAGGCCAAGCCGAAGCCTGCAAGCTGATCGCTCCGGAATGTAACCCAAAAGTGCGACCGTGTAGTTTTACCGCAAGCGCACGGTGTAGCGGCGAGCGGGTTATCGAACACAGGGAGGACGAATGAAAGTGCTTGCTCCGATCAACCTGGCTATTAAGAATGGAAAAGAGAGAATTTGCCTTTGGCGATCCTGTCACAATCGTCAGACAAAGTACGAAGATATCAAATCAAATAAAGACGCCTAGGGAATGGGGAATCCTCGCTACTCACCGTATCTCGTCAATGTGATTCATTGGTATCAAAATTGCTAGGGTAGAATCTCGGATGAACTAGTTGCAACTGAATGTAAAACCTAGCTCACGCTCTCACGCTGTTGCCGGTCTATAGCTATCCTAGGTTCGGGTCCAATCTCTTGCAAACCCTAGCCTAGGCAAGCTAGCATTAGGATCAACATCATCGTTCAATCGCGCCCCGAGCCCACTCTCGTGCAAACTCGGGCCGCGACCTAGGTTGGGATAGTTCCTACCCGTCCAATCTCTTGCAAACGGGTATCGGTACGGAATTACAACCGAGAACCCTAGTATCGGTCCAATCTCTTGCAAACCGATACTACGGAAACTCGATTTCAACCCAATTCGGATTTCTAGGGTTTTCTATCGAATTGGGATCCAATCTCTTGCAAATCCTAATCAGTATGAACTCCTAGCCATCCATAATAAATCGATCCCAAATTAACCCTAATAGCAATTAATGTAACCCAAAAGTGCGACCGTGTAGTTTTACCGCAAGCGCACGGTGTAGCGGCGAGCGGGTTATCGAACACAGGGAGGACGAATGAAAGTACTTGCTCCGATCAACCTGGCTATTAAGAATGGAAAAGAGAGAATTTGCCTTTGGCGATCCTGTCACAATCGTCAGACAAAGTACGAAGATATCAAATCAAATAAAGACGCATAGGGAATGGGGAATCCCCGCTACTCACCGTATCTCGTCAATGTGATTCATTGGTATCAAAATTGCTAGGGTAGAATCTCGGATGAAATAGTTGCAACTGAATGTAAAACCTAGCTCACGCTCTCGCGCTGTTGCCGGTCTATAGCTATCCTAGGTTCAGGTCCAATCTCTTGCAAACCCTAGCATAGGCAAGCTAGCATTAGGATCAACATCATCGTTCAATCGCGCCCCGAGCCCACTCTCGTGCAAACTCGGGCCACGACCTAGGTTGGGATAGTTCCTACCCGTCCAATCTCTTGCAAATGGGTATCGGTACGGAATTGCAACCGAGAACCCTAGTATCGGTCCAATCTCTTGCAAACCGATACTACGGAAACTCGATTTCAACCCAATTCGGATTTCTAGGGTTTCCTATCGAATTAGGATCCTATCTCTTGCAAATCCTAATCGGTATGAACTCCTAGCCATCCGTAATAAATCGATCCCAAACTAACCCTAATAGCAATTCTAGCAAAATTTCTACCAAGTCATCACAAATCTGAAATTGTGCTCGTAGGGTTCATCCCCATGTCCCAAGACGTATAGACTACTCACAATTCATAGCACAAATACAAAAATAATCAATGGAATTAACAAGAGAATTCATCACAATATTGAGATAAGCAATAAAAATAGTATTTTTAGAGGAGAGAGAGGCAAACCAATAGAGTTCTTTCAAGAATCCAACAAAAACAAACTTTCCTCTCCTCTCCAATCACAAAAATCTAAAGCCAAAAAGTTTAATCTAAAAAGTTGCAAAAAGTAAAGAGAAAAGCTCCCAAACCTAGGGTAAAAACAGGGGTTAAATACCCCCCAAAATCGTCCAAAAAACTGTGACCAAAATGCCCCTGCGTAGCCTGAAAATCGCAATTTTCGCTACAGGCAGCGCGTCGCACTCGGCCGAGTGACAATAGTCGCTCGGCCGAGTGACAAACCCTGAGAATTTCCAGTAAGTCTGGGTCTTCGGGGGTCTTCACTTCGGGGGTCGCTCGGCCGAGTGGGTTGTCGTCACTCGGCCGATGGCTTCTATGTACTCGGGCGGTCGGCTTTTTCCACTCGGCCGAGTGGGTCTTCTGAAGCTCAGGCAGACGAAAACAGTAAGTTGGCGATTTTTGATGGGCGTCGTCTGAGTGCCACTCGGGCGGACGGGGTCTCGTCACTCGGCCGATGTGGCTTCCGACGCTCGGCCGAATGCACACATAAAACGTGTCTGATTCGGTCGGCCGAGCGGTGTCTCGCTGGTCGGCCGAGTGACTCCTTCACTCGGCCGAGTGAGACACCAAAAATGCCCAAACAGCTTGTTTTGGCCTCCTCGTCGCTCCTGCGACGTTTTTTCTTCTTCCGCTCCTCTCCAACAGCAAAATACCCCTCGGGGAGGTCATCGGTGACACTCTGGAGTAGGCGTATCTCGAGATCACTCCAAATCGCTCCAAATCTCCTGAAATACGACAAAAACAACAAATCGTGAAAAGCATCGCAATATCGTCGATATATCGTGAAAAAACATGATTTGAGCGATCTAAATGGCATGCAATCATGCAGAAAAAAGGTGTAAAATAAGGAGTGATCACAAGCCGCCCAAACAAAAGCACTGAACTCACATCGGAAGAAGATATGACGAGCCGACTCAGAGAACAAGCCACACAGAGCACAGATTATATATATATATATACTAGTCATTACCCGTGCCCATAGGGCACGGTTTATTTAATGGCTGAGTTATTCTCCCTCACAAATTTCAAGTTCTCCCAAATTTCAAGTTTTCCCACAAAATTTCAAGTTTCCCCCCAAATTTAAGTTTTCCCCCAAAATTTAAGTCCCCCCAAATTGTCATTACCACCAAGGACAAACTTGCCACGTAGGACAAAGATTTGTCCTCGTAGGATAAGATTCAAAATCTTCATAGAACTGGAAAAAAAATGGCCGGAAGGGGTGAGAATAAAAAGTGTGGGTGTGTGTGTGGCGAGGGTCCAAAGGCAAAAATACAAAAACCGGGGTTGTATGTGCAAAATTCCCCACCTCCTCTTTTATCCCTTAAAATCTCAACTCTTATATTTTCTCTTAGTCAATTTCCCTGTTTTATATAATAGATATCCAAATTCTCTTATCCAATTTCTCATGTCCAAATTCTCTTATCAATTTCTCTTGATAACATCAGTCTTTTATATAATAGATATCCCTTATCCAATTTCTCGTGTCCAATATCTCTTATCCAATTTCTCTTGTTAACATCTCTCGTTTGTAATATAGATATCTCTTATCCAATTTCTCTTGATAACATCACTCTTATCCAATTTCTATTGTCCAATATCTCTTATTCAATTTCTCTTGATAACATCCCTCTTTTATAATATAGATATCTCTTATCCAATTTATCTTGTCCAATATCTCTAATCCAATATCTCTTGATAACATCCCTCTTTAATAATATAGATATCTCTTATCCAATTTCTCATGTCCAATATCTCTTATCCAATATCTCTTGATAACATCCCTCTTTTATAATATAGATATCTCTTATCCAATTTCTCATGTCCAATATCTCTTATCCAATTTCTCTTGATAACATCCCTCTTTTATAATAGGGTTATTTAGTACTGACCCCCTGTGTTTTCTCGAAAATTAGTAGTACCCCCCTATGGTTTCAATAATTAGTAAGACCCCCCTCCACAATTAGTATCACCCCCCAGGGTTTCTCAAAAATTAGTATCACCCCCTATGGCAGGGGGGTCTTACTAATTATTGAAACCATAGGGGGGTACTACTAATTTCCGAGAAAACACAGGGGGTCAGTACTAAATAACCCTTTATAATATAGATATCTCTTATCCAATTTCTCTTGATAACATCCCTCTCTTATAATATAGATATCTCTTATCCAATTTCTCTTGTCCAATATCTCTTATCCAATTTCTCTTGATAACATCCCTCTTTTATAATATAGATATCTCTTATCCAATTTCTCATGTCCAATATCTCTTATCCAATTTCTTTTGATAACATCCCTCTTTTATAATATAGATATAGATATAGATATAGATATAGATATAGATATATATATATATATATATATATATATATATATATATATATATATATATATCAGATGGTAAAACTTTACAACTCAAAAAAAGAGTTAGACGAAGAAATAAAGAGTACGTTGAGGTAGTGATTGTTTTGCAAATGAAAATAGATTTATACAAAGATTTTTTTGAAGTATGAGCACGATGAACATAGAACTGATATAAAAAAAAATAGAAGTTCTATTTAGCTTAGAAAAATATTCTAAAAGTACGTACAGTAAGTGGTTAAAATAAATTTCGTAGTTTAGAAAAAGGATGATATATTGAATTATCAAAATGATAACAAGCTTTTAAAACTGAAATATGAAAGATACCGGTTAGAAAATGGTTACGAGGTAGTAACTAAAAATTATGACCAAGAAGGTTTCAAAATTCGAGAAAGAATTTTAACTATACCGAAAAGTAAGAAATTTAAATATATAATAATGGGTTTTCAAAGAAGTTAAACTGAGCGAAGAATTTAATAAGGAATTTCGAAAATAATTTTAGAGGAAACAAGATTTACAATGGGAAAGATTCAAAGAATTAACGATAATCGTCATGAAGCGATCACGTGAATCGAGGGCAAGGAATAGGATCGCATGATGAATACGCCTAAGATATGATTCATGAAAAACTACAATGGAATTCTACGGTCGATAACACAGAATTGTAATGATTAGGAAGATGCTAGAAATCAGAAGTTCTAATTATCGGGCCGTCTAAAGATCAGGAGAATTCAGCACTAAGACTTTCAAATGAACTAGACTGTAATAGAGATCTTAGGGAAGGGTCCTAATAGAATCAAGATTACGTTCTGTTGGGCCCGAAGTTGATGGACTCGAGTGAACGGCTAAAAGAAGGACTCTAGAAATCTAACATGGTCAGAGCCGGGTGAGAGGCTACTGGGGTATCCTAAGATAAGTATGACTAAACTTAACCAAGGCGCATGACTATCAAACCTAGACGTCTATTTAAGTCTTCCAACCATCTAAGACAAGGAAAACCTAATTTAGACATGTACATGTTAAACTGGATACTAAATGAATGTGGTACTCTTATTGTTCTGAACTTTTTGCACGACCTGCATCGGCCACTACTAAACCTGTCATGCCCCGCTTCCCAAAACGATGGAAGCGAGACGTGACTAAGGTCTGCATGGGCCGGAGCTGTGAGGCTCGGACCCAATAAGCGTCTGTGAGGAACACCAAAGATAGAAACAGGTCCTTGCATATATAAAATTCAGAACACCAGAAAGTATTGAAAGGGTAGATGCATTCATTTTTATCCACAAAGATATCCAGAAGTACAAAAATCTAAAAAGGAAATAATGCCCAGCATGGCTACAACTGCAAAAAAAAAGAAACTAATGGTGCTATGCACCCAACCTAAAACAGAAAGCAAAAAGGTGCTACACACTAGAAAGCGACTAAGACTCCAAAGTCAGCAACTGAGGAACCTTTAAGTCTGGTCCTCACTCGGGTCGTACTCCTGATCAGCAACGTACTCCTGCTCCAAGTCCTCTGGTACTGGCTCCTGGTCTACTAACCCTGTCTCGGTACCTGACGTACAAACACCAAGAGAAAGTGGTTGTATGTCAGGTGAAGTCTGCAAGTAAACGTGAGAAGACTCCACTGCAAGGTGTATAACATTTTAAGGTTGACATTGTAAAGGTTGTTTACATGATGATGGTGCAACAACATGTCAGATATGTATATGTGCAAAGAAAGTAAAGACGACGCTGAAAAGTAAACGTGACAGGCAATAGCCATAGCGTGTGCTACTGGCTACAAGACTAGACTAGACAGGACAAGACAAGCAGTACCGTGTGTGTCACGAAGGGTTCACGTCTTACGGTAGAGGGGGATCAAACCCTCTAAACAGTGCGACCGCTCAAACCTACCCCAACCCGAGTGCTCAAGACATGTCAATATAGGACCACTCGCTCTAGCTTGACGAGTGCCTCTATCCCCACGGTCCGTAGCGTGACTCTCACTCCTTTGGTGATTGTCGAACATCCCGTAGGTGAATACGTAACAGGGATCACTCTCTAGCTTGGAGAGCAACCGAAATGCCTGTAGGCTTAACAGGGATCACTCTCTAGCTTGGAGAGCGTCCGAAACGCCCGTAGGCTTTTTGTAAAACAGGGACCACTCTCTCTAGCTTGGAGAGCGTCCGAAACGCCCGTATGCTTTTGTAACATTTCATGACATGACAAGTGGTAAGGAGTTGTTCATTCTAGGGGGTCCACACGCACGCACACACAGATAAAACCTAGGGTGTCAGTTGTAGTTGTGCCCGGACTTCTTCGTCAAGTCCAGGCTATCGTGGGGTGCCCCAGACGCTATCATTTCACATCTGGTTCTCTTGTTTATACTTTTTATAGTTTAAGGGACAAAACGTGGCCGAAACTGTGCAAGTGAACACACTTGCCTGCGGTGGCGAGTGAGTCGTCGATTTGGATCGCCTCGTCGAAATAGTGCATCTGCGATGGTTCATCTGAAACGAGCCAACGACGATGTCAGAACGTGTTTTTCATCAATCCTATTTTGGTTCGTTTCTAAATTCGACGGGGCTACCCTAATAGTTTGAAGTCACGATTTTTGATTTGACTGCTCCGCCTAATCGACTACTATCCTATGTGCATAGATAATCAAGTCCATTCGTTGATTTCTAGAGTTGAACATCGTTTTAAAGAGCGTAAAGTAAACTTTAGTTACTGTTGGTGATTTTTAGATTAAGTTTTGGTTTGCTACGATTTGGGTTCATACTACGAGTTAGGGGACTAACCTTTACGGCGTTTGAACGTAGATCAGACGTCGGGTCTGAATGGCGGTAGATCCTTGTCGTCAACGACGTCTCGGCTGTGGGTAGCACATCGAGACTGGAACGGACAGCGGGTAGCACAACGAATCAACATGCCGACAGCTACGACGTCGAGAAAAGCACGCGAGATCTGCCACGTGTGTGGACTCCTAGGAGCAAGGGGCTACCGGGTATTGGAGTAGGTCGAAAGGGGGTTGCTCGGCCTGATGGGTGGTTGACGACGGCTGCACGCAGCGACGGACGGTCGTAAGAAGGCGAAAAGGACAGTTTTGCATGCCGAGTCACTGTTTTGGATTGCAGCAGAGATGTGGCAGCATGAGGGGCAAGGGGACACTTGCAGGTGATAGAGGGGGTCGAGGGGTATCCGATGGCGGTAGGGTTGGTCGTCGACGGCGGTTGGAGACAGTCGGTCGTGGGGTTTTTTCTGCGGCGGTAGTTTTGGAGCAACAACGGTTTTTTCGAGGTTTCCAGCGGGGTTTGATGGGGAGAGAGAGGGAATGAGGAAGGGAGAAGGGCTGTAGCCGTTATAGGGGGCAATAGGGAGTACAAAAGCAGGAGGGGTCGCCGGCAGCCGTGCGTGGGCGGTGGCCGGTGGGTTGAAGCTGGGCGGCAACCTACGTGCGGCAATGGTGTTTTGAGGTGTTTTTAATGGGAAGAGAAAAGAGAGAGGAGTGAGAGAAGAGAGAGGAGGGATAGGGGAGGCCGGAGGTCACTGGAGTTGGCTGTGCCGGCGGCCAGAAGCTCAGGGCGTGAGCAAGATGGGGGGCGGTGGCTGGCTTGCATGAGATCCCTAGGGTTTTGTTGGGTTGGGTTATTTTATGATGTTAAGTTTGCTAATTGGGTATGAAAGGGGGGGTATTGTTAAGTGATGGGGGAGAGAGAGTGTGAGAGATGGGTTTACAAAGAGGGGAAAACTAAGGTGAGGGTAGCTAATGAAATCTCTCATGATACGTATGAGAATCACATGAGATTTGATTAATATTTGAATTTCAAAATTTGATTAGGCTAATTGGGCTTGAAGGTAATTAGTGTGATAGACCAAGCAAACGGTGTTCGAAAATTATGAAAAAATATCGGAACGACCGTGACAACGAGAGGATCATGGATACGGGGTCCCGTCACGAGCTAAGCCTACCGAGAACAAAAAAAAATAAAAAATAAAAATAAAACTAAGCATTGAACTCTAGAGTCTAAAACACCCCTTCATTCAAAGCTGATTTGTGGGTGAACGACCCGTGAAATGACGTTCACTAAAAATCCCACAGATAACTACTCTTTCATACGGTCACAACGACATATAACATCACATACCTCGGATAGAATAAAGGACAAAGAAAAATAGGCGTACAAAAGAGGGAAGTACGTGCGAATACGAACGGCCGAAAAGCGGATGTTACACAAACTCGGTAGAAATTTCACTGATTTTTAGGGCTAAGATTTCGGACCAAAAATTGAGAGAGAGAGAGAGAGGAGATTGCCACCCAAAGTAAGCTCTCTTCTAGAGAGAGAGAGAGAGAGAGAGAGAGAGAGAGAGAGAGAGAGAGAGAGAGAGCCCAAAGTAAGCATCTCTTCTACCAAAGTAAGCATTAATCGCCAACATTTCGAAATTGTAAATGATTTGATCAATTTTCGTGACAAGGATAATGTCAATCAAAAAATATGCACAAAGTAAAGTTGTTGAATCCTTAAGCTGGCACTTGAGGAAGGGGAAATATCATCACTACGAAGAATAAACCCCATAAAAATGACATCTAGGCCTACAATGCCTATTAAGCCCACAAGAAGGGCTAACCGCTTTGCCCGGTCAAAAATCGCACATCATTTGCATGTTGAGCTTCCGAGACTTAGGAAGCGGTTAATTATGGAATTATGAATGGCGGGAGGAGTGCACATCAGTTATGCCTACTTATGAGGGAGGATCATGCCACTATAATTGGTGACGCCAACGTCACTGTGAAGACGCTACTATCTATAAATAAAGAAAACATAAACATAAGAAGGGTAGACTCCAGAGGTATAGAATACTAGGTACTGTGACAAACTCATCTCCTTCCACTATTTTATTTCTTCCTCCAAACGCTTGAGGTGACTGAATCAGGAGGATTTCCCTTGGGTCGATCTTGACAGCCCCAACTCACTTTTGAGTCATTACTAACTTAAGCATCAGAGTGGATTTGGGTCGGAACCCAGATCTGGCCCCCCTAATGACTGTCTGTGGTGTAGGTCATTCGAGGTACGACCCAGTAGAAAGGTCGAACGGTCGCCATAATCGACCATGAGATTTGTCGAGCTCCTGCTCGACCCACGAAGCTTATTCATACTCGACCCTGGTTCTACCAACCAAGGGTCCCACATCAACAGCTGACAAGGCTCCACCTCATCGAGGAAATCCACGTCAGCCCCAATTACTATTGACTGGAACCTGGTTGTCAACAGTTGGCACAGTCTATGGGAAACCACATCATTCAACATCCCAAAGTAACCGATAAGCCATGTCATTGGACCCGAAAACACTGGACCAATCCTCAATCCAAACGAGGATGCCCCCGACGATAATGAAGATTTTAGATCTTCGTCGAAGATACCAAGCGTACACTTGGTCACCCAGGAACGATTCGACACATTCGTCGGTCAAAGACAGTATCATTGCATTGACTAATGCCATCCAACGGAGTATTCAACAGCCGCTACAAGTGGTCATGGCACAACCACTCCCCCGATCCAATGAGAGCGCCTACAGGGGGCGGTCTACGCCAAGAATCTAGAGTATTAGGGAGCAAGGAATTGAGCGACGGGTCAATCTACAGCTTAATACCACTCCTTCATATCAACAGAAAGCAGAAAGTAGAGCTTGGTAACAGCAACCGTTCATCTGTACGTCCAATAGGACAGGGGCCCTCCAACTACGGGAGAATCACGCGTAGCAGCATAGAACAAGCAAGAGATCACCTCACCCAAGACCGCAGTCTCAGCCCCACCAGGCCCATGACTGGCCATAAAAGAAAGGAGTGGGAGGAAATCCCCATCCAGTCTCCCAGTGCCTCTTCTAAACGTTGCGAGGAGGAGCAAGTTCCACTTATTCTGCCTAATAGAAGGCATACTCCTTTGAAGGAAAGCATCACATCCACCCCGCAGCTATCCAAGTTCAAGATCCCACCTTTGCAGTAATATGATGGCACATGTGATCCATAGGAGCACATCCGCAGATACCAAAGTATGATTGAGCTACTTGGAGCTGACGAGCCATCCCTCTGTCGAGCTTCCATACCACGTTGACAAAGGCAGTGAAAGAATGATAAAATAGATTGCCCGATGATAGCATCAGGTCATTTGACGACCTATCTCAAATCTTTTGCAGGCAATTCATAGTAGGACGATGCCCAAAACGAAAATCATCTCACCTCTTTACTCTGGAGCAAGGGGAGAAAGAGTCGCTTCGGGATTTTATTAAACACTTCAACGAAGAAAGGCTGTAAGTTGAAGACGCCCCAGGTGATACCATTATCGCAGCACTCACTCAAGGAGTTTGCAGCAAAGATCTGTTGAAATCTCTGCATCAGTTTCCGCCAAGCAACCTTGAACATCTATTTAATATGATAGATCAATTCATGACTTCGGAAGAAGCACTCATCGCTAAAAAGAAGGGAACCCCTAAGCGACAGGAATAAACAAGGCGAGAAGCACGACCCTGGGAAAGCCCCCGTCGAGAACCCTGAGACCGGTAGTGAAGGGTAAGAGTCCCAGAAGCAAAGAGCGCCTGATTAACGAGGCTTATAACAGGTCGAAAGCCCATAAGGTAGAGGTCCTGGCATACGCTCAACAAGATAGACTTGTCAAATGAACTTGTTCCCAACTAAAATAACATGTATGAAAAAAGGGATGACTTGAAAATCTACAGGTATCACAACAACAATGGTCATGGCATAGATGATTGCTGGACTCTATAGAAAGAGATTGAATCTCTTGTTAAGCATGGTCATTTGAAGAAGTCTGGTGACGACGATCAAACAAAAGAAAGAGCCTCAAAGAAAAAGAACACGGGGAATAAAAACGCATGTAGAGGAAAAGCAGGAGAAGTTCAAATAGCACTGGGTGTGACCAACCCCTTAAGGAATAAAAACGCATGTACGATTTTTTCTGTTGTTACTTGTTTAAACTTTTCGAATGAATAAAGTTTATTTTTCCTCAAAAATACACTCTATTTGGCATGTATACCTGTTGTTCCATGAGAAGATTCTTCCATCTATGCTCGAATTCGTCTTTGAAAGCATTTTGAATCTACGAGAATCCCTAGAAATGGGCAAATGGACAAGGTTATATCCATCTATGCTAACTTGATTGGAAGTGGGATGAACGACCATCGTCGTCGGACGTAAGTCGAGGGGCAATGCCCTCGCTACCGAACGACCCATGTCGTCGGTCGTAAGATGAAGGGGCCATGCCCCTTGTAACCAAACGAACTTCATCATCGAACGTAAGTCGAAGGGGCCACCCCTCGCTACCGAACGATCCACGTCATCGGCCGTAAGATGAAGGGGCCATGCCTCTCATAACCGAACGACCTTTTTTGTCGAACATAAGTCGAAGGGGCCACTCCCTTACTACCGAACGACCCAAGTCGTCGCCGTAAGACAAAAGGGCCATGCCCCTCACAACCGAACGACCATCGTCGTTGGACGTAAGTCGATGGGCCACCCTCTCGCTACCGAACGACCCACGTCATCAGCCGTAAGATGAAAGGGCCATGCCCCTCGTAACCGAACGACCATCGTCATCGGACGTAAGTCGATGGGCCATCCCCTCGCTACCGAACGACCTATGTCGTTGGCCGTAAGACGAAAGGGCCATGCCCCTTACAATCAAACGACCATCGTCGTTGGACCTAAGTTGAGGGGCCACCCCCTCGCTACCAAACGACCCATGTCGTATGGCGTAAGATGAAGGGGTCATGCCCCTCGCAACCAAATAACCATCGTCGTCGATCGTAAGTCGAGGGGCCACCGCCTCGCTACCGAACGACCCATGTCGTCCGGTGTAAGATGAAGGGTTTATGTCGCTCACAGACGTAAGTCGTGGGGCCACCCCTCGCTACGGAATGGCTCACGCCGTCGACCGTAAGACGAAGGGGCCGTGCCCCTCTTAACTGAATAACCATCGTCGTCGGACGTAAGTTGATGGGCTAACCCCTCGCTACAGAACGACCCAAGTCGTCGGCCGTAAGACAAAGGGGCCATGCCCCTCGCAACCGAACGACCTTCGTCATCAAACGTAAGTCGAGGGCCCACCCCTCGCTACCGAATGAGCCATGTCGTCGGTCATAGGACGAAGCGGCCATGCCCCTCGCATCCCCATCGCAACCAAACGACCATCGTCGTTGAACGTTAGTCGGGGGGGGGGGGGCATCTACTCGTTACCAAATGACCCATGTTGTCAGCCGTAGGACGAAGGAGCTGTACCCCCAGCAACTGAACGATGAAGGGGCCATGCCTCTCGCTGCTAAAAATCCGTGTCTTATTTCATCGATTTAAAGAAGCATTGTTCAACAACTCAATCACTGTCCTCATTGTAGGCCGAAGTTTGACTTGTTGAAAGGGGCCAACAAGCGACATAAGCGTTCATGCTCCTTAAGCGATGGGGTACAAGACAATTTTGTAATTGTGCAATCTTTTTCATTACTTTTACAAAAAGTTACATCCTAACGCAAATAAAATGCACAACATATTTAAGGGATTGCGAAATTTTTTAAGACCGACCACCTCCCTCGGTCGAAACAATATGTCTCTGATCCCCAGAAGAAGCTGAATCAACGAATTTACCTGTCGTTACAACAGCCTTGCCGACCAGGACGGTAGCCTCCATGGTCGTAATCTGATCGATTTCATCCAACAGACTATCAGGCTCATCATTATCTAGAGGTACGTGTAGTTGGTCGAGCTCAGCTGCTAAAGCGGGAAACAACTTTTGCACCTCATGACCGCACCACTCAAAACCCATCATGTACAATTCATCAAGATCGCACAGACTGTCCTTTAATCTTGGGCGGCTTTCTCTGTGATCTCCTTTGCATTAAGTTCTTGAGAGTTGACATGCGATTAGGGTTGAGGCTCGTTCTCTTGGGCCTCTCACTTCTTCTTTTCCTCAAGCAGCTGCTCCTCTGCACGCTCCTTCAGGGCAATCTCTTATTGTAGTCGAGTATCAGATTACATTTTAAGGCAACTTTCCTCGTACAAGATTCGCACAATTCCTGCTCAAGTTGTCTCTACTGAGATTTGAGCATCTTCTGGCGAAGCTTCTATCGTTGCAGCTTTGCCTTCGCCTGTTCTATGGATTGCTTGGCAGATTTGTCCCACTTTGCCTTTTTGGCCAGAGTGGCTTCATAATTTGCCAATGCCAATGAGCGACGTCGTAACTTGGCAGTAGCCAAAATGGCCTACAGACGGTCAAGAACGTTAACTCCGATGCTTGGTCACAAACAAAAAAATGACGGGGATAATTTTTACATGGAGACCTCTTTGGATGGCTAAAGTGGTTAGCCTTTCGTGCTCAACCCTTTCCAGGATGGCCCTGTCTCGAGGAAGGGTCAAATTCTCGACAAGTCGATAAGCAGTCAAACAAATCGAAAGAGCCGACTCGCCCTTTCCAACCAAGTATATAGGCCGAAAAGCTCTTCTTTGAAGTACTCAACTGAAACTTGAGGCGATCTATCTTCCAAAAGGATTGACCTAAACTCAGAAGGAATGTCCTTGGACAGAGGCACCTGAGGAAATAAACCTCCCATGGACCATGAATCCTCAAGAAGCGGCCCTTGAGATTAGGATGATCCCCCGAATTTTTCGCTGTGAGGGGAGCCTGACTTTATTCAGGAGCCACTGTCAGAATAATGGCGGTGTTTGACTCATATGAATCTGAATCCGCAACAATAATTTTTCTCATTGGTTTGTTTTTCTTGGTCTCGATCTTCTTAACCTCAACTGAGAGGTGCTTCTTTCTTTTTAGCGGTTTGATCGACCGGGGGACTTCTCGAACCGTCGGGGATAGACCCTCGATAACTTCGATTGATCCACCCTCCAAAAGGCTCATCTGGTGAGGAGGCAAATTCTTTTCAACCTCTTGAATGGAAGCCTTGAATGCCTCCCGCATACCAGGATTAGCCTGATATTCTTGTCCGATCATACCTATAAAGAAGAGAAAAAAGTCAAGGAGAAGGAGGAAATGATGAGAGCAGACAAAGGATTCGACCTTTTTCCCACATGGTCTTGAATATCATCTTGTCAGACAAGAGCTTCTTTGTTTATCTACTTCCCACATGCAATCGCAACATCATCAGCCTTCTCCTCCTCTTCGGAGTGATGGGAAATCTAGTCCCACCCATAAGTGGTTTTGATAATGAGCACACCAGATGTTTTTAATATACTAATAGCATTATCTAAGTGTGTAGGTTGTGAAATCAACTGATGAAAGCTCTAAGCATACTCCGAAAAGAAGAAGCTCAACCACACTCAGAAGATGAAGATGAATTTAGTAGCTTGCATTCTACGTCAAGAACAAAATGAAGCGTATAGAATGTGCTCAAGCTTAAGCCAAAGAGGAGCTCAAATTCAAAGTGAAGCGAGCATCTACATCAAGATCTTATCGGCATCAAAGTCTTCATTTAAGTCTAAGTGTGTGAGTTGTTTCTTTTTTAGGAATATGTTAAAGCCAAGATAAATTGCACACACACAAAAATCTTTTTCGAAAACAAATTTTTAAACTCGTCTTAAAATTTTTTGAGAGCTAAGCTATTTGATTCAAACTCTTGTAGTCAATCTCATAACACCCAGGAATTGATTACTTACTTTTATAGCTGAGTTTCACTGAAAAACTGCTCTGGGAGCCGACTACCAAAGGAGGGAGTCGACTACCTGCTGTGAGCAGAATTTTCATTGAAAACTCTCTGGTAGTCGACTATCTCCCTTAGGAGTCAACTACCACTGCATTTTGACTTCCCAGATTTTGCTCCTTCATTTACTCGCTGCTTGGTTTGTGGGGGCTGAAGCCAAATCATTTTGAATTTTGAATTCTCCTTTGAAACTCTATAAATAGAGATCCTATGAGAAAAATTCTAAACACTAATTCTTTCATTCTTGAGCTAAGCAAAAACTCTCTTGAAATCTCAAGCGTTCTCATCGCTCTCAACAATCATCGTAGTCAAAAACGGTTTTTCAATTTCTGATCTTATTGCTCTTATTTAAATTCTTGTAAGATCACATTATTTGGATATTGCAAGTTGTTTTCAAAATCCTCTTTTTATTTTTCATATTCTTCAAGGATTTTTGAAACTCAAGATTCTAGAACTCATCGAATTCATTTATATTCTTTGTGTGATCAAAGAACTATTTTAATTCTTTAGCCGCATAATCATAATTGCAATATTATCTTGGCTATAGGATTATTTGGGTGTAAACCAATCTCCACCAATTATTGTGGTGAATTGGATTTTTATATTTTAATTGGAGTCCCTTGGTGATAAAGGGTTGTGGAAAATCCTAGTCAAGACTAGGTGGTTAGAAATCCTAGTGGTGATACTGGCTGTTGGAAATCCTAACAAGTGAAGTTAGGTAATTGTATTGCTAAGGCAATAGTGGATTAAATCTCGAGCCGTGTTGGTCGGGGATTGGACGTACCTAAGTTGCGGAGAACCAGGATAAATCGCTTGTGTCTCTCTGTGTGATTTTTTGTGTTTGTCTTTATTGTTTATCTTATGCACAGTTATTCATTGTTGTTAATATCACTCTATTGTAACTCATTGTTAATAATATTGTTAATTCAAAAATTGCATTTTTATTACCTTGTGTAATCTCTCTGTTCATTATCATTATTATCAAATTGTTTTCATTGGGTTGATTAAGGACCAAGCGTAGATCACTCCACTTGGTTCCTTAGGCAACATTGGAAAGGACGTTTGTTGTGTTTTAATAATCGAAGAAATTTTTTTAGCTTATATAACACTATTCAACCCCCATTCTAGTGTTGTTTGCCATCCACAGGATCCAATAATTGTTATCAGAGCAAGGTCAAAGGCGATGGCATCAACAACGTTCTGTCCTCCCAGATATAACATTCATTATCCACCAACCTTCGACAGTACTTTCTATTCCCAATGGAAGAGAAGGATGGAGATTTACTTGGAGGCACAAGATCTAAAGTACGCAAGATTTCTTAGGGAACTATACGAAATTCCAACCACCCCTCAAAATCAATTGAATCCAGATCAAGAAGAAGCATACTTCAGAAACATAAAGATAATACATCTACTTTGTACTGGTTTAACTGAGATATTAGATCTTGTAGAAGAGGCAGATACCGCACACCAAATTCTCAACATATTGGAAGAAAGATTCGAAACAAGTTCGAATGGAATCCAAACACCCATGGAGACAACCAAATCTAACTATGAGAGCTTTGGAAAAAAAAGATGCATGATGGCTTGTCAGGACAACAAGGAAGAGATATGTGAACCTAGTACTGATGAAGAAAATGACTTTGACATTGCTAGTGCATATGAAAATTTGTATAGAGAATACGAGAGATTGAAAAAGAAATGCAAAAATTTAGATGCTAAATATAATGTTTTGCATAATGAACATGACAATCTCGAAAGCAAATTTGATTCTCTTTCTAGTGAGTATGATTCAATAAAACATCGTTGTAATACTAACAATGATTATGAAGACATAAGAATCAAATATAATAAATTAACTTGTGATCATGATGCTTTGAAAAATGAACATACTCTATACGTCTCTATTTTGAGTGATAAATTCAATATACTTACAAATGATATTGTTTCAAGTAAGCTCAAACATGATGAACTTGTTCTAAGACTTGAAATGGTCAAGAACAAACCAAATGTGAAAGCTACTCCATTTCGTATGCATGCGTCTACTTCTAAGAATAATTTTGTTCAAAATGGTGTGCATAAAGATGTAAAACAATATGCTTTTATTTATGGCAAGAATGCTAAATACAATATACATCATGATTCTCAACACAATACTGTTCATCATAATTATGTTGCACATAATACACACCATATACATGACTCTAAAAGATTTGTTAAGACTAATGTTATATGGGTTCCAAAACATTTGAGTAATCATGAGAAAAATATTTATGTTTCCAACATATTTAAAAGTATGCATAGGAAATCAAATTCAAATCGAATTTAGGTTCCTAGTAAGTGATCCTTACATATACAGATCTTTTAGGGTATCCATATGCTTCATGAACATTTCCTTGATACCCAATACTTAGGATTGTGCATATAGATAGAAATTATGTCTAAAAAACTCGGACCCAATCATTAGTGGGTACCAAATACATCCAATTATTTTCTTTTAGGACATATGGATAATGGACAGCGGATGCTCCACACATATGACCTGGAATGCAAAACTGCTTAGCGCTTTAAAATAGTATGATGTAGGAACCGTAACTTTTGGCAACAACAAGAAATGTAAAATTATTGGCATAGGTAATATTGGTGACCCTTCGAAGCTTCTTATCAAAGATGCCAGTTTGGTAAGTGGGCTAAAGCACAACTTGATAAGCATAAGTCAATTATGTGATAAAGGTTTGAAAGTCATTTTCACATTACATGCTTGCTTAGTTTATGATAATGATATGAAAAATATTTTTGTTAAGGGCAAGCAAGTAGAAAATATTTATGTGCTTAGATTAAATGATTAAGATTCAAATGTATGTTTAATTGTTTCAACAAATGAACCATTGCTATGGCACAGGCGCTTTGGTCATGTAAACATTAAAACCATGAGTAAGATATCTAGGAAAGAGTTGGTGCATGGTCTTCCAAAATTAAATTTTAAATTGGAAAAAATGTGTGACTCATGTCAACTTGACAAAATGCATAAAAATACATTTAAGAGTATTGGAGCTATCAGCTCGAAAAGGCCACTCGAACTACTTCATATGGACTTGTTTGGCTCGTCTAGAACTTCATCTCTTTATGACTCCAAATACGTATTTGTTATAGTTGATGATTTCACACGATATACATGGGTATTATTCTTAATCAATAAGAATCATGCCTTCCGTGAATTTAAAATATTTTTCAAAAGAATTGAAAGATTATACTCTTTGAAAATTATTTCTATTAGAAGTGATCACAGTGGTGAATTTGAAAATGAACATTTTAAAAGATTTTGTGAAAAACGAGGTGTTTCTTATACTTTTGCTTTTCCTAGAGATGTTCCTCAAAATGGGGTAGTTGAAAGGAAAAATTGAACACTCCAAGAGTGTACGAACAATGTTGTGCGAAAGCAACCTTTCAAAATATTTTTGGGCAGAAGCTGTAGCAACCGCGTGCTATATTCAAAACAGAGTTTTAATTAGAAAACCTTTTGAAAAACTCCTTATGAATTGTTGCTCCAACAAATTCCAAAAGTATCTTATTTCAGAGTTTTTGGTTGTAAATGACATATTCTTAACACAAAAGATAACTTAGATAAATTTGACTCCAAAGAGGATGAAGGCATATTTATCGGTTACTCTTTTCGTAGTAAAGCATATAGAATCTACAATAAAAGAACCAAAGTTGTTGTTGAAATTATGCATGTAACATTTGATGAATCCCTTACTAGCAATACTCGCTTTAATATTGATGATGATGTTGCACCTATTTCAGATATTGCACCTATTTTTGATGTTAATACCTCCAATCCTTTACCAAAATCTTCTCATGAAGTTACACATCACATCACACACACACACACACAAATTATTGATGATATTGATGCATGTGTTAGAACTAGATCTCAAATTGAACACATGACACATGTTGCATTTGTTTCTAACGTTGAGCTGAAAAAGGTAGATGAGGCTTTTGCAGATGAACCATGGATTAAAGCCATGCAAGAAGAACTTCTACAATTTGAGAGAAACCAGGTGTGGGAATTAGTCCCCAGACCAGAAGATCGTCTAGTCATTGGCACAAAATGTGTGTACCAAAACAAACTAGACGTGGATGGAAATGTGGTAAGAAACAAAGCAAGGTTGTGGCACAGGGATATTCACAAGAAGAAGGTATCGATTTCGACGAAACTTTTGCTCATGTTGCTAGACTAGAATCCATTAGGATGTTGCTTGCATTTGCATCATATAAAAATTTTAAATTATACCAAATGGATGCAAAGAGTGCATTCTTAAATGGATACATAAAGGAGGAAGTTTATTTTGAACAACCTCCTGGCTTTGAAAATGATAAGAAAGTAGGACATGTGTATAAGCTAAACAAAGCATTATATGGCCTGAAAAAAGCTCCAAAAGCTTGGTATAAAAGATTAAGAAAATTCTTAATCAACTCAGGATATAATCTTGGAAAAATAGACACTACATTATTTGTTAAGAAAATTCAAGATGATAACATTCTTATTCCAATTTATATAGATGACATTATTTTTGGATTTACTAACGAAGATCTTTGTCGAGACTTTTCTAAGATAATGCAGGAAGAGTTCAAAATGAGCCACATGGGCAAACTTACATACTTCCTCGGACTACAAATAAAGTAGTCAAAAGAGGGAACCTTCATTCACCAAACGAAATATGTCAAAGATCTACTCAAAAGGTTCGGGATGGAGAATGCATCAGGAAAGAACATACCTATGGTGGCCACATTCACCTCTTTAGACAAAAATGAAGCAGCTGATCAGAAAACATATCGAGGTATAATCGGTTCTTTGCTCTATTTAACTGCAAGCCGACCTGGTGTAGTGTTTAGTGTATGCGCTTGTGCACGATTCCAATGTGACCTAAAGAAATCACATCTTAAAACAGTAAAATACATATTTAGATATCTTAAGACCACTTCTGACTTTGGATTGTTTTATCCCAAAGGTAGCACTTTTGATTTGATTTCTTATAGTGACTCAGACTATGCTGGTTATAAAGCCACTCGAAAAAGCATAAGTGGAACATGTCATTTTCTTGGACACTCCCTTGTCTCGTGGTTTAGTAAAAATCAAAGCTCAGTCTCACTATCAACTACCGAGGTAGAGTATATAACTGTCGGACTAGCTTGTGCTCGGGTACTTTGGATGAAACAAGTCCTAATAGATTATGGTATTAATTCATCTACTTGTGTAATTTATTGTGATAATAAAAGAGCTATTAATCTCACTAAGAATCCTGTTCTTCATCCTAGAACAAAATATATAGACATCAGACACAGATACATATATGATCACTTTGTTAAAAAGGATGTTGAACTTAAGTATGTACCCTCTGAACACCAAGTTGTAGATATTTTCACGAAGCCACTGCAAAAGGATATATTTTCAAAACTTCGTCGAGATTTGGGTATCATGGGGGAGAAGGAATTGAAACAAGATTGGCTCCTTAACTAAAGATATTTCCTGTAATCTTTTTGATTGATGTTAATGTGGAGAAAAATAGAAATGCAAAAACAAACACGAATAATGTATTACTATTGCTAACCAGCTTTAATGCAAGGGGAGTATGATTATATCATACCTCATCTATACAGGGGGAGTAAATAATCTTGCTCATCATTTTATTTTGCTTTTATTCATTTGTTTTTCATTTGGGTGTCATCATAAAAAAGGGGGAGAGTGTGGGAAATCTAGTCCCACCCCTAAGTAGCTTTGATGATGAGCACACCAAATGTTGTTAATATACTAATAGCAATATCTAAGTGTGTAGGTTGTTCAATCAACTGATGAAATCTCTAAGCATACTCCGAAAAGAAGAAGCTCAACCACACTTAGAAGATGAAGATGAATTTGGTAGCTCGCATTCTACGTCAAGCACAAAATGAAGCTTATAGAACGTGCTCAAGCTTAAGCCAAAGAAGAGCTCAAATTCAAAGTATAGCGTGCATCTACATCAAGATCTTATCGGCTTCAAAGTCTTCATTTAAGTCTAAGTGTGTGAGTTGTTTCTTTTTTAGGAATATGTTAAAGCCAAGATAAATTGCATACACACAGAAATGTTTTTCGAAAATAAATTTTTAAACTCGTCTTAGATTTATTTTGAGAGCTAAGATATTTGATTCAAACTCTTTTAGTTAATCTCCAAACACCCAAGAATTGATTACTCACCTTAATAGCTGAGTTTCACTTAAAAACTGCTCTGGAAGTCGACTACCAAAGGAGGGATTCTACTACTTGATGTGAGCAGAGTTTTCATTGAAAACTCTCTGGGTGTCGGCTACCTCCCTTGGGAGTCGACTACCAATTATGATTTGACTTCCCATATTTTGCTCCTTCATTTACTCGTTGCTTGATTTGTGGGGCTAAAGTCAAATCATTTTGAATTTTGAATTCTCCTTTGAAAATAGAGACCATATGAGAACAATTCTAAACACTAATTCTTTCATTCTTGAGCTAAGCAAACACTCTCTTGAAATCTCAAGCGTTCTCATTGCTCTCAACAATCGTCGTAGCCAAAAACGGTTTTTCAATTTATGATCTTATTGCTTTTATTTAAATTCGTTTATGATCACATTATTTTGGATATTACAAATTGTTTTCAAATCCTCTTTTTATTTTTCATATTCTTCAAAAGATTTTTGAAACTCAAGATTCTAGATCACATCGAATTCATTTATATTCTTTGTGTGATCTAAGAACTATTTTAATTCTTTAGCCACATAAGCACAATTGCAATATTATCTTGGCTATAGGATTATTTGGGTGTAAACCAATCTCCACGAATCATTATGGTGAATTGGATTTTGATATTTTAATTGGCACCCATTGATGATAAGGGTTGTGGAAAATCCTAGTCAAGACCAGGTGATTGGAAATCTTGGTGGTGATAATAGGTCGTTGGAAATCCTTACAAGTGAAGTTAGATAATTGTATTGCTAAGGCAATAACGGATTAAATCTCGAGCCGTGTTGTTCGGGGACTGGACGTACCCAAGTTGCCGTGAAACATGATAAATTGCATGTCTCTCTCTGTGTGATTTTCTGTGTTTGTCTTTATTGTTTATCTTGTGCACAGTTATTTTTTGTTGTTAATATCACTCTATTGTAACTCATTGTTAATAATATTGTTAATTCAAAGATTGCATTTTTATTCCGCTGTGTAATCTCTCTGTTTATTATTATTATTATCATATTGTATTCATCGTGTTGATTAAGACCAAGCGTAGATCACTTTACTTGGTTTCTTAGGCAACATTGGTAGGGAAGTTTGTTGTGTTCTAATAATCGAAGAAAAAGTTTTTAAGTTATACCACTATTCAACCTCCCCTTCTAGTGTTGTTTGCCATCCACAGGATTCAACACGGAGAGGTCTTTGTCTTCATTCATTGCATGTTCGGGCCCCCCCCCATTCAGTGATGAAATTGGCCTCGCAGGAAATACCACGAACATAAATTGCTCTTTCCATTTTGGATATGAGCTGGAAAGATCCTTGAACACTTTCCTGTCTCGACGAGCGGTGATCATGTACCAACCTAAGGACATGGGAGGCAGTACTTTGAAAAAGTAATTGAACAATCCCATGGATGGTTCAACATAACTTGACATGCACAACGCGATGAAGCTAACCAAGATGCCCACAGCATTTGGCATCAATTGACAAAGGGAAATGCCCAATGTTCTCAGTACACATAACATAAAGGGGTGCATGGAAAATCGAAGCCCAAGATGAAAAGCTTTTACATAAACCCCTACTTCACAATCACCGGGGAGTGGACCCTCTCCTCCGCACATGGCAGCCGAATCTGGTAATCATGCCTTATATATTTTCTTTGAAAATTTGGAATCTGATCAGCCGCCACTTGAGAAGCTTGGTTAGAGACTATGTCAGGGACAATGACTTTCCCTTTATTTTTCTGAGGAGCGGAAGTCGAGGTTCCAGCAGAGGCCCGGGGGGAAGAAGAAGAAGCCATGGCTAAAAGATCAGAGAATGAAGTTCGATTCAGAAATCTTGAAACAATGTAGCTTTCCCCTCCCAACTTCCTTATCAAGGTAATGAAGCATCTAACAATGATCTAGGCTAATCTCATTATCGAGGGACACGTGTCGATGATCCAAGCGTGTCCATATCTCGGATTCTGAACTGACGCAATGCCCAAATCAAAAGAATGTGGGCTTTTGGCGCTTACACTCAAATGCTCCTGCCTCGATTGTCACGACCTATAAATGAGGTACAACATCACTCGGCCTCAACAGACGAGTTGTTTGAGTCCAAGTGATGGGGCCATTGTTGAATCCTTAGGTCGACTCTCGAGGAAGGGGAAATATTGCCACTAAGAAGAATAAAGCCTATAGAAATGACATCTATGTCTACAAGGCCCATTAAGCCCACAAGAAGGGCTAACCGCTTAGCCCAGTCAAAAACCGCACGTCATTTGCTCGTTGAGCTTTCGGGACTTAATGAAGAAGTTGATTATAAGATTATGAATGGAGGGAGGAGTGGACAACGGTTATGCCTACTTTTGAGGAATGATCATGCCCCGTTATTTACCAACGTCTCTGAGAAACTCATTCAGTCCACTATTATATTTCTTCCTCCAAACACTTAAGGTGACTGAATCAGGACGATCTCCCTTGGGTAGATCTTGACAGCCCCAAGCAACTCTTAAGTCATTACTAACATAAGGATCGAAGGAAATTTAGGTCGAAATACAGATCCGGCCCCCCTAACGACTATCTATAGTGCAGCTCGTTTGAGTTACGATCCGACAGAAAGGTCGAACAGTCGCCATAATCGACTGTGAGATTTGTCCAGCTCCTGCTCGACACACGAAGCTTATTCATCCTCGACCCTGGTTCTACCAACCAACATCAACAGCTGACGAGGCTCCACCTCTTCGAGGAAATCCATGCCAGCCTCGATTACTATTGAACGGAACCGGTTGTCAACATAAGTAAATCAAACCTGCTAGGTATATATGAAAATATGAATTAATAGCCTCACATCACTTTCACCCTCATACCAAGGTGATGCATGTGCAACTCCTCTGATTGTCTGTAAGGAAAACAAATGCTTTACTAACTGACATACACTATCCAGATCCACTGTAAGTGACCCAGAAGGATGCATTAGCTCTGAGCGACTTAATGCATTAACAGAAATTTCGCCAGTAAATGCCATTTAGTACAAAATAAATTGATTTGATTATTGGAGACTTACATTAGGCTTGCCAACAGATAGATACCTGAGATTATAACTACTTAAATTCAGATGAGTTATGAAGACAATTACATTTTGAATTACTCCAATACTAAATAAGATTAAATTTGGTGAAAAGTAAATCCTTGCATAAAAACAATTTGCGAAAGATTATGTTCTTAGTCAACCCATCAACAAATTGAAATTACCTATGAGATTATCTAAGGTGAAGTCGCGTTAACGAAGACTCTGATGCCCACACATAAATCACAATAACATGCATACAACTCATCAACATTCTCAAAACCTGAAGAATAAAAACACGTACCCAAAGAGTTCAAATTTAGCTAACCAATTCCAAACTCTCCAACAAAAACACACCAAATTCTCAAATAAACACCCCCATTACATGTTGAGCATGCTCGTCGACCCAAGGTAACTGATAGGACCTATAGATAACTCATTCCCTGAGATTATAACTACTTAAATTCACATGAATTGCGAAGACAATTACCTTTTAATAACACCAATATTAAATTTGGTGAAAAAGAAATCCTTGCATAAAAAGAATCACGGATTTAATTCAGTTAATTCATACTATGTTACGACCGTATTTATTGGTACATATTTCGTACGTACATTTCAGTATCAGTATTAATATATTGAATCATTGGATTGTTTGCTTAATGATTTTATTAATTAATTTACATAGCTCGTACTCGTGATCGAACACCATGTTCACGATCCACATGACTTCACGATCGCACTGATATTAATTTTACCATTTTTGGCTAATGTTGAGCCTGTGGGAAAAATCGTAGTAATTTTGAAATCTTACTTTCATTTATATTCATAATCTAATTTTAAATCAAATAAAATCTAAATTTACTAACCAAATCCAGTATTATCCAAATAAATTTTAAATATCCTAACTAAAAAAATATTTCCCTAATCTTAATTAACACTAATAAATCTTAAATATCATAACAACCCCACTTCCTCTTCTTATTTTCGCAAAAGAACCGTTCCCCTCTTCGAATCAAAACAAATGTGAACAACCCACGAACCATTCTCTTCTTCTGTTTTCCCATGTTCGCAACACACGCTCTCTCCCTCCCTCTCTCCTTCATAAGGCACGACAGCCGCAAACCCTAAAAATCATGCAAAGCCTGCAACCCCTCCACAACTCATATAAACCCTAAGTCCACAACACCCCGACCCCGTCTTCTCCTTCTCTACCAAAGCACTGACACCAAAGCCACGGTGACCACCCCCTCACCGACAAGCACACGACCCCACTTCTCAGTCGAACTACTCCGACATCACACAGGTAACCAAACCCTCAAACACCCCGCAACGTAACCCCCTCCGATCTTCAGCCGCACACAAGTTTGCTGGTAGCCTCTACTCTCAAACCCTAGCCACGACTGCAAAGCCACGGCCTCCCTTCCTCCGTCAGCCTCGGTGACCACCACCTCAAACTCAACCCTCACCGTCCGCCCACAGCCTCCATCACAACCCCACACCCCGAGGCCACCAACTGCTGCCTCGACTCTGACCTTCCTCTCTCCTACCGGCGATCAGCAACCCCAAAAATCCACGCAACAGCCTGCAAACCCCCTTTCCGATCATCTTCCTCCTTCAGCCTCAACTGTTGCACCACGCTTCACCTCCTCAGTTACCTCCTCAACCAACTGCACCAAACCTCGATCACCTTCACCTCAACTCCAACCGCCACACTGCATCACCACGCCATCAACTTCTCCTTAGTAACGTAGCAACCCCCACCAACACCAAGATAGCTCGCCATCTCCTTCTGCAACCCTCGCAACTTGACGACGACGCTGACATCAACGAACTCCGACGATCCCGCGCCCTACCTACCACCGCCGGAGGACCCTGGGCACCGTCGTCATCCAAATGCAGTCGTCGTGACTGCTTCCCTCCTGCAAAACACAAACAGCAACGAGGAAGCGCATCTATGAGTATTTCATCTAATGTGAACAGTGTATGCGTATAACATTAATTATAATATTATTTTAATTAGTTAAAGATTATGGCTTAATGATGGAAAATTCAATGATGCAGAAATATTTGTGCCTTCCATACGATCACGTGTACAGTAAAATCGCTCCAATCAGGCAAGTACCCTATTTTCTACAAATTTTTAAAGTTATCCGTATTTATTGTTAAACACCAAAATAAATTATTTCTAACGATTTTCACGTAAACGACATACTGGACCCTTTTAATCTAAAAGTACTCGTTGAGAGAAGAATTTGGACATCAAGGACATAAAAATCCAACGTGTAGATTGGAAGATATCAATTTTGGTTTATGACATTTATTTTTGAAATATTGAAAATATGATGTTTGCCTTTTAAAATCCCAAAAAATTTCCATGACTGATTTAAAAATCCAGGAAAATTCCATTCTAAAACCTGAAAGTAATTTTCTTATATTTAAATCATCATGTCAACTGTTGGTAGCTTTTGGTGTTAATTTCGTTATTGATGCTTTGTGAATTGCAAGTGTAAAATGTCCATATTTCTATTAAAAATAAGTGTGAGAGATTTTATTGCATGTTCATGCTATTAAATTGTGTCACCTCTAATAATATGTGACATTGGGCCCTCGGGGTGTAACGACCAACTCTCGGGGGCCCATTACTTATTTGATTTATTTGCGGTCTTGTAGTTTACCAGTGAAATCAATATTGCTACAATCCAGAGATGTACAAAATACTCAAACCAGAGTTCAAACATTATTATACTCCAAATTTAAGTACAACAGCAAGCAGGACTCTCTCACCAAAATACATAAAAAGAAAGTACTGAAAGGATATGCGAATAGGAAATACATAGTACAACACATACACCAACACAAGCAGCTAAAACTCTGTAGCCTCCAGGTCAAACTCAGGCTCCTCGAACTCGGGGCAACCTCCTCGATCAGGTCGTTGTCTGCCGATGCCATAAATGGAATCGTAGGTAAGTCACAACAATTCTAAATATAGAAAAGAAGCAGTGTACAAGTATGACAAAAGTAACTACGTACAAGCAGACCAAAGTGAAAAGTAAAGTAACTATACACAACTGAGTTGTAAAAGTAAACAACACTGAAAGGAGAGAACAACTGTACATGGGGGGTGCAAGTGTGACATGCTACTGTTGTAGCTAAAAATACTACAAGCAAAGTACGATGACTGTACAAGTGTCGTAGGTAAAGTGCAAGTACTGCAAAGAGGTGATCGTGCAAGCTACACTAGAACTACGTGACTCAAGTTATAGAGTACAATATGTAACCATTAAGTTCATCTCTTGCCTGGGTGCGCTTACCCAGAGGAATGCCGAAAACCAAGACAGTTAGACAGGATGCTGGCATGGCAGCATATTTTTATTTGCTGAAACACATGCAGCTAGACAGGATGCCGAACACCTAGGTAGCTAGACATGTAGATGAACTCCAGCCACTCCCGCACTCTCTCAAACTATGAGTTACCCCAAATCCCAATGATGTGTCATGTGAATCAAGTACATGTTCCTTACAGGATGTTCCACAAGATGTTCCATAAGATGTTCCATTCAATGTATCACGTGATGCTAGTCAAACCAAGACAACTGGTTGACTTTCTTATTGAAAACCAGAAAGTAGTAACTCTTTCCAAAGTAGACTATGCCAAATTTCGGTGGATGCTAAGGAAATAGAGGATAAAGACAAGTCCAACTTTCGAGGTGTCGATTCCATGCTTCGAGCACGTGGTAGTGTGGTTTAGCACTCAATTTACCCAAGTTGGTGGTTGTGTGCTATAACCACAAAAGCTGAAAGTTGGCAAAGTAATCTGTAGTTGATTACTTTCTTATTAGATTAGTTTTCTATTTCGGTTCAAGTCAAATAGCCGTTCTGAGGCTATAGCGGTGTTCTTAAGTTCGTACGAGTACATTTAACTAATTTTCTAAATCTAGAATCTGTCGTGACTTACAAAATTCGCGGTTGACGTAGCAAACCGGGACATGATCTATGACTTCCACTGAAGATGGTGCACAAGAACTAGTACCTGCAACACAAAGGAAATTGGTTAAAGAATACGACATTTCCTATCTAAATAATTTGATCATTCTGATTTTTAAAATTGGTTGAAACGATGTCGAAAAACGTTCTTAATTTTTATATAGGCTGAAAATGAAGAATATAATTTTACTGAAAGAGGAAAATAGTTTCAGAAGCCTCTGTTAATTTCTATAATTTTTAGAAGGTCAAAAATTAATCTAAAAACCAATTTTACTTAAGTAACGTAACTGTACAATAATTTATTCTGGATGCAATACTAATTGGAATGACTCAAGTGAGCTGTTAAAACGACCGTCTCGAAGAGTGCTACAACATATATATTTCTCACGTATAAGTGTACGTGAAAATAACAAGTTACAGATGTTTAAGTGAAAAAGACGTATTTAAGTTTTTGGGTTAAAAATTTATTCTAAAAAAACTAACCGTCTGAATGAGATTAAACTAGTGCCATTGGATCCAGAATGTCATTTCTGATTTTCTGGAGATAGTCTTGCATTTTTTTCGACACTTATATAATTACTTATGAATTTAAAATCACCAAACCTTATATAATAATTTATAAAATACCGTATTTATTAATATACGAATATGTATTCCACGTATTCGTTTTAAAACTTACACGCAGTTGATTGCGCCGAGGGCTCAGGTGTTCGACGTCGGAGGGCAGTGACGGGGGACGGTCTGTGTCGGAGGGGGAAGCGGCGGCGACGGCGGAGCGGGGCGGCACAGTCGGCGAAGGAGCGGTGCGTGGCATGGGTTCGCTGATCGATGAAGGGGCCGCGACGGTGGTGAGTGCGGTGCTGCAGCGGCTGTTCGGGGGTGGCAGAGCTCAGGTGTGACCGGCGGTGAGGCACCGTCGACGGCGAGAGGGGGAGAGCACGAGTGAGAGAGGGAGAACGGTAGAGAGAGACACGTGGAGAGGGTAAACCACGGGCTGGGTTGGATTTAAATGAAAGCAAAAGAGAGAGAGAGAGAGAGTACTGTGTGTTAATACAAAGGGAGAGGGGTTTACATAGGGGTTTAGAAATGGCAAACTTGTAATTAAGGGGGGAGGCACAAAACTTAAAGAGGTGAATGAGATCCAGATAATTTGGATCTCACCAGCTAAGGGAGGCTGGTTAAGGGAGTGGTTGGAGGTTTAGGGTAGAAGTAATTAGGTAAAAAGTTAATTAGTAAGTGTAAAAATGTCATTAATGATTGTAATTAGTAAAAACGGAGGAAAACAACCCTGTTTTAGCATACGACTCTGACAAATTACGAAAACATACCCACGGGATCATATCGTCACGAGGATCGCGAATACGAGATTCATTTTGGGGTTTGAGCTACGGAGATACTAGTTTTAGGCCAAAACGTTTAGAAAGCGGGGTTGCGGGTTCTAAGTCGATTTGACATCAGAAAGTTACGAAATTAATGTGGGGAGCCCTAAATGGTCATAGGATGATACAATAGAAGTTTGAAAACATTTTGAGAATGTTTCTATAGAAAATTAATTCATTAAGCCAAAACAATAATAATTGAAAATGAATTTTCATCAAAATTCTTTAGAGGTATTTGATGAAATCCGAACTCACTGAAATACACTATAATTAGTTTAATGCTTCAAAATATTTTTATAAGAAATTTTTGAAATCATTTTGATATAAAACTCCTGACTAACCATTGTAAAGAAATTTTAAAATGTTAAAGATACGTTAAGTACGTAAATTTATTAGTTGAAAAAAATACTAGTCGTTAAGTCCTACCCTCCTTAAAATAATTCCATCCTCAAAATTTAAGAGGATCAACAATTGCCTAAGCAATTCAAACGGTCGAAAGGAAGGCTCGATGAACGACTACAATATAGGAAAATAACTTGTTAATAGCATGAAAGATAATGTGATATGACAGCATCTAGGAAACAAGAGATAATGTCATGTATGAATGCATATTATTGACATCACCATAGGTACTTCCGATTTATCAATTAGCCAAATATGAGATAATGGCATTACATGAAAATGATAGTTATTATGATGATGACATCTGTTCGAACTTGGAACCTGAGGTGATAATTCAGTAGCAAGCTATTTAAACCATATAAAAAGTGAGAACATAAAGCTTAAAACTTTCAACTTAGGCTAATGATGACTAAGGGGTCCTAACCAAGTAAGTCATCAATATAGCATACAAAAACGTAATGACTAATCCATATGCATTCGTGCTGTTATACCTTAACAAGTCGAACACAAAAGACATCAACTGCCATGATACCCAACAACAAACCAATATCCAGATCGACACCAAAAGACAAATATAAGTCCAACTTTCAAGGATTAAAATTATCGCTACCACTTCTTCCAGCAATTACCATAACGTCCAACAACAAGCCAGCATCAAAACTGTCTCCCAAATCCAAGCACAAGACCGACATCCAACTTCAACACCTAAGGCCAATTGCAGGCCAATACTCATCCCCAATGATATTCCTTGCCAATATCATTGGTTGACATCCACGGTTATCACCATCAACCCTAAATAATTCAACGACCAATAACTCACGGTCCAATAAACACGAAGGAGTGGACCTAAGAAGGAAACGAAGCGGGGCACCTTAAGGGGTAAGACCCATGACAAGGAGCTCGAAAGAACACCAAGAACAACAACTTCCCAAAATCTCAACCACACGGCAACAACGAGGGTGGCGGCGAGGGTTGTCGCTAAGCCTAACAATCCCCAAAATCGTTGGTGGGCCATCGACGGTTGTCGATCCATGGCGTGCGACAGCTACGACTACTCGACGTGGTGAGTGCTACCGGAATGGGGTGGAGTGGTGGAGCTTTGGGTGAGGCCGGAGGAGCTCGAGGTGAGATGGGTTGGTCTCATCGGGAGAGAGACAGGGTGGAGGAGAGGGTGTCGATACGACGTAGGGGAAGCCACAGGATGGCTTGATGAGGAAGAAGAGGAGGGGTTCAAAAAGGGGGGCCAAAAGTAGGCAATAGTGTAGGGTATGATAGGCTAGGTAAGGCGAGACCGGGGCTCGTGGAGAGGATGAGGAAAAAAGGCAATAATGAGAGGGAGGTGGTATATGGGAAAAGGATTCAAACCTAAGGAAAATCGGGTACAAGATGAAAGTAGGGGTTAGAAGAGAAATACGAGCTCAAGGGGCAGGGTAGGCTAGGTTAGGCGAGACCGGGGCTCGAGGAGAGGATGAGGAAAAAAGGCAATAATGATAGGGAGGTGGTATGTGGGAAAAGGATTCAAACCCAAGAAAAATTAGGTACAAGATGAAAGTAGGGGTTAGAAGAGAAATTCGAGCTCAAGAAGGATGAATAAAACGCAACAGCCTACACTTGCACGTTAGGTTTGGCTCGTCTCAAATTCTCTAACACCATCCTCAAATACTTCTGAGTGTCCTTCGATTCGCTTTCGTTGTCGAACTCGAACTTAGGATGGTTGGGTGTTTCGAATTCTACCCTCATTTGACGAGAGTAAATGGAAGCATGAAATGTCCCTAACCAATCCATACCAAGGACAACATCGAAGCTTGGCATCATGAAGTCGGCAAAAAGGTCTCGTCCACAAATCACTACAGAGCAGTAAAGGCATCCGCTGGTTATCAGTAGGGGACCGCCAGCGGTGTTGACCTCCAACAAAAAGTCAAAGGTTCAACAGGGATGTCATATGTTTGGACGAATCGACTAGCCAAGAAGCAATGTATAGCTCCCGAGTCGAATAATGTAAAGGCAGGTGTACCAGCTACTAAGACGGTACCTACTGATCACTCCATATTTTACACCTTTTTTCTGAATGTTTGCATGCCATTTTGATCGCTCGTATCGCGTTTTTCACGATTATTCGACAATATTGCGATGCTTTTCACGATTTCTTGTTTTTGTCGAATTTCAGGAGATTTGGAGCGATTTGGAGTGATTCTTAGATACACTCACTCCGGAGTGTCTGGTGGGCTCCGAAAGGTGCCCTCTCTCAAGCGCAAGAGTCCGTACAAGTAGTAAAATCTGGGAGTCCAGATGTCGAATCCACGGGAAGAAATCTGTTGCAACCACAATTCAAATCAAATAGAAATCTATCGGAAAGAGACTAACCACTTCACAAATGATGACGGTGATGGTGATGTGAACACGTGAACAATATAAACATAGAAATACGTGTAAGAAAATATCTATAAAGAGTATGCGCATGGTATGGGTTCGTTAGGATCAACGATTCGCATTAATTTAGTTGATGAATATATCACAATGAATTCTCTTTTTGAGAGCAATTCACCGGAAAAAATACCCAATATAACTCAATGAATTCTCCTTTTGGGAGCAACTCATCGGAAGATGCCCTTTTGGGGGTTCAAACACAATATTCAAAAAGATCGTCGCTAAAGCTATAATACGATATGAAACTCTCTTTTGGAGAGATCAAAACTACGTTATGAAACTCCCTTTTGGGGAGATCAAAACTCACCCTTTTGGGGCGATCATCAACTAAATTAATTCTTTTGGAATCTAAAAAAGTCGATTTACGAACAACGATTACAATTTTAGCGACGTTAAACGATTTAGCACAAGGAATTTCAACCAAATAAACACGAATAATATCCCCTAACTACTCCATACCATGCACAAATAAGTTCTAGCTACTCATAATATCAGATAAAACAAGATCTATAGCCAAATACATTGAATTCATAGCAAAATACGATGAAAAACACTAAAATACGAGGTATAAGTTGAAGAAAATATCACCAATTCTCCTTGAAAAGACTTCAAACTCTCTGAAAATAATAAAACAAGCCTCTGGAATTTTACAGAATTTTTCAGGGGGAGAATACGGCTCCTAGAGCCTCCAATACGCCCAAAATACGCCCCAAACTGCTTGAATACGCCCAAAAACCCCCTAAAATACCTTTTATAAAGAGATTGCGGGTTTGGGGAGCGCTAACGGGTCTAAACCCGCATCCATTAAGCTGCTGAGCGATCTCAGCCGCTCATCCAAACCGCATCATTTCTTGGCCGTCCGATCAACCTTCAAAATTGCGGGATTCGACCAGGGCACGCCACGTGTCCCTTTAATAGTCGCGCACCCGCATCCGAGTTCGCATCGGATCCGAGTATACTTCGGATCGGATACAGGCCGTCGGATCTGAGATCCGACGGACATAAGCTCGCTACGTAGCTCGTATTGCCGCGCGCTCTTCGCTGGGTTTCATCGCACTGTTGGCCGTTGGATTAGAATCCAACGGCTGTCATTCGGCCACGTCGTCGATCCGCTCAGCGCCTCATCGGTCCGTTGGATGGGTGATCAACGGCTGCAAACGCTCCACGTCGCCCGCTCATTTGCTGCGTCTTGGGCTGCTTGCAGCCGTTCGATCGCGATCGAACGGTCGTAAATATTCCGCGTTTCCCGCTTTTCTCAGCCGTCCGATCGCGCGGGAAGCGCTGCGATCGCGCCGCGTGGTGCGCCAAGATTCGTGCGTAATTATTTATTTTCCAATAAATGTTATTCTGCATTCAAAAATACACAGTAATTAGCACAGATCTCAGAAAAATACAAATAAATAGTCGTTGGAATCGTGAGATCGAGACGGTGCTAGGAAAAATATAAAAAGTGCAGAATTGCATCGTTAAATGCTGTTTTGTGCTCAAATAGTGTGTTTTCTCTAATAAATAAATGTGTAGAAAATACGTATGAATTAGAGATAAATCTAGCATCATATGAGCACAAAATAGGGCTAAGTGGGGGGTTAAATATGTAATATTGAACCCGAATCACACCCCCCAACTAGCGATTTGCTAGTCTCTAGCAAAAAGAGCGATAAATACGGATGAGTAATAAAACAATAAGTTCTTTCAAATTGCTCATGGCATGGCTCAATAATACGCATTCCAACATGGTCTTGACCATTAATATACTCATCCATGAACAAAATCAATCACATGATATTTTCTCTAATCTAGTATGAATAAATAACATACAAGCATCGTTTTGCACAAGCGAAAGTATAACACGTCGTTATAAACTAGTTTTCGTGTTTCCAAGGAATTGGCCTATCAAAACAATCATTCAAGACATGGGTATTGAAGTTGCTTAGTATATTCACCATTTCTTTTCTTTTATTCGTTCCGCGTAACGCGCATCAAGCAACATTCGCAGAAAAAGGTATAACTTGGATCGCTCCATCAAATGAGTGAGTTTCCTGTCAATGGCTCCCAAATTAGACGATAATAGGGCATTAGGCCAAAAAGGACCCCTCGGACTGTACTTCTCGAGCCAACCAAGTTATTTATTAGTGACATACATATTCATTCATTTTTCATCATTCATTTTTTCTTTCATTCAAAATTTTTTCTTTTCTTTTCTTTTCTCCATCTTTTTGTAAGCAACTCAAAACCCATCAACATGAATATAAACATTAATAACAAAGGCCAAATTCCTCTTCAACTTGAAAAATATTCTTAAAAATCGTGCGTACTTAAGCTTTTTCCATCACATTAGCATGCATGAAATCAATTCAAACTATTTCGAGATATTAATCATGGAAATTGAAAATTTTTATGAATAGCATATTAACGGTAATTCCATGAAGGAAAAATAATTAATCAAGCCATAAACAATTTTTAGAACTCAATTAATGTATAATCATCCGCATTTGAGGCATATGAAGGAGTTTTAAAATGATGAGATTTGGTGATTTATTCTTCTCAAAAAAAAATCCTAAGGTCTCATACACACCCCCCAACTAAAGATGGACATTGTCCTCAATGTCGGAAGAGGTACGAGTTTATTCAAGCAAGCAACCTAGAAAGCATATAAAAACTACACTACTGGAAAGAACACACCGTGATCAAATGGCGGATCCTGAATCTTTGATGGTGGAGGAAGTTGTTCAATTTGCTCTTTGCGCTCCTCGGCGATTATTCTTCCTCCAGAAACTAATTTGGACCCCAGCAACACAACTCCAAGCATCTCCATAAGCTGTTTGTCAATGTCCTACGAGAGACGAGTTATGTCAGTCCAAATTAATTTAAGATTCTTCGCAATAAAAATATTCCAAATATAGTCATCAAAATAAGTGAAAGAAATTAAAGCAAGTTGACGACTACTCCCTGAAAGATTTGCACTACTCTCTGTACGATGCTCGTTCATTGTGGAGAGGGGTAAATGATTTTGGGACAAAACTGGAGGAGGGCATGGTTCTGACTCCATGGTGATAATCTCAAAACTCTTGTCCCTAGCTGTCTCCTCCTCTCGTTCATCCAAAATTGCTAGCTCATCCTCTCTTTTGCACACACTTCCTGCCATGTGGATGTTTATATTCGTGTCCTCGCTCGGTATTCCTGCAATAGAATATGAACTCGTATTAGATTCTTGAAATCGAGTTTCAAAAGCATTACCTTCTTCTAAGCAAGTGTCAATCAAATTAAGATCTTCAATGGATTTCTGAATTTGCCGACTCCGAGCAAGGAAATTCTCCTGGAATTGATGGGATGTGGCCTCCTGTGTCTGAATAGTCTGGTAAGCTTCCTCTTTCAAGGATTGCAAAGGTACGTCTACGCTTTGCTCTTCTTGATCGAGGCACGAAGGCTCCGTTGAATCGCTCTCTGAAGTCTCTTCCACGGTTTCTTCGTTTTCTTGCAGAGACTCCATGTATTCACACGCCACTGTCGGCGTCATTCTTCCCAATAATTCCTGCAGCTGTGGATGTAGTCCATCTAGGAAGAACGCCATAAGCTCTTCATTTGTGTACCCATGCTGCGGATAGCTCGATATTAGGTCTGTGAACCTCCTCCAGGCCTGAAAGAAAGTTTCACAGTCAGTTTGATTAAAATTGACAATTTTGAGCTTCTCCATTCTATGTTTGTGTGCATTAGCATATCGTGCATCATAAAGATCGTTTGTGCAATAGAAGTTCATATATTCCATTTTGAAATAAGATAAAATAAAATAAAAAAAGTTTATGTACAGTAAAGTGGAAAGATCTCACCGGAGGTCCTCTAAATGAAATAAACCGTAGTCACAAACCATTCCTCCCCGGCAACGGCGCCAAAAACTTGGTGGGCTCCGAAAGGTGCTCTCTCTCAAGCGCAAGAGTCCGTACAAGTAGTAAAATCTGGGAGTCCAGATGTCGAATCCACGGGAAGAAATCTGTTGTAACCACAATTCAAATCAAATAGAAATCTATCGGAAAGAGACTAACCACTTCACAAATGATGACGGTGATGGTGATGTGAACATGTGAACAATATAAACATAGAAATACGTGTAAGAAAATATCTATAAAGAGTATGCACATGGTATGGGTTAGTTAGGATCAACGATTCGTATTAATTTAGTTGATGAATATATCATAATGAATTCTCTTTTTGAGAGCAATTCATCGGAAAAAATACCCAATATAACTCAATGAATTCTCCTTTTGGGAGCAACTCATCGGAAGATGCCCTTTTGGGGGTTCAAACACAATATTCAAAAAGATCGTCGCTAAAGCTATAATATGATATGAAACTCTCTTTTGGAGAGATCAAAACTACGGTATGAAACTCCCTTTTGGGGAGATCAAAACTCACCCTTTTGGGGCGATCATCAACTAAATTAATTCTTTTGGAATCTAAAAAAGTCGATTTACGAACAACGATTACAATTTTAGCGACGTTAAACGATTTAGCACAAGGAATTTCAACCAAATAAACACGAATAATATCCCCTAACTACTCCATACCATGCACAAATAAGTTCTAGCTACTCATAATATCAGATAAAACAAGATCCATAGCCAAATACATTGAATTCATAGCAAAATACGATGAAAAACACTAAAATACGAGGTATAAGTTGAAGAAAATATCACCAATTCTCCTTGAAAAGACTTCAAACTCTCTGAAAATAATAAAACAAGCCTCTGGAATTTTACAGAATTTTTCAGGGGGAGAATACGGCTCCTAGAGCCTCCAATACGCCCAAAATATGCCCCAAACTGCTTGAATACGCCCAAAAAACCCTAAAATACCTTTTATAAAGAGATTGCGGGGTTGGGGAGCGCTAACGGGTCTAAACCCGCATCCATTAAGCTGTTGAGCGATCTCAACCGCTCATCCAAACCGCATCATTTCTTGGCCGTCCGATCAACCTTCAAAATTGCGGGATTCGACCAGGGCACGCCACGTGTCCCTTTAATAGTCGTGCACCCGCATCCGAGTTTGCATCGGATCCGAGTATACTTCGGATCAGATACAGGCCGTCGGATCTGAGATCCGACGGACATAAGCTCGCCACGTAGCTCGTATTGCCGCGCGCTCTTCGCTGGGTTTCATCGCACTGTTGGCCGTTGGATTAGAATCCAACGGCTGTTCGGCCGCGTCGTCGATCCGCTCAGCGCCTCATCGGTCCGTTGGATGGGTGATCAACGGCTGCAAATGCTCCACGTCGCCCGCTCATTTGCTGCGTCTTGGGCTGCTTGCAGCCGTTCGATCGCGATCGAACGGTCGTAAATATTCCGCGTTTGCCGCTTTTCTTCAGCCGTCCGATCGCGCGGGAAGCGCTGCGATCGCGCCGCGTGGTGCGCCAAGATTCGTGCGTAATTATTTATTTTCCAATAAATGTTATTCTGCGATTTTGAGGGGAATTCTGTGATTGGAGAGGAGTGGAAGAAGAAAGAACGTCGTAGGAGCGACGAGGAAGCAAAAATACGAAGATTGGGCATTTTCAGCATGCCACTCGGCCGAGTGAAGGAGTCACTCGGTCGACCATCGACAGCCCGCTCGGCCGGCCAAATCGAACACACAGCAGATTGAATATCAGCATGCACTCGGCCGAGCATCGCCAGACCACTCGGCCGAGCACGGAGACACCACTCGCCCGAGTGGCATCTCGACGACGGCAAGCAAAAATCCCGAAGTTACTGTAATCCGTCAGTCAGCTCCCGAGTTCCGACTCGGCTGAATGAAGAAATCACATCGGCCGAGTGAAGAAAGTCACTCTGCCGAGTGACTCCTGAGGAGACAACCCCCAAAAGTCCGAAGTTACTGGAATCCGTCAGGGTCTGTCACTCGGCCGAGTGGCATTTGTCACTCGGCCGAGTGAGCCGCGCTGCCTGTAGCGTAAAGTGCGATTTTCAAGCTGCGCAGGGGCAATTTTGTCACAGTTTTTTGTGCAATTTTGGGGGGTATTTAACCCCAGTTTTTAACCTAGTTTAGGGGAGCTTTTCTCATACTTTTGGCAGCCTTTTTAGAATACTTTTGGAGGAGATTAGATTTAGTGCTTTTGAGGAGAGAAAAAAGTGTTATTTTGTTGGATGCTATTGAATCTTCATTGTTTGTCTCTCTCTATAAAAAACCTCATTTTTATTGATATATTGTCTATTGCAATAAATTCTATTGTTTTTATTATTGAATTTCTAATGATTTGCATTATGAATTGTGAGTAGTTTTATCGTCTTAGGGCGTAGGGATGAACCCTACGAACCCTATTTCTAATTTGTGATAAATTGGTGAAATTCTTGCTAGAATTGATTAGGGTTAGTTTGGGATTGATTTAATACGAATAGCTAGGGATTCGTACCGATTGGGATTTGCAAGAGATTGGATCCCAACTCGATAGGAAGCCCTAGAAATTCGAATTGGGTTACAATTGGGTTTCTCTGGAATCGGTTTGCAAGAGATTGGACTGAAACTAGGGTTTTCAATTGTAATTTTATACCAATACCCGTTTGCAAGAGATTGGACGGGTAGGAACTATCCCAACCTAGGTCGTAGCTAGAGTTTGCACGAGAGTGGGCTCGAGATATGATTGAATGATGACGTTGTTCTTCACGCTAGCTTGCCTAGGTTAGGGTTTGCAAGAGATTGGACCCTACCCTAGGTTTGCTATAGACCGGCAATAGCGCGAGAGCGTGATCTTGGTTCTACATTTAGTTGTAACTAGTTCACCTGAATTTCAAGTCTAGCAATTGTGAAACCTACGGATCACAATGCCGAGATACGGTTTGTAGCGGGGATTCCCTATCCCTAGGCGTTCTTATTAATTTGATATTTTCTTCATACAATGGAACGACTGTGACCGCTTTATTGCGAATATTTCTCGACTGTTCTTATAGCCAGGTGAATTGAAGAAGACACCGTCATTTGCCCTCCTCGTGTTCGATACCCGCTCGCCGCTACACCGTGCGCTTGCGGTAAGACTAGCGAGTCCCGCCCCGGGTGTGTATCCGGGGCGTCGATCAAGTTTTTGGCACCGTTGCCGGGGAGGTGATAGTGTTTGATTCTACCTACCTAGCTATTTTTCTTTTTGTTTTATTATTTCTATTATTGTTTTACCCTTCCTTTGTGCTAACTATTTCTTTGAAACTCTGTTTTTCCTTGCATGTACATGAGATCCACAGCAGACCCCGAAGAAATACTATACGATCCGGAGATCGAACTTACATTGAGGAGGATCAGAGCGGAGAGGAGACTCGATACGGAAGGTAATTTTATGACCCATCCTGAGACACCCGAAGAATTGGCGGCGCGAATGGCGAGGATCATTTCCTTTAGAGATAGGCTTCGGCCTAAGACTTCCTCCACGACCTCGTCCATAGCTATGCCGGAGTTGGCGGCCGACAAAAATTTCGAGTTGAAGACTGGATTGGTAGTTCTGATGCAGCAAGACCCTTTTCATGGGAATTCCCATGAAAACCCTCATTACCACATCCAGCTCTTTTTATCAAAATGTGCCACCTTCCAAATGCCGAGCGTCTCCATAGATGCTATCAGACTGCGCCTCTTCCCCTTCACACTCAAGGACAAAGCCTTATATTGGTTGAGGACGCAGGCTGAAGGAATCTTCACCACTTGGGATGAATTGGCGAGTGCCTTCGTCGACAAATTTTACCCGCCCTCCAAGACGGTGAAGATAAGAAGTGCTCTCATGTCCTTCAAGCAAGGACCGCAGGAGACTCTCTATGAGGTGTGGGAGTGCTTCAAGGACTTGCAGCATCAATGCCCCCATCACATCATAGAGGATTGGGAGCTTGTCCACAGTTTCTACAATGGACTTCAACCGGGCACAAAATAGATTATTGACGCTACCGCCAACAGAGCCATTTTGTCAAAGACCCCCGATGAAGCTACGGCCTTGCTAGAGGAGATGGCCTCCAACAACCAACAGTGGGGCGACGAGCGAGGACATTCTTCGTCCTCCTTGAAGCCCACGAGTATTTATGAGGCCAAGGCCGTGGCGGAGCTTGCTAGCAATTTTGACTCTCTCCACAAGGTAGTGGAGAGATTGGAGAAATACATTACCGAGCCGCATGGAGCTCCTTCTACATTCACACCAACAAACCATATGAGTGATTGGCAAGACCAATCCCAAGCCATGTATGTAGGAGGAGAGCATGGAGAAGGAGCTTTGGAGCAAATTCAGTATGGTGCGGGGAATTCCGGATATTGGGCCAACCCGGCCGCTAGAAACCATCTGGGTTTTTCCTATGCTAATAATGATGGTGCCTTGAACCCCCTGCCACAACAACCTCCATAAGCTCGGGCTCCACCACCACAACTGAATTATCAACCAAGGGGGCCACCGCAACAAAACTTCCCACCTAGGCAACAAGTGGGACCTTATAGGCCACCAGGGTATAATCAAGGTTGGAGAAATCCTAACCCTCCGCAAGCTCAACCACGTTTGGATTTTGAAGCTAAGGTGAAAGAGTTTATGGTGGAGCAGAGAAAGATTAACGCCACGTTGAAGGCGGGACAAGACTCTCTTACCACCGTCGTCGCTCAAATTGGGGAGCAACTTGCGTTGCTCAATAGAAACAACCAACAATTTCCGGCTCAATCCGAGCCAAATCCACGGGGCAACACCGGCCATATCAACGCGGTTGTTGCGGTTACGACAAGGGGTGGGAAGGATACCACTCCCGACATGACTCAAGTCAAGGAACCCGTAGTGGAAATTCTAGAAGAGAGCGAGCCGGCAATTGAGGTGGAAAAAGAGAAGGAGCCGCAAGAAGGAGCAAAATCTAGAGTGGAGGAACCTATTGATGAGCGTCGATTCATGCCACCGGTGCCTTTCCCTCAACGGCTAGCTAGAGCCAAGATCGAGAAGAGGCTAGCCAAGTTCCTCGAATACTTGAGAGGGGTGAGCCTCAATATCCCTTTCCTTGATGCCATAGTGGAAATCCCATCCTACGCGAAGTTCTTAAAGGACTTGATTACGGGAAGGAAAAGGAAGGAGAAGATCATGCTCGCGGAACAAGGAACTTGGTTCACTAGGAAGGAAAAGGAGCCCGCCAAATTTAAAGATCCCGGGAGCTTCCGGATTCCTTGCACACTAGGAGGCGTCCCCTTACAAAAAGCATTGGTTGATTTGGGCGCTAGTGTGAGCCTCATGCCCCTCACCATGTTCCAGAAGTTGAACACCGGCACCGATTTAAAGCCGACCGACATGAGGATTCAACTCGCGGACGGTCGGATCACTAGGCCGGTTGGAATCGCGGAGAACATCCCACTCCAAGTTCCGGGAGGCATATGCTTGCCTTGTGATTTTGTGATCATGGATATCAAGGAGGAGGGTGACACATCGCTCATACTTGGACGCCCATTCCTTGCCACCGCCGATGTAATCGTCGATGTGCGGGAAGGGACTCTTACCTTGAATGTCGGTAACATTTAAGTCGAGCTCCATATACCAAAGGCTATGAAGCACATGCCATATCATGAGGAGCTAGATTACATTGACCTCCTTGACGAGGTTATAAAAGAGGCTATCCCCCACTCCATCGGTGCACTCCACGATGACGGCTTTGAAGAAGGCCAAGATTTGGTTGAAGAAGAGAAGATGGAGGACTCTCCCAATAGCTCCAGAGCGAATGATTATGGCGACGCTGATGTCGCGAGAATACGAGAGCTTTGCAAGCTCTCGACATTGAAGAGTCCAAAGAAAGCTCCACCGATTCGAAGATCGGTGTCACCGGTGAAGTCAAAGACAGAAACAAGCTCAAGCTTAGGGGAGCCATCCCCCAACATTGCCCATGATGAAGGGGCACTGAGGAAGGCTACGCACCACTACGATCCAAATCCGAGCGGTCTTCCCGGCAAATTCGACGGGTGCATCTCATATGCACCCAACATCCCGCGCTAAATTGAAAATCCAAAGGGGTCGAGCTCAAGACCTTAAACGAGCACTTGTCGGGAGGCAACCCGACGGGTTTTGCATTATTTTTATTTTGGTTTTCACTTTTGTTTTAGACTTTTTTAGTGTTTTGAGTCAATTGCCCATAAAAATCGTGACAACGGGTCTTAATTTCTATGACAGGAGATGAGAAAAGGAGATCTATCACATAGAGGATGACCGAGGCAAAGAAGAGCGCTCCAGGAATGCGCTCGAGGCTTAGGAAGAGGAAGAAACCAACTGAAGAAAGAAAAACAGAGAGTAGAGCGAAAGCGGAGCCCCGAAGCAGCAAACAGCATGCCACTCGGCCGAGCATCATATGCCACTCGGCCGAGCATCATATGCCACTCGGCCGAGCAAAGGACCCCACTCAGCCGAGTGGGGCACCAACCAGGGAAGTCTGCGGAACCAACTCTTTGTCTTTTTTGTGCATTTCGGTATTAATTGCCACTCGGCCAAGTACGTTTAGTCACTCGGCCGAGTGAAACGGATACCCTCCTAGGGCAAGAATTTCCGATTAGCTTGTGCCACTCGGCCGACCGGAGATTCTCCCTTCGGCCGAGTAGAACACCGCCACTCGACCGAGTTGTAAGTGGGAACGAGACTTTTATTATTATTTTTCGTTTACGCACTCGGCCGAGTGACATTGCCACTCGGCCGAGTCGTAACAATTTATATATAGACTGAGCAGCGGGCGCGATTTTCTAAAACCCCAAATCTCTTCGTTTTTGCCCGAGCTTTCTGCTGCTTCACCTCCCTCGCCCGCTGCAACATCCCCCATGCCCGAATCAACTCCCTCCGACCCGCGACCGCTCCCTCTCACCTCACCGCCGGTCGGCCGTCGCACCACCTCGCCGGCGCCGACCTCCACCGCCCCCTATCGCCTCGGTTTGCCCCAAAACCCCTCTTCTCCCCGTTTCTCTCGATTCGTAGACCCGTTGAGCCCAAAAATCAAATTAAATTTCTTATCTATCTATTATACCCCATCTCCCCCATGTATTTCGAATATTATCCGCTGATATCATTGTTTGACTTGCATGCTATCTTGGGGGAGCTTTGGGGAGTTTCTGGACGCGCTTTTAGCTTCACAGAGGCGGTGTTCTTCGCACTCATTGGCTGATTTGCTCTCGCGGCATGTTCAGATACAATCGTTCCATTTTTTTAGCACGTCGCATATTATTCTGTTGGGTGAGCACTCGCGGCACACATGCCACCGCGCACTAGGCCACGCACGAGGGGATCCCGCCCCCAAGCCGAGGCGGACCGATGACCCCGGTCCCTCTCATGCTAGTAAGGACTCCCCTCCACCTAGCCCGCCACTGCCACCACCACCCACACAGCCTATCCCAGCCGATCTTATCCCTCCACCCGCTCCCGCCGTCGGGCCGCTGGGGATCACGTTCAGAAACGATGCACAGCGCGTCCGATTTGAGCGTATCACCCAGCGCTCGATAGTGCCCTCTAGGTTCGCACACTTAGCAGACCTTGACTGCCTAAGGGTACTAGAGGGGCTCCTTACGTTGTACGACAATGTGGGATGGCGTGATTTTTTGTCGGTGTCGGCGGATACTTACATCCGCCCGACACTAGAGGTCCTGAGCTCGATTGACCGGACCGCTGAGGAATGCACATTCCGATTGATGGATCGAGAGTGCGAGGTCACTCTCGACATGCTTTGTGCATTCTTCCAGTGGCATGTTGTCCCTGTCCCCGACCGTGCCTACGCACCCACGCATATCCTACCCCCGCCGTTCGACACTTCCACATTCTGGACACGGATCACGGGCTCCCCACTTGGCTTTGACCCTAGTAGGGCCAAGGCCTCAGCCATCTTGCACCCCTACCTCTGCATTGCATAGCGCCTCATGGAGACCACTTTCTTAGCGAGGTACGAGCCTGGGACGATGTCTACACCTTAGCTCTACATGCTCTACGTGATGACTCGCCCTAGAGTTCTGGATAGGGGTAGGGACGACCTGGTCCCCGCCGTTGAGATTGATATTGCTAGCTGGTTTTAGACCGCATCATCATTTCGGTGGGCGCTCGCTCACCTATTTGCTGCGACGGTCTGATCACGCTTCTAGCCCTTATGATCGGCGTGGACCTACCTGGCGACCTTCGACGAGCCCCGGGCCCCACTGCACTTTCGATAGACGTTATGGCCCGGATGAAGATGCTTCGTCTCCACGACCAGCGGCACTGGGTATGGTTGCACGGTCCCTTTAGTGCTGATTACATGATCCTCCTGAGCCCCGCTCGGACACATATAGGACCGGCACATAGGGACTGGCTTCCGACGATGGATCTCCTGATCCCCGCCGCCTATTTTCTAGAGGCCGAGTGAGCTGAGCAGGCACCACCTGCACCCGTCGACCCCGTGATCCCTCAGCCCGAGCCTGCACTGTCTGCACCCCCGGCACCTCTGTCCACACTTCTGTCGGTGTCGGGAGTACCCTTGCTGAGTCGTCCACCACCCCCACCACTGCTGTGTCTATCTCGGTTGAGCCTATTTCCTCACTTCTTCATGAGCATCCACCCACTATACTTGAGAGCGGCGAGTCTTCCTTCTCCACCGTTGTGGAAACCCTGTCTAGTTTACTGTCTGCTGGGGTGTCACCTTTTGGGACCTACACTTCCTCCCCAGTGGTCGACCCTTCTGTCTCCACCGCAGCTGTCCTTTCCGAGAGTGTCGTGACGTCTGTCCCTGCTTCTGTGTCACTGACCTCTCCTGCTTCATCGTCACACATTTTACCCTCCACTTCTGCTGCTGCTGCTGCTGCCTCCTCGTCCCAGCCTGTGTCCCAGCCTCACACTGAGGCTGGGCATCCACTAGTGAGCACAGCACCTTTTCCGCACATACCTGCTGGCACGATTATTTACACTGCCCGTGTCAGACAGCCCCGTCCTTCACAGCCTAGACCTGTTCGTCCCTCAGCTCCACCACCCCCTGACACTCTACTTCAGAGCATTCGTGCTCTAGAGGGGGGCTGTGAGTGGACTCCGAGGCGACTTTAGGGCTCTCTCTACCACGGTCAATTCCGTGCAGTCCCGCATCGCCATGCTTCCCGATATTCAGGCTTGCCTGAATCAGATCCTGGCGCGACTGCCTCCACTACACCCACCCACCCAACAGATCCCACGACCACCACCTCCACCACCTCCTCCTCTACAGGACAGAGATGGTGCAGCACCACCAGCTTAGGCACACTCTTGATGCCATTGATATTTTTGTCATTATGCTGCCCATTCTCTGCTGGTCCTGGAGATATTTTTTGCCCCCCCTCCTCCTCACTGTTCTGGTCTCTGCCTTGATCATATCACTCTATATCTTTTTTGGGAGAGAGGGAGAGTATTTTTGGTGACACATATCCGCATCACTCTGATCTTTGCATGCATCACATCCGCATCATATTTTCTGTTTATTTTTCCCTTTTTTGTATCATGCATGCATCCTCACCCACCCCACCCATTTCACGTCTCTCGGTGTGCCACACTTTGCACATTGAGGACACTGTGCACTTTATCTTGGGGGAGTGAGTTCTCACACTTTTTGCTTTTATCACCTTTATTTTTAGTTTTTTCACGTTTTTTCCGCTTTTGCACCCATTTTTCATCACTTTTTCATTTTTTTACCATGCATCACGTTTTTCTTATTTTCTTTGTGTGCTGCATTGTAAATAGTTTTGTTTTCTTTTATCCTTATTTCTTTCATCTTTTGCTAGAGATGATTTTTCTGTGATGACGATGACGTGGTGTTAGCTTTTCTCTATATGCATGCTAATTTTGTCATGTCATAGCTTTTGTTTATGATATCATATGCTATGTTCTGCTTTGCATTTAGAAATAGTAACCCACTTCTTTTTCCGTATGAAAATGGATGAAATTCTACTATTAGCTGATGTCTGATAATTCATATGTATGCTATCGTAGAAAACACACCAAGATTCACGCATTGATTGCTTATATCTGGAGTACTGCTTTCTTTTCTCATATCACTTCTTATTGCATGATTTGTACGCTCCACTTCAGGTTGATTGAATGTTTGCTAGCACTGATATATCTGGACTAGTTTGCTTTTTGAGATTAAACCGAGTAGATTAAATTACCCTGCTGAAGTTGTCATGCACGTCCTATATAGTGAACCGAGAGATACATTTCTTTCTTTCTCCACATATCTTGAACATTATTTCTCTATTTTAAATTCATTGGTGAATCTCCCCTTAGCAATTCTATTATTGGCATTCCCCACGTTATTATATCCCATGCTCCAAATTCCCTAAAACCAAAGAAAAAAATACTTGTATATCCTTCTCTTTTAATTTGGGATCATTTGTGTATATATGTTATTCGAAAAAAGAAAAAAAAGGAAAAAGAAAAAGAAAAGAAAAGAGAAAAGAAGTTCGAAAACGATCCTATCTCGTACCCTTTCTCTCTTTCTTCCCTCTTTTGCTTTTATTTTTATTTCTTTTACTTTTGGATCTTCAAAAGAAACGGGGAATGTAAATATTGTTTTGTTTATGCCACCACGCTTATGGATAAGCTTGGGGGAGAGGATCCAATGATGTGTGAGAGAGTGACTACTTGACGGTGCATGGCAACCTAGGCTAAGTAATATTTTATACTCGGTGAGATTGCTAAAGTTTCACGAAATCCAGAAATCTGCGCTTAGCATTCATATCATGAAAACCACACTTTTCTATTCTTACTACTCTATTGTGTGATATCTCTTATACTCCTTATAGAAAGCATTCAATTGAAAAGTGTGTGATCTACGATTTTGTATACCGCTTTATATGCTTCAGACGATGTTAATTCTAGAATTATTCCATTTTTCATGCTATATTGATATTCTTGGGTTTTCTATTTCAAATGCACCATTATACTATGATATCGAGATAAAATTATTTGACATGTGTTTTATATTCGATGCGTGCTATATGAGTAAGCAAAACCCACGTCCTGAGAAAAATGATCTAGCAGCTTCCTTCTTCGTTTTCTATTTTGTTTTTTTCATTTTTCATTTTCCATTTTTTCCATCGCTTCCATTATCTTTATCCACCGGGTTCGCTTTTTACTCATTTTCCTCGAGGACGAGTAAGAGGTAAGCTTGGGGGATTTTGATCACTCCATATTTTACACCTTTTTTCTGCATATTTGCATGCCATTTTGATCGCTCGTATCGCGTTTTTCACGATTATTCGACAATATTGCGATGCTTTTCATGATTTCTTGTTTTTGTCGAATTTCAGGAGATTTGGAGCGATTTGGAGTGATTCTGAGATGCACCCACTCCGGAGTGTCACCCGTGACTCTTTTGAGGGGAATTCTGCGATTGGAGAGGAGTGGAAGAAGAAAGAACATCGTAGGAGCGACGAGGAAGCAAAAATACGAAGATTGGGCATTTTCAGCATGCCACTCGGCCGAGTGAAGGAGTCACTCGGTCGACCATCGACAGCCCGCTCGGCCGGCCAAATCGAACACACAGCAGATTGAATATCAGCATGCACTCGGCCGAGCATCGCCAGACCACTCGGCCGAGCACGGAGACACCACTCGCCCGAGTGGCATCTCGACGACGGCAAGCAAAAATCCCGAAGTTACTGTAATCCGTCAGTCAGCTCCCGAGTTCCGACTCGGCTGAATGAAGAAATCACATCGGCCGAGTGAAGAAAGTCACTCTGCCGAGTGACTCCTGAGGAGACAACCCCCAAAAGTCCGAAGTTACTGGAATCCGTCAGGGTCTGTCACTCGACCGAGTGGCATTTGTCACTCGGCCGAGTGAGCCGCGCTGCCTGTAGCGTAAAGTGCGATTTTCAAGCTGCGCAGGGGCAATTTTGTCACAGTTTTTTGTGCGATTTTGGGGGGTATTTAACCCCAGTTTTTAACCTAGTTTAGGGGAGCTTTTCTCATACTTTTGGCAGCCTTTTTAGAATACTTTTGGAGGAGATTAGATTTAGTGCTTTTGAGGAGAGAAAAAAGTGTTATTTGTTGGATGTTATTGAATCTTCATTGGTTTGTCTCTCTCTCTCTATCAAAAACCTCATTTTTATTGATATATTATCTATTGCAATGAATTCTATTGTTTTTATTATTGAATTTCTAATGATTTGCATTATGAATTGTGAGTAGTTTTATCGTCTTAAGGCGTAGGGATGAACCCTACGAACCCTATTTCTGATTTGTGATGAATTGGTGAAATTCTTGCTAGAATTGATTAGGGTTAGTTTGAGATTGATTTAATACGAATAGCTAGGGATTCATACCGATTGGGATTTGCAAGAGATTGGATCCCAACTTGATAGGAAGCCCTAGAAATTCGAATTGGGTTACAATTGCGTTTCTCTGGAATCGGTTTGCAAGAGATTGGACCGAAACTAGGGTTTTCAATTGTAATTCTATACCAATACCCGTTTGCAAGAGATTGGACGGGTATGAACTATCCCAACCTAGGTCGTAGCTCAAGTTTGCACGAGAGTGGGCTCGAGATATGATTGAACGATGATGTTGTTCTTCACGCTAGCTTGCCTAGGTTAGGGTTTGTAAGAGATTGGACCCTACCCTAGGTTTGCTATAGACCGGCAATAACGCGAGAGCGTGAGCTTGGTTCTACATTTAGTTGCAACTAGTTCACCTGAATTTCAAGTCTAGCAATTGTGAAACCTACGGATCACAATGACGAGATACGGTTTGTAGCGGGGATTCCCTATCCCTAGGCATTCTTATTAATTTGATATTTTCTTCATACAATTGAACGACTGTGACCGCTTTATTGCGAATATTTCTCGACTGTTCTTATAGCCAGGTGAATTGAAGAAGACACCGTCATTTTCCCTCCTCGTGTTCGATATCGGCTCGCCGCTACACCGTGCACTTGCGGTAAGACTAGCGAGTCCCGCCCTGGGTGTGTATACGGGGCGTCGATCACCTACGGTTATGAGAATCATGTCTAAGCTTACGATTTCTAAATAATAGAATATGTTGCAGAGTGGGGTATCTCATACCTGTGATTCCATGATCCGTAGCCTCGGCTTCTTCCAACGGCATCATATAAGCTTGGCGTCTCGGGGATGGCGCCTGTTGTCGGGTCTGCTAGAACACTTGCTGTCGAGGAGGGAGTGGTTGTCGTTGCTGAGCAGGTGGTGGTGGTCGCTGCGGGGCACTCCTGGTAGGGGAATTGGCCGGAGTAGAGTTAGAAGTTGTGGCCTCCTTGGGCAATCCCTTGCGGCATGGTCCTTCGATCCACAGATCAGGCAAAGGTTCAGAAAGGACCGACATTCGGACCGAAAGTGTCCTGGCTTCCCGCAATGATGAACATTTGTCGTGGTTATGGGGCCTGCCTCTTGAATTGCATCTGCTGAGTGGGCCGGTACATCTGATTTGGGCGGGGGTCGTCAGCTGGGTCTAGCAGCAGTGGTTGGAGGTGGTAGCCTTCTGGGAGGGGCAGCCATCTCACGCCTTTCTTCTCTCTCAATGAACTCGTGTTCATGAGCTGCGCCCAGGACCTCGGTATGAGTGCAGAGCTGACGTCTGACCAAATTCCGTCGAATCTCTATGTTCAGCCCTTGCTTGAAGCGTTGGGCTCGGGTCAGGGGGTGGCAATCATCTGGGAGCAAAGCGGCTTAGCATTATGAATTGGGCATCATACTGTTCCACAGACATGGAACCTTGCTTCAACCTGACAAACTGAGCTTGCAGTTCCAACTGAGCTTCGGGTAAGAAGTATTGGGTGTGGAAATGGTCAGTGAATGTCACCCAGTCGATTGGTCGTTGTAGACGACCATCAGTGGAGTTCCACCAGATTCTGTCTCCATCAGTCAGTTGGGACTTGTCAGTATACACCCAAGCATGTTCTCTAATCTGAGCGGCTCTTAAATTATCTTCGTACTTTGCAGCCATTCTTCGGCCTTCAGAGGGCCATCCACACCATTCCAAGTCTTTGGGTGGAGTGACCGGAATTGTTGTATGCCTCCTCTGGGATTTTGTTCTCCTCTGATAGCTTGAACCATCTCTCACAATGCGAGATCAGAGATCTGATGCACCGTGGGAGGAGGTCTGTTACTGGTCTGGTTGCTGGCTACAAATAGGTCAGCTCCATTGGGGCTCTAGAAAGTATTCCCGTCCATCTTTTGAGTGTCAAACCTGTATTCATAGAAAAATGTCAGCTTAGTCGAGTATCATATACGGTACATACTGATTTTACTATACTGTTCACGAGGTATTTTACATGGACCTGCATGGGTCACCAAACTTGTAACGACCCGCTCTCGGGGGCCCATTACTTATTTAATTTATTTGCAGCTCTTACAGTTTACCAGCGAAATCAATATAGCTACAATCCAGAGATGTACCAAATACTCAAACCAGCGAACAGACATTATTACAGTCCAAATTAAGTACAACAGCATACATCACTTTCTCACCAAAATACATAAAAAGGAAGACTGAAAGGTAATATGAATAGGAAATACATAGTACAACACATACACCAACACAAGCAGCTAAAACTCTGCAGCCTTCGGGTTAAACTCAGGCTCCTCGAACTCGGGGCAACCTCCTCGATTAGGTCGTCGTCTGCAGGTGCCATAAATGGAACCATAGGTAAGTCACAACAATTCTAAATATAGAAAAGAAGCATTGTACAAGTATGACAAAAGTAACTACGTACAAGCAGACCAGAGTGAAAAGTAAAGTAACTGTACACAACTGAGTGGTAAAAGTAAACAACACTGAAAGGAGAGAACAGCTGTACGTGGGGTGTGCAAGTGTAACAGGCTACTGCTGTAGCTAAAAGTACGACAAGTAAAGTACGGTGACTGTACAAGTGTAGTAGGTAAGTGCATGTACTGCAAAGAGGTGATCGTGCAAGCTACACTAGAACTACGTGACTCAAGTCGGAAAATACAATATGTGACATTGAATTCATCTCTTGCCTGGGTGTGGTTACCCAGACGAATGCCGAAAACCCAGGTAGCTAGACAGTATGCTGGTATGGCTTCATATTTTTATTTGCTGAAACACATGCAGCTAGACAGGATGCCAAAAACCAAGGCAGCTAGACATGTAGATGAACTCCAATCACTCCAGCACTCTCTCAAACTATGAGTTACCCCAAACCCCGATGATGTGTCATGTGAATCATACATGTTCCTTACAGGTGTTCCACAAGATGTTCCATAAGATGTTCCATTCAATGTATCACGTGATGCTAGTCAAACCAAGACAACCGGTTGACTTTCTTATTGAAAACCAGAAAGTAGTAACTCTTTCCAAAGTAGACTGTGCCAAAGTTCGGTGGATGCTAAGGAAATAGAGGATAAAGACAAGTCCAACATTCGAGGTGTCGATTCCATGCTTTGAGCACGTGGTAGTGTGGTTTAGCACATAATTTACCCAAGTTGGTGGTGGTGTGCTACAACTACCAAAGTTGAAAGTTGGCAAAGTAATCTGTAGTTGATTACTTTCTTATTAGATTAGGTTTCTAGTTCGGTTCAAGTCAAATAGCCGTTCTGAGGCTATAGTGGTGTTCTTAAGTTCGTACGAGTACATTTAACTAATTTTCTAAATCTAGAATCTGTCGTGACTTACAAAATTCGCGGTTGACGTATCAAACCGGGACTGGATCTATGGCTTCCGCTGAAGATGGTTCACAAGAACTGGTACCTACAACACAAAGGAAATTGGTTAAAGAATACACCATTTTCTATCTAAATAATTTGATCATTCTAAATTTTTATATAGGCTGAAAATGAAGAATATAATTTTACTGCAAGAGAAAAATATTTTCAAGAACCTTTGTTAATTTCTATAATTTTTAGAAGCTCAAAAATTAATTTAAAAACCAATTTTACTTAAGTGACGTAACTATACAGTAATTTATTCTGGATGCAATAATAATCGGAATGGCTCAAGTGAGCTATCAAAACATCCTTCTCGAAGAGTGCTACAACATATATTTTTCTCACGTATCAGTTTACGTGAAAATAACAAGTTACAGATGTTTAAGTAAAAAACACGTATTTAAGTTTTTGGGTTAAAAATTTATTCTGGAAAAACTAAGCATCTGATTGAGATGAAACCATCGCCATTGGATCCAGAATGTCATTTCTGATTTTCTAGACTAGTCTTGCATTTTTCGACCATTATAAAATTACTTATGAATTTAAAATCAATAAACATTATATAATAATTTATAAAATACCATATTTATTAATATACGAACACGTATTCCACGTATTCGTTTTAAAACTTACACGCAGTCGACTACGCTGGGGGCTCAGGTGTTCGACGTCGGAGGGCAGCGACGGGGGGCGGTCTGCGTCGGAGGGGGAAGCGGCGGTGACGGCGGAGCGGGGCGGTGCAGTCGGCTAAGGAGCGGGCGACGGAGGCAGCAGCTGCGGCGGTGATAATACGGGGAGAGATGAGGCACCGTTGGAGCTTGGAGAGGGCACAACGGGAGGACAGTGGCGGGGCAGAGCGGTAGCGAATGCGGTGGTGTGGGCCTGGGGCGATGGTGAGGCGAGGAGGGAGGCGGAGGAACGGTGCGTGGCGTGGGTTCACTGATCGACGAAGGGGCTGCGGTAGTGGTGAGTGCGTTGCTGCAATTGTCACGCCCCGCTTCCCAAAACGATAGAAGCGAGACGTGACTAAGTTCCGCATGGGCCGGAGCTGTGAGGCTCGCACCCAATAAGCGTCTGTAGGGATACTGTTTTAAGATTTCAGGTTCTTGCATTAATTAAAATTCGGAACAACAGAAAGTACAGAAAGAAATTTGCATTCATTAATACCACAAAGATATCCAGAAGTGCAAGAGTCTAAAAAGAGGCCCAGCATGGCTACAACAGCAGAAAAGGAAACTAATGGTGCTACGAACCCAACCTAAAAAAGAAAGTAAAGAGTACTACGCATCCGAACTACAAACGACGGAAACTCCAAGGTCAGCTACGTACTCCTGCTCCAAGTCCTCAAGTAGCTCTAGCTCGTCCACGTATTCTGGCTCAATACCTGACGTACAGCACCTAAGAGAAAAGAAACTGTACGTCAGGTAAAGTATACAAGGAAGGGTTAGACTCTACTGCAAGTGTAAGTTAATTAAGAGCAACATTTTACTTGTTGATTAATATGCTGTTGTTATGACATATTAGTTACACTATGCAAAAAGTAAAACGGCGCAAGAAAGTAAAACGTGACAGGTAGTAACCGTAGCGTGTGATACCGGCAATGGGACTAAGCTAGACGGGACAGGACAAGACAAGACAAGACATGTGTGACACGAAGGGTTCACACCTTACGGTTTGAGGGCGGCCAGACCCTCTCCCCGTGCGACCGCTCAACCCTACCCCAAACCCAAGAGCTCAAAACAAGACAATACAGGGATCACTCTCGCTGGGAGAGCATCCGAAATGCCTGAAGGCTTTTCGTAAGAGGGATCACTCTCGCGTGGAGAGCATCCGAAACGCCTGGAGGCTTTTTGTAACACGTGGATCACTCTCGCGTGGAGAGCATCCGAAATGCCCGTAGGCATTTTGTAACACGGGGATCACTCTCGTGTGGAGAGCATCCGAAACGCCCATAGGCTTTTGGTAACACGGGGATCACTCTCGCGTGGAGAGCATCCGAAACGCCCATAGGCTTTTTGTAACAGGACACGACATGACAAGTGTAAGGAATTGTTCTTACTAGGGGGTCCACACACGCACACACAGATAAAACCTAGGGTGTCAGTTGTTTGTTATTGTTATGCTTAGACTTCATCGTCAAAGTCTAAGCTATCAATGGGGTCCCGGACGCTATCATTTCACGTCTGGTTCTCTTTAAATGTACTTTTACAGTTTAAGGAAAGATGGCCTAAACGTGGCTGAAGGTACACAAGTGGAAACACTTGCATGCGGTGGCGGTGCGTCGTCTGTCTGGAGCGTCTCGTTGAAGCAGTGCGTCAGCGAGGGTCCATCTGAAACGGGCCAACGGTGATGTTAGAACACGTTTTCATCATTCTTATTAGAGTTCATTTCTAGGTTCAACGGGGCTATCCTAGCAGTCAAAGTCACGGTTTTTGATTCGTTACGCCTAATCGATGACTATCCTATGTGCACAGATATTAAGACAGTTCGTCGATGTCTATGGTTGAACAACATTTTAAAGAGCGTAAAGTAAACTTTAGTTATCTTTGATGATTTTTTGATTAAGTTTTCGATTCGCTAAGGTGTGGGTTCTTACTACGCGTTAAAGAACCAACCTTGTATGACGAACGCATGTGGGTCCGACGTCGGGTCTAGAAACGGCAGCGGATCTCGTCGCGACTCCAGTTTCCGGAACGTCTCGTCACTGGTCTTTAGTGTGCACATGGTTGAACAGAAAGCGTGACTGTCTCTGCGTCATAAGATTTAAAATATCAAGCTAAAGCATTAAACCAGATTAAGTAACATTAATCCAACCTATACTACACTATACTGTATGGGTATAACTTATAACATATATAATATATATGTATACTAGTCATAACCAGTGCCCGCGGGCACGGTTCATTTAACATTTCCCCCGCGAAATTTTTGTTCCCCGTGAAATTATTTACATATCTAAAATTTAACAGAATAAATTAGCGTAAAAATATGTAGCGGCACGGGCACCTTTGGCGTGGAACAACAAATTCGGCGTGGAACAACAAATTCGGCGCCCGCGCCTTTGGCGCAGAACAACAAATCTTTATAAAAAAATTTAGCGGGGCGCCTTCGGCGTGGGCACCACCGAAGGCGCCCGGGCGTCGAACTTATTTCCCCTGCGAAATCTTTGTTCCCCGAAAATTATTTTCACAGCCAAAATTTAACCAAACAATAAATTAGCATAAAAATATTTAGCGGCACGGGCACCTTCGGCGCGGAACAACAAATTCGACGCAGACGCCTTTGACGCGGAACAACAAATTCGACATCGAACAACAAATTTGGCGCCCGCGCCTTCGGCGCGGGACAACAAATTAGCGTAAAAAATTTAGCGTGTCGCCGAATTAGCGTAAATAGATTTAGCGTGGCGTCTTTGACGCGGGCGTTAGAATAGCAAATAGCAGTGTTTTTACGCTAATTTGTTGTTCCACTAAATTGTTTTACGCTAAATTTTTTATTTTGTTTAATTTAATGGTCGTGATTCTCCATAATCTTTCCCAAAGCACTTTTAATTTCAAAGTTTAAGTTTCCAAGGCACTTTCTCCCGAAATTTAATCTTCACATTCTTTCCCAATGCACTTTTTCCCCCAAATTTAATTTCCACACTCTTTCCCAATGCACTTCTAATTTCAAAGTTTATGTTCCCAAGGCACTTTTCCCTAAAAATTTTCACAAAATCCATTCTCAACCATTGATTTACCAAGATCAAATCTCAACCCCTCTTTATCTTGTCCTAGTCAGCCCTAGAATTCAAAAATCGCTGTCAAATGTATAATAGATTAATATAACATATAAAATAAACTAATACATATTTATATAAGCTTTATATCGGTTACTGCTACCAACACATGTAATATAAACTCCAGTTCATATAATAGGATATTATATATTATAATATAATGTTATGTATTGCACTAAACTTTATAAGCTGCTAACTCATTATAAATGGTATGATTTGAAAGTGTCAACAATTAGTCTACAAACTTATCTAACTCTAAAAGCTAACATTATAAAATACTAACAGTACAATTTCATACTAACTTATATATGCCATTAAAACTTACGTGTTCGTTTTCTCTCCTCTTTTGAGCTTGTAGGTGGAATGGCGGCTTGATGGGAACTGACGGAGGGGTTGTCGGGTTGAGCTCCAGGTGGCTGGCAGAGGCTGGCAGTGCTGTCGGAGGCTCTGCAGCAAATAGCGGAAGGGGGCAGGGACGGTGCTAGGTGTTGGCGCCGGAGACGTCGGAAGAGAGGGGGTGGCGAGATCTGAGCGACGACGGCCGGAGTAGAGGACGGTGCAACGGCTGATAGGGCAGCCTGGAGGCAGGGGCGGAACTACTTGCAAGTTACCCTGGGCAGCTGCCCAGGGCAAGAATATAAATAAAAATGTTTTATTACACTTCTACATAATCCATATTTGACCCAATGGTAAAAGCGTTGTCTTCTAACCCACTGATTGCGCGTTCAACTCCCAGCGCAGTCTGTTTTCATTCATTATTAGTTTTTTACATTATCTTACTGGTTTAATTTTATTATTAGACATTATCATTTTTGTTTAGGGTAGCTAATGCCAACTGGTTTGTTTTGAATTTCACTTAATCTAATTTCAAGTCCTCTTCTACAATGAAACAAAAAAATAAATTTCAAGTGTTCTTTTACGAAGAAAGTGTGGTGATCCGAATAGCGAAAAAAATTGAATATTCAACGTAAAAAGAGAATTTTTTTTAACTCAGGAAAAAGAGAAAATGTGGAAAAATGCACTTGAATGTTCAACTCCCAGCGTGGTAAATTGAATTTGATGAATATCTCTGTCGTGCCCCCTACTCTGACGACGGAGCAACCACCACGGAAATCGCAAAACCTAGTTCTATCTATATTCTTTATATTAATTTGATATACTCCCAAATTAGGACCAAATATGACAAGATGATATTGCATATTAAATAAAAGGAAATTTTACGTACAATAATTATGTAATTACCATATATAACCTTTTATACATTAGATACATAATTTGTATTGTAAAGCCAGCTTTGTATTTCGTCTCCTAATAGTGTTTCTTTTTTTCCGTTTCTTTTATTTGATTTTGATTCATATACTAATACAGCATGCATGGGCAGAATTGTGAACAATTTGTCCAGGGCAGCTCAGTGTTAAAAAAATTAAAAAAATTTATTATGTATAATCACAATCTGTCTCCTCCCTCCTGCACACACACACTCTCTCTCTCATTACCTCTCACTCCCTTATATCTCTAAATTAATGTAAAAAACTATAACAATCATTATTTCCATATGCTTTGTGTATATGTATAAATAAAAAAAATTTTTAATCATTACTTTGTTTATCAAATATTATTTTCATATACATGCATGCCTAAATGATGCCATTTTGAATATATCTATAATACTAGCTATTATCAATAAATAAATAATGCTTGTTTAAATTTAATTTTTTTTTGTTTTGGTATTTTAAAAAAATATTCTTTTAATCATCATTATTTTTGCCTAGGGCAAAAAAATTTCCTGGTTACGCCACTGCCTGGAGGGTGCTGGTGGCTTCAGGGGAAAACAGCAGGGCAGCGGCGTTTAGAAGCCGCCGGAGGACGCTTGGGGTCGGAGGGATCAGGGAGGAGGACTGGAGACCTACGGATCGGGTTTCCTTGCGGCTGAGGGTTGTTGCACGGACAAGAAATGGGAGGAGATGGCTCCGGCCTGGGGAAGAGGAGATGAAGGTTGTCGTTCGTGCGTGGAGGTGGAGGAGAAAGACAGGCGGACTGGGGCTTTGCACGAGCGGAGGAAAGTCGAGGCTGGGCGTGGCCGTGTCTGGGGAGATGACCGGAGTGAGGGGCTTACTGGCGACCTAGGGATGAGCGACGGTTCTGGGTGGTTGCGTGTGGAGGGGAAAATATGCTGCTGCAGGGAGTTTTGTGCGAGGTGTCCTAGGGGTAGGGGGTTGTGCGACAGGCTATAGGCCTAAGGGGCTGTTGAGTTTTAGCTTTGCATGGGTTAAAATTTGTAGGGGAGCATGTGAAAACCCCCATGGGTTCTTTTGTTTGTGTTTTGATGTGAGAAGAGAGGGTCTCTAGGGGTTTCTATTGTTTCTTTTAGATGGGAGAGAGACCCATGGCTGTTTATAGAGTAGGTTAGAGGGGAGAAATAAGAAAGTATGAGAGGTTTGGGGTGACATGGGGCTTAGGGGTTGCAACCGCCTGACATGCGGACGTGGGCGGAGAGAGAGTTACGCCGGGGGGGGGGGGGGGGGGGGGTTGGCAGTTAGAGATCTCCTGATTCTTGGGATAGAGATAGGGAAGCTAACGTTTGTTTGTTATACTTTTTTTAAAGTGATGCTCAGTTTAAAAGAACAGATGAGTTTCAAAAGATTTTTAATTTAAAATTTTTAGTTAAGGATTTGATTAACAAAAGTATTAGTTAGTTAAGATCATATAATAACAATCATTAGTCAAAACATTGTATAATAACTTTAAAGTTTTGAATTCCAACCGTAACCAAAAAAAATAACAACAGTTTGGATTTAAAACTTAGTTAGAAAATAATGATAACATTAAAAACTGGATTTTACAACTTCGTCACCGAACATCCAAAAATTATAACGAAAATACCGTCGGGTCGCGCCTTCGAGAGGGTCAACGAGAAAAAAAATGCGCATATGAAAGAGGAAGGTACGCGAAAAAAATATGAACGGTCGGAAAGCGGCCGTTACATTCTACACAGCTTAGAAATGATTCCGCCCTCGGAATCACTTATACTAATAATAATAATATCTATATACACTTATGCCTACAACTCCTATATCCACATAATGATCGCTAATCCTATAACTTTTAATCAGTGTTCCTCAACAATTCATCATAACTCGTCTCTCCACTGAATAAGCTGCAACTAGAATCACATCCTAGCACCTGACTATAGATCCACATTACAGTGTACAAATCAACGATCATCTCGTCTCCATTATATCATCCATCATATTGACTCATAAATCTATTCTCCATAATCAATGAACCATCGAGCCACATCTTATCCTTACCCTCAACATCTAATCTCTTAACCATACTAAAACCGTCTACCTAACCATCCATTCATCTCAACATGTCGTGTTATTTCCAATGTCTTCTCACGTCAACATATTAATCAAGTCTTGATGCTTTAAAAGCTCTACTTGTTCCATGATAACCCTAAATAATACTATACCCCCATAACTACTCCTATCTACCACTCGTCTATGTTTTAGATCTGATAAGTTTCCATCTCCCTGTGTATAATTTCATGCATCCAGAGTTCCCATTAAGTCCGTTACACATTACTATCATTAATAAGTCTTGGACACCTCATTCTTTTCATCCAAGGAAATCTAATCTAATATCCTTGTGTTCAAAATCAACCAATCACCGCTACCTCATATCTCACCTCACACTATTCCTACCCGCAACCATAATCTTATAGCAATAATAACCTGTTCCAATAATATAACAATGAAATAACACTCCGAAGATGGAAAGAAAAAGAAAGTTTAAGGCCAAAGACATATTTTAAAACGTGTGAAAAAAAACGTGCGGAGTTGTGGTACTGGATGGGAGAGGATAAGGGGTTGTGATCTTTATGGGTTAGTTTCAAAACTTTAAAGATTTGGTTTACAAGAAAACAAAAGAAAGTTTTTTTTGTTACAATCACATGTAGCCAAAAGGAAGCTAAACTATAAGTGAAAACTAAGTCTATAGAATTACCTGCAACGACACTATCCACACATATATAAATACCATCACTCATACAACTTCATGCATATATCACGAGTAACACTGAGTATACCTACATGACACAAGAGACAATCATTAATATTCTAGAGATAGTACTTTCAAACAGGTCCACACACACTCTACATATATACATGCACCACGACGACATCACAAAATAAACAATGGGCCCACTAGTAAACTAGAGTTGACACAGGCAACGACAAGTACTAATGTCTAAACAATAGAAAGGAGACCGAAACCAAAAGCGAAACGAAACAAGATCGGAAGGAACGAGTTCAGATAAGGTGAGGATAAGGAGATAGCTAGTTGGGTGGGACAAAATATTGCTCTAAGTAATTAAAGAGATGAAAGAAGGATTACGTGTAAAATATAGTATCATATATGTTTATACTTATAAAAATATGTGGAAATAGCGAGCAGATGGTAAAATATTACAACTCGGAAAAAGTTAGGCGAAGGAAAAAGAGTAGGGTGAGGTAGCGATTGTTTTGCAAATGAAAATAGGTTTATACAAAAATTTTTGAAATATGAGCACGATGAACATAGAACTGATATATATATAAAATTGAAGTTCTGTTTTAACTTAGAAAATATTCTAAAAGTACGTACGGTAAGTGGTTAAAATAAATTTCGTAGTTTAGAAAAAAATAATATATATATATTGAATTATCAAAATGGTAACAAGTAAAACTGAAATACAAAAGATAGCGGTTAGAAATAATTACGAGATAGTAACTAATAATTTTGACCACAGAAAAGCGAGAAATTTAAAAATATATAATAAGGGAGGTTTTTAAAGAAGTTAAACTGAGCGAAGGATTTAATAAGGAATTTCGAAAATACTTTTAGAGGAAACATGATTTGCAATGGGGAAGACTCAAAGAATTAACGATAATCGTCATGAAGCGATCACGTGAATCGAGGGCAAAGAATATGATCACATGATGAATACGCCTAGGAAAACTACGATGGAGTTCTACGACCGATAACACAGAATTGTAATGATTGAGAAGATGCTAGAAATCAGGGGTTCCAATTATCGGGCCGTCTAAAGATCAGGAAAACTCAGCACTACGACTTCCTAATGAACTAGACTGTAATAGAGATCTCAGGAAAGGGTCCTAAGAGAACCAAGATTACGTTCTGCTGAGCCCGAAATTGATGGACCCGAGCGAACGACTAAAATAAGGATTCTAGAAATCTAACATGATCAGAGCCGGGTGAGAGGCTACGATGGTATCCTAAGACGAGTATGACTAAATCTTAATCAAGGCACCTGACTATCAAAACTGGATGTCTATCTAAGTCTTCCAACCATCTAAGACAAGGAAAACCTAATTTAGACTTGTACATGGATATTAAATGAATGCGGTACTCTTATCGTTCCGAACTTTTTGCATGACCTGCATGGGCCACCACTAAAACCTGTCACGCCCCGCTTTCCAAAACAACAGAAGCGAGACGTGACTAAGGTCCGCATGGGCTGGAGCTGTGAGGCTCAGACCCAATAAGCATCTGTAGGGATAACATTTTAAAATTTCAGGTTCATGCATTAATTAAAATTCGAAACAACAGAAAGTACAGAAAGAAAGTTGCATTCATTAATGCCACAAAGATATCCAGAAGTGCAAGAGTCTAAAAAGAGGCCCAGCATGGATACAAAAGCAGAAAAGGAAACTTATGGTGCTACGAACCCAACCTAAAACAGAAAGTAAAGAGTGCTACGCACCCGAACTACAAACGACGGAAACTCCAAGGTCAGCTACGTACTCCTGCTCCAAGTCCTCAAGTAGCTCTGGCTCATCCATGTACTCTGGCTCAATACTGTAGGATCCTGTCAAAACAGCGTTAGGATCGATAAATGAAGTTGAGACTTACGCTTGCGTATGCGACACGGTAGTCTCGAAACTTCGCCTTCGGATTCGCCACGACGGATCGAGTCTTCTCACGAACGGAGTAAGGCTACTAAATCCACAATCTAAATCTCTACTTTTAGATTAAGAACTTGGATAAAGAGAGAGGAAGGATTTCGGCAGAGCTTCGCTAGAACGAAATGCAAGGCAAGAATACCATGCAAAAGTGTAAGGAAATGGCTAAGCCTTGGGTCTTATTTATAGCCCCCAAGGTAGTTATTTTAGGAGTAATTGTTCCTTTGGAACAATTTAACTAAAGTGTACCATCATATATGGTACAACATAAGCTTAAGTTGTACCATATGCATGGTACAACATAAGCTTAAGATATTCCCCCTTTATTAGCCATATGTCGCATGCACTTATGCACATATAATGCGACTTTCCCACTAATCTAGAGATCCTCTCCGCAAGGGAACAGATTCCCTTTGCACACGACTTCTTGTACAAGACGTTCGAGGTCCGTATTCCCTTGTACATCCCCTACAAGGGTGTACAAACGTCATCCATATCCAACATCTCCCACTCACACTTGAGGGGATTGTAAGAGAACGTCTTTCTCTTAGTTCTTTCATCTATCATACCGAGAAATAGACCGTGCGACCGTCATGCGCGTAGAGTCTGTTGTTGTGCACTTGTTAGAGATACACAACGACCTCGAAGGTGCAAAGTTGAGTAGTTCAACGCATGCTTTACCCTAGATTATTTCTTCACATTTCTTATACTTTATATTCAACAATTGAATCCCATCTGGATCACAATTGGCTGGCCAGCTTTGAATCATTAAAGTCCAAATGCGAATATGAAATCAATCTTCCTCTTCTTGCGAACCTTCTGATCTTGACTTGATTCGCTTTTCTAACGTGCCCCGTCGAGCCGAATTATCATAGCCCATTAGCAACACGCTAAGATAGCGATCATCTCGTCAAATCTAAAGGAACCAATTGGAGTCCTTGAGGGTAAGAGTTAAGACCCATATGGCCTTTGAGTCTCACATAATAGCAAACACTATTGCTACTAACTCAGTGGTCGAAATGCATACGTGGTATGAACACGTATTACAACATCACTCCTTTCCCAGGGAGAGTATGTCTTAATGATGTTGTACGGATGAAAGATCAGACACCACAGTGCCTATCTTTTGAGTCCCCTTACTACCCATGAAATATTCCCGGACTCTCATCCTGCATAAGACAGATAGGATTTAAAAAATCCTATGAGATCTCTTTTAAATATCCTTGTGATACAGATCTCAGATCTTTTGTAAGCATCCATATGATGCAGATCTTTCATTCAACTATCTTGTTTAAGTCACAACTCTAAATCATTTGTCTAATGATTTTGACTTTAAACTAGTCTCATCTCTATCTTATCCATCTGATAAGATAAGGCGGTTGCTCATGTGAGAGAGCCAACCTTAATCTGTCCGACATACACACAATAAAATAGCTGAGACTTAAACACAAATGTATATAAAATCATTTGTAAGAAACTTGTATGCAATATATAAAAAAAACTTCTTCTTTTTATTAAACTTTGATCTTCTATAGACATGGGAAATATTACATGATACAGCTAAGTACCTACGCATTCCCATAGATGATAAGTGTTTGAAGAACACATCTCTGGGGATCGCCTTAGTAAGGGGATCCGCTATCATCTTATGCGTGGATATGTATCATATGTCTACTTCCTTCCGTTTGTCATAGTCCTTCGCAAACTTGAATCGAATATCAATGTGTTTGGTCTTACAATGAAATTTAGGATCTTTGACATAGGCAATCGAAGCTTGACTATCACTGTATATAGGAACAGTGCTCGAGTCAGTGGCATCCATCAGCTTGTCTACGAATTTCCTAAGCCAAACAGCTTCTTGGACCGCCATGCTGAATGCTACAAATTCGGCTTCTATGGTTGATAGGGCGATGCAGGTTTGCTTCTTGCTGCTCCAGGATATTGCACCATTCCCGAGCAAGAAAACAAATCCTGAGGTAGATCTTCGCTTGTCGAGATCACCTGCCCAATCAGCATCGGTATAGCCTTCGAGTTTCAAGGTATTGCCTTGATAGCACAACGCATAGTCCGCAGTCCCTTTGAGGTAACTTAATATCCTCTTCACCGCTTTCCAGTGTGCCTGTCCTGGGTTGGATTGGTAACGGCTTACCATACCAATAGCATAGCAAATATCCGGTCTGGTACACATCATGGCGTACATCAGACTCCCGACAGCACTGGAGTATGGAACCTTTTCCATAGCTTTCTTTTCTTTTGGATCTTTGGGACACATTTCCAAACATAGACCCTCGCCTTTTCTTATTGGAGTATCAATTGGCTTGCAGTCTTGCATATTAAACCGTTCTAAAACTTTCTTTATATATGTCTCTTGAGAGAGAGAAAGAAGTTTCTTGGAACGATTCCTTGAGATCTTAACCCCAAGGATATATGCAGCTTCACCCATGTCTTTCATTTCAAAGACGGATGAAAGCCAAGCTTTGATATCCATGATAAGACGCTTATCATTTCCGGCTATAAGTATGTCATCTACATAAAGAGACATAATTACATACTTGTTCTTAATCCTCTTAATGTATACGCAGTTGTCTTCGTCGAGCATGGAGAAACCATACGACAAAACGACTTCTTGAAAGCGCATATACCACTGCCTTGAGGATTGTTTAAGACTATATATGGATTTACGAAGTTTACAAACCTTATGTTTGTTTTCTTCTTGTACGAACCCATTTGGTTGTTCCATATAGATCTCCTCATCTAGTTCTCCGTTAAGAAAAGCAGTCTTTACATCCATCTGATGTAACTCGAGGTCCAAACAAGCCACCATTGCCAGAATTAAGCGAATGGAGGTAAAACGCACGACAGGAGAGAAAGTCTCTTCGTAGTCTAGTCCTTCCTGTTGCGTGAAACCTTTTGCAACAAGGCGAGCTTTATATTTCTCGATGGAGCCATCAGCCTTATGCTTGATTTTGAGAACCCACTTGTTCCCAATGGCTCTACGTCCATTAGGTAAATCAACCAAGTCCCAGACTTGGTTTGTTTTCATGGATTGAAGTTCTTCTTCCATCGCCGCTATCCATTTATCTTTAGCAGGGCATGTGACGGCCTGTTTGAAATTTGCAGGTTCGTCATCATCTTGTAGTAATGTCATGAATGTTTGAGGAAATTCATCCTCAAATCTCAGAGGTGTTAGCCTCGTTCGATTACTACATCTTGCTTGAGTTTGATCACTCCCACTTGGAATGACATCACTCCCACTTGGAATAACATCACTCCCACTCGGAATAGGATTGGTATCGTTCGTATCATCCATAGGTGAAGTATGAGGGTCATTTTCCTCTTCACCAAGAATTCTCCCACTCGAACGTTCCGGTCCTTCTTGATCTCAAGTCTCAAACAAGGATAAGTCTTGACTTATCTCACCATGTCTTGGAAATTCGTTTTCCAAGAAGACAACATTCCTCGATTCGAATTCTATTAGACCCTCATTGTCCTCTTGACCAACGAAAACATATCCTTTGGAGTTTTCAGTGTATCGGATGAAGATACACTTTCTCCCACGTGGCCCAAGTTTGCCATATTTGTGAGAGGATAAATGTGCGTAAGAGGCACAACCCCAAGGTTTTAGAATGCTTAAGTCTGGAGTTCTATTGTTCCACAACTCATAAGGAGTAGAACTTACCAACTTCGAGGGTACACGGTTTAAGATGAATGCTGCCATCAATAATGCATCACCCCAAAAGGTGATGGGCAAATTTACCTGAGACATCATTGATCGGACCATTTCCATCAATGTCCTATTTCTTCTTTCCGCAACACCGTTTTGTTACGGAGTATAAGGCATAGTTATTTGATGAACTATGCCTTTTTCATCACAGAGTTCCTTAAAACTCGTTGATTGATATTCTCCACCCCGATCGGTTCGCAAGACCTTTATCTTGAGATCTAGTTGATTTTCCACTAAACTCATATAGTTTTTGAAGAAAGATAAAGCTTCATGTTTGTGGGAAATCAAATAAATGTGACCGAAACGGGTGAAGTCATCAATGAAGGTGATGTAATAGGACTTCTCGCGTCTTGTCTTAACATTCATTGGACCGCAAATGTCTGAATGGATAAGCTGTAATGGAACTTCGGCCCTTGTGCCAGTTCCAAACGGCTTGCGACAAGTTTTCCCTACAAGACAATGTTCACAAGTTGACATTTCAACTTTTGAAACATTAGATAGCAAGCCACTTTTGGCAAGTCTATCCATTCTAGTTGGTCCAATGTGACCAAGTCTTGCATGCCAACAAATGATCTCAGATTCAGAATTAGAAGCATTTGTCAAATGGAAACTTTCATTAATAGAAGAAGAATCATCATACATAGTGTTTAAAACAATCAATCCATTACAAACATTACCCGACCCAACTAAAGAACTATTACAAACAAGGTCAACATTTTGTTCATAGAACCTCCATTCATAACCTAAAGACATTAACATGACCACGGATACGATATTCCTTCGAATATCTGGAGCAAAGAGGACGTCGTGCAATAATAGAGTCCGGCCGTTGTCGAGAACTAGCTTGCATGTTCCGACGCCCTTGACTTCAACACGAGTGTTGTTGCCGACGTATATCCACTTTGTTCCTTGAGTTATCCTTCGATACTCTACGAAGAACCTTCTGTCCTTCGCTACGTGGTCTGTGGCCCCTGAATCAATCAACCAAAAATAGTTAGATTCAGCAAGAAACATGGAACTAGTAACACATATGTAACTAGCCCTACAAGTTACCTTATCACTTCCATCCGTACACGTACGGGTGAAGTGACCGTACTTGTTGCACTTAAAGCACTTGATCTTCTTCAAGTTTTTCTTCTTTGAGTGCACATTCTTTTGCCACTTTTTGTTCTTAGTCTTCTTTGAGGTTTCCGGTTCTTGCTTTCGTTCGTTCATAAACCTTAAGCGTTTATCCTTCCGCTTCTTTCCTCCATGTGAGGAACTAGCGGCCATGTGCACTTCGGCACTAGGTTTTGCGGCTTGAATCCGCTCTTCCTCGAGTTCGAGGTGTTTGGATACATCGCTTAAAGTTTTAATGCACTCATTATGAGTGAGGTGCATTTTCATGTTATCCCAGCTATCTGGGAGTGAACGAATGACTGCTTGGATCTGTTGTTCGTCAGACAGCGTAAGACCCGCATCCTTCAATTCAGCTATGAGATTCGCCATGTGGCGGAGATGCTTTTTCATAGATTGATCTCGCCGCATTTTGTACGAATCAAATTGAATATTTAAGGAGCGGAGTTTGGTGACCGAAGTTCCACCAAGCTTTATTTCTAGCCTAGACCATATGTCTTTGGCTAGGTCGAATTCCCGAAATAGACGCATTATGTCATTGTCCATTGTGGACAATAACGTAATACGTGCTATTTTGTTCTTTCGAGTCCAAGTCTCATAAGCTTCTCGGTCCCTCTTGTGTTGGGCCGTATTGCCCAACTCAGGTTCTTCCATTATGTTTTGGAGTGTTTCAAGCACATCTTGCTCCTCCAAAACATATTGGATTTTTATTGACCAAAGTTTATAATTGTCGCCGTTGAGCTTCTCACCTTTGTTAAGCTCGGCGACAATGTTCTTAGAAGCGGTAGACATATTCGAATCAAAAAACTGCAAAGAAAATGAAAAACACGATCAAAATTCTATGCATAAAGTTTCGATTCTTTAAACACTTGATAAGTTCCTTGGATGCGCTGAAATGTTACTCTAGAATCGAGAAGTTCACTACGTTCCCAACTACCATCTAGAAGTAACTTTCAAAGTATCCCTCTTACTTATCTCATGTAAAAAGAAATCAGAAATGATACCCGTATGGTACCAGCAGCGGAAAAATACTTTTGAAAAACATATCTTTCAAAATGGAATAGGTGAGAGTTTGCGCAAAGAATTTTAGCGCAACAATTGCCAAGCCACGAGACCTGTTCTACACACCCATGTGTTAGATAACCATGGCCGGATCGTGGTAGGACTTGGAATTCTAAATTGCGCTATCCCGATTAAGGACGGGACATAACCTATTTGAAAACATCTTTTTCAAAAAAAATTTTTTAAATACATTGGCTAATCTCCGTAGAGTAGAGCACAACGTCATAAGTACATTGGCTAATCTCTGTAGAGTAGAGCACAATGACATGGCTAATCTCGTATGAAGTAGAGCACTATGGCTAATCTTCAAGGAGTAGAGCCCAAGGAAAAAACTTTATAAAATAAGAGCATACGACTGTCGTTAGCCCTGTATGGGCTAGTCGGCACATTCGTGTTTGACCAAGGCCTTTTGACACCCCGTATGGGCTAGTCGGCAAGTTCGTGATCGACCAAGACCATTTGCCAGATTGGTCGACCAAAACACCCAAATTGGTCGACCAAAAAATTGGTCTACATCACTCCCGGCCAGGGCCCCTGCCCTGGCCGAGGCTGGCCAAGGGCCGGGCAAGGGCCTCTACCCTGGCCGGCCAGGGGCGGCCTGCGGCAGCCCTGGCCACTGCCAGGGCCGGCCAGGCCACTGGCCCGGCCTCGGCCAGAGGCAGGCCTGGCCTCGGCCAGAGGCCGGCCTGGCCTATGCCTGGCCTGGCCTAGGCCAGAGGCCGGCCAGGCCACTCTGGCCTGGCCTGGCCTCGGCCAGAGGCCGGCCTGGCCACGACCTGAGGCCGGCCAGGCCCCCTGGCCTGACCTGGCCTCGGCCAGAGGCCGGTCTGGCCTCGGCCAGAGGCCGGCCAGGCCACTCTGGCCTGGCCTGGCCTCGGCCAGAGGCCGGCCTGGCCCCCTGGCCTGGCCTGGGCTCGGCCAGAGGCCGGCCTGGCCTCGGCCAGAGGCCGGCCTGGCCTCGGCCAGAGGCCGGCCTGGCCTCGGCCAGAGGCCGGCCTGGCCTCGGCCAGAGGCCGGCCTGGCCTCGGCCAGAGGCCGGCCATGGTCGGCCATGGCCCGGCCATGGCCATTTTGGCCTTGGCCGGCCATGACACATTGGTCATGGCTGGCCTCCCCCATTCACGGGGTTGGCCGCACACCCCCACCGGAGGGGGTGGCCGTGGTGGTGTTCGTCGTCATTGGCCGTAGCCAACCCCCTCCGCATGGGGAGGATGAGTGCATTGCCTCCATTGCCCATTTGGCTATAGATTTCATGCACCAAAATTCATCTTCCCCGATGGGAATAACCACCATCTTCTTCTCCGGTGAAGCACCCGTTCGTCGAGGAAGTAGTTATCCTCCAATGGCCGTGTGCCAAAAAAATAACCCACTTCAAAAATTCGTAAACTACGCGCTCCACATGAAGAGAGCGCCCATTCCCTATGAATGGAGACTCAGCATCCATGAAGAGAGCGAGTTTGACGATATGAAAGGTCGGTTCTTCCCGTCACGGAGAGTTCCTGCCATATCCGTAATGGTAGGGGACCCTAACGTGAAAAGAACAACCGCTGCGTTCTCTCCGTCACGAAGCGTTCCTACCATATCCATAATGGTAGGATACCCATTCGTGAAAAAGACAACGACTCGTTCATAGTTTTGACGGGGCGGTGGTTTGACCGGGGCGAACCCGTATGGCTCTGATACCAATGTAGGATCCTGTCAAAACAGCGTTAGGATCGATAAATGAAGTTGAGACTTACGCTTGCGTATGCGGCACGGTAGTCTCGAAACTTCGCCTTCGGATTCGCCACGACGGATCGAGTCTTCTCACGAACGGAGTAAGGCTACTAAATCCACAATCTAAATCTCTACTTTTAGATTAAGAACTTGGATAAAGAGAGAGGAAGGATTTCGGCAGAGCTTCGCTAGAATGAAATGCAAGGCAAGAATACCATGCAAAAGTATAAGGAAATGGCTAAGCCTTGGGTCTTATTTATAGCCCCCAAGGTAGTTATTTTAGGAGTAATTGTTCCTTTGGAACAATTTAACTAAAGTGTACCATCATATATGGTACAACATAAGCTTAAGTTGTACCATATGCATGGTACAACATAAGCTTAAGATATTTTCCCTTTATTAGCCATATGTCACATGCACTTATGCACATATAATGCGACTTTCCCACTAATCTAGAGATCCTCTCCGCTAGGGAACAGATTCCCTTTGCACACGACTTCGTGTACAAGACGTTCGAGGTCCGTATTCCCTCGTACATCCCCTACAAGGGTATACTAACGTCATCCATATCCAACAAATACCTGACGTACAACACCCAAGAGAAAAGGAACTGTACATCAGGTACAATCTACAAGGAAGGGTTAGACTCTACTGCAGGTGTAAGTTAATTAACAGCAACATTTTACTGGTTGATTAACATGCTGTTGTTATGACATGACAGTTACACTATATAAAAAGTAAAACGGTGCAAGAAAGTAAAACGTGACAGGCAGTAGTCGTAGCGTGTGCTACCGGCTACGGGACTAAGCTAGACGGGACAAGATAAGACAAGACAAGACAAGACAAGACATGTGTGACTCGAAGGGTTCACGCCTTACGGTTTAAGGGCGGCCAGACCCTCTCCCCGTGCGACCGCTCAACCCTACCCCAAACCCAAGTGCTCAAGACAAGACAATATAGGGATCACTCTCGCGTGGAGAGCATCCGAAATGCCCGGCGGCTTTTTGTAACACGTGGATCACTCTCGCGTGGAGGGCATCCGAAATGCCCGTAGGCATTTTGTAACACGGGGATCACTCTCGCGTGGAGAGCATCCGAAATGCCCATAGGCTTTTGGTAACACTGGGATCGCTCTCGCGTGGAGAGCATCCCAAACGCCCATAGGCTTTTTGTAACAGGACATGACATGACAAATGTAAGGAATTGTTCTTTCTAGGGGGTCCACACACGCACACACAGATAAAACCTAGGGTGTCAGTTGTTTGTTATTGTTGCGCTTAGACTTCGTCGTCAAGTCTAAGCTGTCAAGGGGGTCTCGGACGCTATCATTTCACATCCGGTTCTATTTAAATGTACTTTTATAGTTTAAGAAAAGATGGCCTAAACGTAGCCGAAAGTACGCAAGTGGAAACACTTGCCTGTGGTGGCGGTGCGTCATCTGTCTGGAGCGTCTAGTCGAAGCGATACGTCAGCGAGGGTCTGTCTGAAACGGGCCAACGGCGATGTCAGGACACGTTTTCATAATTCCTTTTAGAGTTCATTTTTAGGTTCAACGGGGCTATCCTAGCAGTCAAAGTCATGGTTTTTAATTCGTTACGTCGAATCGACGACTATCCTATGTGCACAGATATTAAGTCTGTTCGTCGATTTCTATGGTTGAACAACATTTTAAAGAGCGTAAAGTAAACTTTAGTTATCTTTGATGATTTTTAGATTAAGTTTTTGATTCGCTAAGGTGTGAGTTCTTACTATGCTTTAGAGGAACCAACCTTGTACGATGAACGCACGTGGGTCCGATGTCGGGTCTGGAAACGGCAGCAGATCTCGTCGCGACTCCAGTTTTCGGAACGTCTCGTCACTGGTCTTTAGTATGCACGTGGTTGAACAGAAAGCGTGACTGTCTCAGCGTCATAAGATTTAAAATATCAAGCTAAAGCATTTAACCAGATTAAGTAACATTAATCCAACCGATACTACACTATACTATATGGGTATAACTTATAACATATAACATACATATGTATATTAATATAACATATAAAATAAACTAATACGTATTTATATAAGCTTAATATCAGTTACTGCTACCAACACATGCAATATAAACTCCTGTTCATATAATAGGATATATTATATATAATAATATAATGTTATGTATTGCACTAAAATTTATAAGCTGCTAACTCATTATAAATGGTATGATTTGAAAGTGTCAACAATTAGTCATACAAACTTATCTAACTCTAAAAGCTAACATTATAAAATACTAACAGTACAATTTTATACTAACTCATATATGCCATTAAAACATACGTGTTCATTTTCTCTCCTCTCGTGAGCTTGTAGGTGGAATGGCGGCTTGATGGGAACTGACGGAGGGGTTGTCGGGCTGAGCTCCGGGCGGCTGGCAGTGGTTGGCTGCGGCTGGCGGTGCTGTCGGAGGCTTTGTAGCAAATAACGAAAGAGGGCAGGGACGGTGCTAGGTGTTGGCACCGGAGATGTCGAAAGAGAGGGGGTGGCGAGATCTGAGCGACGACGGCCGGAGGAGGACGGCGCATCGGCTGACAGGGCAGCCTGGAGGGTGCTGGTGGCTCCAGGGGAAAACAGCAGGGCAGCGGCATTTAGAACCCGTCGGAGGACGCTTGGGGTCGGTGGGATCAGGGAGGAGGACTGGAGACCGACGGTCGGGTTTCCTTGCGGCTGAGGATTGTTGCACGGACAAGAACTGGGAAGAGATGGCTCCGTCCCGGGGAAGAGGAGATGAAGGCTGGCGTTCGTGCGTGGAGGTGGAGGAGAAAGACAGGCGGACTGGGGCTTTGCACGAGGGGATGAAAGTCGAGGCTGGACGTGGTCGTGTGACTCGTGTCTGGGGAGATGACCGGAGTGAGAGGGTTACCAGTGAACTAAGGATGAGCGACGGTTCTGGGTAGTTGCGAGTGGAGGGGGAAATATGCTACTGCAGGGCGTTTTGTGCGAGGTGTCCTAGGGGTAGGGGTTGTACGACAGGCTCTAGGCCTAAGGGGCTGTTGAGTTTTAGCTTTGCATGGGTTAAAATTTGTAGGGGAGCACGTGAAAACCCCCTGGGTTCTTTTGTTTGTGTTTTGATGTGAGAAGAGAGGGTCTCTGGGGTTTTCTATTGTTTCTTTTAGATGGGAGAGAGACCCATGGCTGTTTATAGAGTAGGTTAAAGGGAAGAGATGAGAAAGTAGGAGAGGTTTGGGGTGATGTGGGGCTTGGGGGTTGCAACCGCATGACATGCGGACTTGGGCGGAGAGAGAGTTACCGGGGGGGGTTTGCAGTTAGAGATCCCCTAATTCTTAGGATAAAGATAGGTACTTTTTTTTAAAGTGATGCTCAGTTTAAAAGAACAAATGAGTTTCAAAAGAGCTTTAATTTAAAAATTTTAGTTAAGGATTTGATTAACAAAAGGATTAGTTAGTTAAGATCATATATAATAACAATCATTAGTCAAACCATTATATAATAACTTTAAAGTTTTGAATTCCAACCGTAACCAAAAAAATAACCACAGTTTGGATTTAAAACTTAGTTAGAAAATAATGATAATATTAATAACTGGATTTTACAACTTCGTCACCAGACATCCAAAATTTATAACGAAAATACCGGCGCGGTCGCACCTCCGAGAGGGTCAATGAGAAAAAAATGCGCATACGAAAGAGGAAGGTACGTGAAAAAAATACGAACGGTCGGAAAGCGACTGTTACAGCAGCCGTTTGGGGGTGGCGGAGCTCGGGGGTGACCGGCGGTGAGGCGCCGTCGACGGCGAGAGGGGGAGAGCGCGAGTGAGAGAGGAAGAGCAGGAGACAGAGAGACGCAGGGAGAGGGGAAACCGTGGGCTGGGTTGGGTTTAAACGAAAGCAAAAGAGAGAGAGAGAGTAATGTGTGTTAATACAAAGGGAGATGGGTTTATATAGGGGTTTAGAAATGGCAAACTTGTAATTAAGGGGGTAGACACAAAACTTAAAGGGGTGGATGAGATCCAAATAATTTGGATCTCACCAGCTAAGGGAGGCTGGTTAAGGGAGTGGTTGGGGGTTTAGGGTAGAAATAATTAGGTAAAAAGTTAATTAGTAAGTGTAAAAATGTCTTTAGTGATTGTAATTAGTGAAAACGGAGGAATACAACCCCGTTTTTGCATACAACTCCGAAAAATTACGAAAACATACCCACGTGATTGTATCGTCACGAGGATCGCGAATACGAGATCCATTTTGGGGTTCGAGCTACGGAGATACTAGTTTTAGGCCAAAACGTTTAGAAAGCGGGTTTGCGGGTTCTAAGTCGATTTGATATTAGAAAATTATGAAATTAACGTGAGGAGCCCTAAATGGTCATAGGATAATACTATAGAAGTTTGAAAACGTTTTTTTAATGTTTTTATATAAAATTAATTGATTAAGCCAAAACAGTAATAATTGAAAATGAATTTTTATCAAAAATTTTTAGAGGTATTTGATGAAATATGAACTTACTGAAATACACTATAATTAGTTTAATGATTCAAAATATTTTTATAAGAAATTTTTGAAATCATTTTGATATAAAAATCCCGACTAACCGTTATAAAAAAAAATTAAAATGTTAAAAATACGTTAAGTACGTAAATTGATGTGTTGAAAAAAATAATGGTCGTTACATGGGGCAAATATGAACCCATCGAATACAGATGGAACGAAGAATATTCGACAACTAGTTAAGACACTTTGGGGTGGGGTGACGTGCGTTTGTATTTCATATATTTGCGCACGTTTTCTCCCGTGTTTTTCCGTTATTTACCGTCGTCTTTTATCCGTTTTCTCGTGTTTTCTTGTTTTCTTTCACTTTTCCTTGTTTTTGTATATTTGCAGGAATTTATAGCATTTGGGACATAAAACGACGATATCATGAGTCCCCGGAGCAATGGGAGGAGTCACGCGTGATCCAGGGGGTCAAACGACCAAGATTGCCACTTTTCAGCCCCCACCCGATCGGTTGGACACAGCCAACCGATCGGGTGATGCACGCGTGCACGACCCGGACTGAAGTTGGAGTGAGGAGCAAAGTCAACCGACCGGTTCGCCGACCGGTTCATCCCAACAGAGTTCTCGGGAAAATGGAGCTGAATTCCAACCGATCGGGTGACCTTCACCCGATCGGTTCATCTGTAGCCGATTCCTCCGAAGGACGACCCAGTCACGCCACCCGCTCTCCTCTGCACCCAGTTGAAGCTCCCGAAGCCCGATGGCCGAAGCAACAAGCCGCTCACCCGATCGGTTGACATTTCAACCGATCGGGTGGCCTTTTCGTCCCCTTTCGCGCACCGCTGCTCATTCATTGAAGATCTGCTATCATTCCAGAAGGATTTTGGGTGATCTCTTATTTTTCTAGTGTCGGCATCGTCGTTAGCTTTCCAACGATAGGTCGCATGCCCAAATCCAATTTTTCTAGATTTTTCTGGAATTTTCTAAGCGCAGCTATGTGCTGAAACTGGCTGCAGTCTGGAATTTCATTTCACCCGATCGGTTGACTTGTCAACCGACTGGGTGAGATCTGTTTCTGCGAATCTGAGCTCTCTGTTTATTCCACCCGATCGGGTGAGTTTCCACCCGATCGGGTGGGCCTTTTTTGACAGTTTTGGACCCGAACTGTTAAGGTTTTTTGGGGGGGTTTATAAATAGAAGTTGGGGGACGACTTGGAGGGAGTTCTTCCTCAGTTTTCTAGGGCTTTTGCCCCTTTCTCTTGTTAGTCTAGGGTTAGTTTAGATTAGGTTTTCTCTTTCAATAAGTCTTGTATTGGATTGACGATTCACTCAAGATAAGTATTTTCTTCTCTTTTTCTCCATTGTATTGTATTGTGTTTATTTTGCTTGATGGTGAAAGTTTATATGTCTTTTGTGTTGTTTGTTTATATGTTATTCACCATTGAGTAGTTTTGATGAACCCTAATACGGGTTAGGGTAGGATTGATGCTTGGAAATTTACATTAGACTTGGTTGCATGGCACGTGTTCGATGAAATGCGTCAATTGGGATTTCTAGCAATCTGGGTCCAATTCGTATGGCAACACACTAGATGTGTTGGGGATTGGGGTCCGGTGCTTGTCCTGTCAAGATCCGCTTTGATGTATTGCTAGAAATCACATTTGACCTATTTGGCCATTAGGGTTACGCGGGGGCGTTTCATTGTCATTGGCGGGAGAAAGACCGCCTCTGACCGTCGGGCCAAGGGGGAATAAACTTGGCGGTTGACTCCCTAGCCATAGCTCACGCCCCTAGCGTTGACATCGAGTCCTCGCGCGTGGGAACGGCTTGGACGAAATGTTGGGAGATATCATTGTGGCCTTAATGCTCCCGGTTGCGGAAGGTGTTAATGGACATGGGAATGCCCACCGTCCGGAACCGGGTAGGCCTAGCGTGCTTGGCACCGACCGGAATATCGGGCCATGGACGCTAGGTACCACCTTTTGGGGCAATGTCTCACCCTGGGTCAAGTCAAATGCCAAGTGTCATGAGTGCTCTAGCCCGTGTTAGCGGGGATTCATTTTGTGTCATTTTCATTTATTTCTTTTATTTCTACACTTCACCCACATTATCCGCGTAGCTAGCACACAACCTAGGCGAGGCTAGTAGCCATTCAAGCCATCCACCTCCCTGTGTTCGATAAACCCGCACCCTACACTAACCGTGCACTTGCGGTAAAACGACACCGCGCCCATCCCGTAAACGGGGCGCCGGTCAAGTTTTTGGCGCCGTTGCCGGGGAGGCGTTCGGTTTGATATTAGCTTAGCTTGGGTTCGTTAGACTACGCATAAAAACACAAAAAATTTATTTTTCTTTCTTTTTTTTTAAAAAAATATTCAATAACCAAGAAATTTTTCCCCCACTATTATATTATCTTTTTGTTATTTTCTTGTACTATTGACGCTCCTCTCTAGTTTTCTTATTTTTGTTGTCCAGGTATCTTTGGTGTAACCATGTGGAGATCAAATTTCGATGCTCAGATGGGAGGATACATTCCTTATTCGGTTGTGGTTTGTGAGACTTGTGGGATGGCGGGGCATGTGTATTATGATTGCCCATTTACGCTTGAGAGCCTCCCCCACCCCAAGGCCAAACATTTTCCCACAACCTTAGCCCAAACACCTCCCATCCATTTCCTCAACCTTATACCCCTCCACACACACAAGAAGAATCAAGCCTCGTGTCTCTCCTTGAAAGTGCCATGTTTAACCAAGGCCAAATATTACAAAACTTGATGGTACCAATCACCGAGCCGACACCGAGGAGAGGGGATGAAGGAGAGGATATACCCACCTTCGTGGTTGAGACCACCATGCCATCGGCCACCATAGACACATCTCATGCCGATGCCCCAATTTTCCCACACTACTACTTGGATGACGAATCATTTTTTGATGATGATAGTGAGGATGGGGAGATTTCTCTAGGATCTATGGGAGAGACTTTTCATCTTTATCTGGATACCCCATATGAGTCCTATGAGAGCACCGAGGAGACCACAGAGCTTATGCATACCGGCGAGGAGGATGTGCGTGAGGACGACGACACCACGACCACATACGAGTGGTCCGCTTCACATCCACCTCCACAGCCATCTCTGTCACAGCTTCCTCCTTGGTTGGTGGTCAACCATGAGGATGTCATTCAGGACATCGGGCAGATGGAGGAGCATGAGCATATCGTCGAGGAGAATGTGCACGAGGGCTTGGATACGATGGTCCACTCCATGGAGCCCGAGTCACATCTACCTTTACCGTCGCTCTCCACTTCTTCTGCGGCTGAGCATCTACTTGAGCATATTGCCCCTATTCAGGGAGATTTTCATACTCACTCTCACTCCACATTTGAGTCTCGCTTTTCACGTCCTATTTCTTTAGACTCATATATTTTTGACACGCCATATCTCTCGCAGGACACAGGATCTACTTCCCTTGAGGTATGCTACGGTGCGTCACTACCTGGAGAGCCACTTCTCATGGAGAGCGAGAATTCGGTCATCACTAGTATAGAGGATAGCGACCCATTCTCAGGGAGTATTCGTCACCTGTTTATTATTTTTCCATCTTATGTTGACGATTATCTCTGGGATACATTTATTTCGGGAAATAATTTCTTGCCATGGACTAATGCACCTCGTCCTTTGCAGGTCACAGGTGGACACCTACGAGGGATGCTTGGAGGTGCATTGCTTGGGTCCACTGGCACACGTGGCACAGCACTTCTGGCGGAGCCACAGAAGGAGCAGTTAGAGCAGCTACCTGCCCCGCTCCAGATCTTGGATCCACCTATTGTAACGACCGCTTTCCGACCGTTCGTGTTTCCTGCGTGCACGTGCTTTATCGTGCACGTATTTTATTTGGTTATTTCTGAGCTCCAGCATATGCGATGTGATATGCCGTTGCGATCGTTTTGGGGTGTAGAATTTTATAGTAATTATTGGGAACGTCTTTTCACTGCTCGTTTTCTCGCGAAACGACTTTGAAGGATAGGGGCGTTTTAGTCATTTGTATCAAAACGCCGTTTCCAATTTTTCGTTAGTTTTTGGTAGGTGTTAAGCACGATCGGGCTCCGTAGATCTGTGTGTCTCGTCTCCACGATCGCCCCGATATTTTCGGATTATTTTTCTGACGCCCGGATTGAGAGATATCGCCCGGAATAACCTCGACCGTCGATTTTTCCCCAATCAGATTTAAATTTCGAAATCGCTAGCTAAATCTGGCTAAATCTCTTATTTAAATCGTTTTAAAAAAATCCTTCCTAAACTGTTTCCTATTTGTCCCTAGACTTACCCCTAATTGTACACCCCCTTAACCCAATATCCCCCTTTTTAACCTAAATCCTATAGTTATCTATCATCACCTATTATTATAATAATATCCCTAACCCTAACCTAACCCTAACTCTCCACACAGCCGCCGGCCTTTCAATCCGGTTCCCCTCTCTCTCGCCCGTACCCTCGCATCTCCCCCTCTCTATCACTCTCATCGCCTCGCCGACCCCGCCGGCGACCGGATCCGTCGCCCATGCCGCGATCCGAACCCGCAGCCCCTCTCAACCACCCTCGCGGCTCCCCCAAGCGCCATACCGCCTCCTCAACCACCTCCCCTCAGCGATCTCGGCCGCCGCCCCGCTTTTCATCCGTCGCCGTACGGTTCTCGTCGCCGACGCCGAGCAAATCGCCAATCGCCGCCGCGATCCGCGAATTCCGACCGCCGTGACGCCATCTTCGCGGCCCCCCCCGCCTCCGCCACAAAATCCACGACGTCGCCTCCACTCCTCCGCCGAGCTGCGCCCCGACGGCCGTCGCATGAGCTCCCCGCGCCGCCGTGATCGCCGCTGACCCCGATCTCCGTGCAGTGCTTCCCAGCCGTCGTGTTTCATCGCGAGACCCTGTCGCCTTCGCTCACACCACCGCCCCAACGATCCGACACCGGAGAGCCGCTGCCAACGGCCCGATCAGCCTCGCAGCGGCTGCCGCCGTGATCCGCTCCACCGCCGCGACCACGGACCCGCCTGCGAGACCCCAACTCCGCCGATCCGCCACCATCTCCCCTCAGCCTCGCGCCCTCAGCGCTCTCGGCCACCGGAGCCCCATGCTCCTCCTCCTCTCGGAGCTCGCGGCCTCCTCCAGCGCCGAGCCCCGTTTCTCCGCCGCTGCAGCTCCCCGCTGCTACCGCAATCCGCAGCCCGCAGCACCGCCCCCGTGACCGTTCTCCGCCGCGCTCGCTGTCCGCGTTATCGGTCTCCAGCCCCCTCTCGGCGCCGCTCGCCGCATCCTCCCATGCGAGCAGCCACCGGTGCGGCTGACCCCGATCCCCGTGCAACGCCCCAGCGATCTCCTCGCTCGACGTTTGACCTATTCCGCTCGCTGTTTTGGACCCCTGGGGTTTTGTTTCCCGTCTTCTCGTTGTCACGCGGCTCTTCATCACCGTTTCCACTGATCACGGGCTGCTCTCGTGACTCGCCCGGCTGTCCGCTCTTTCCGTAGCCGTTTGGGCGCCTGTGACGACGCCCCTCGCCCACGGATCCGCCATGCTCACTGTTTTGACTCCCCGATCGCTTTCCGCTATCTCCACCCGCTGCCCTCACGTTCAGTCCGCTACCAGAGCGTCTCTGGCTACGCTACCCGTAGTCGAGACATCGTTGACGCTGCAGGGCTCACGATCATTCGGCATCGTGGCCGTTATCGCTACCATTTGCATGCCGCCTCGTTGCACTACCCGCAACCGAGGCGATTCCGTTGCCGTTTCTTTGCACTACTTGCGACCAAGGCGGTTCCGACGTCGTCCTCGTTGCCGTGACATCTCGGCTGCGCTACCCGCAGCCGCTATGATCCTGAGACGATCCCGAGACGACCTCCACTACGCTACCTGCAGTCGGGGACACGAGCACCGCCACCGTTTTCAGACCCGACACCAGATTATATGCACGTTTCCTCACACCAGGTTGGTCCCCCTTAACTCGTAGCGAAACCCACACTGTAGCGAACTGAACCTTAACTAAAATCGGACAACTGTAACTAAATTTACTTTTTCGCACCAGTAAAACGCTGCTCACCGTAGAAATCGACCATCGGACAAACTTTTCTGTGCATATAGGGTAGTGGTCGATCTAGGCTGATAAAACATCAAATTGTGACTTGACGATTAGGGTAGTCCCGACAACCTAGAAATAAAACATAATAGGATTTGATGAAATTGAGACCTGACACCGTCGCCGTGGCGATATTTCAGACGGACTACCGCGGACGCGACGCCTGGACGAGACGCCCCGGACGGACGACACACTCGCCACTGCAGGCAAGTGTACCCACTTGCGTTTTTGACCGTGCTTTGGTCTTAGGTTGCTAGAACTGTTAGACTGTGAATGTATAGAACCGGACGTGAACTGATAGCGTCCGGGATGCCCCTGATGACTTAGACTTGACGACGAAGTCTAAGCTCGACAAACAACAACTTTTGACACCGTAGGGCTATCTTGTGTGTGCGTGCGTGTGGACACCCTAGAATAACAATTCCTTACACTTGTCATGTCATGTCCCTGTTACACAAAAAGCCTTCGGGCGTTTCGGATGCTCTCCATGCGAGAGTGATCCCCGTGACTGTTATACAAAAAGCCTGCGGGCGTTTCGGATGCTTTCCTTGCGGAAGTGATCCCTGTTATACAAAAAGCCTTCGGGCGTTTCGGAGCCTGCGGGCGTTTCGGATGCTTCCCTAGCGGAAGTGATCCCTGTACTTCTTGTCCTGAGTTCCTGGGTTGGGGTAGGGTTGAGCGTGCGCACGGCAAGAGGGTCTGATCCCCCTCGAACCGTAAGGCGTGAACGCTTCGTGTCACACTTGTCTTGTCTTGTCCCGTCCTGTTTGTCATGTCTTGTCCCGCCACGTCCCGACTTGTCTTGACACCTGTAGGCTAGTCCTGTGGTTGGTAGCACACGCTACGACTACTACTTGTCCCGTTTTACTTTCCTGCTGCGTTACTTCCTGTCGTGTTACTCTGTTATAACCACAGCATGCTAATCAACCAGTAAACTGTTGTGTAAAAGAACCTCAGCATGTTAATCAACCAGTAAATCGTTGTTTAAAGTTCGGTGCACTTGCAGTAAAGTCTAACCCTTCTTGTAGACTTTACCTGACGTACAGTTCCTTTTTCTTGGGTGCTGTACATCAGGTGCTCAGCCAGAGTTCGTGGACGAGGCAGACTCACTGGAGTACGAGGAGCCGAGGACGTCGTCATCAGAGTTCGTGCCGACGAAGATCAGACCTTGAGGTCTTTTAGTCACCACTTTCAGAGGTTGCTACTTTTTGGTTTGTCTTTAAACTTTTGTTGCCATGCTTAGGCTTCTTTTAGATTTGTACTCGCTGGATATTATTTCTCCATATTAATGAATGCCATTTCCTTTCTGTACTTTCATTGTTCCTAAACTTTATAAATGCAAGAACCTGAAAAAAAAATTCAAATGGTACCTCTCCTACAGACGCTTATTGGGTCCGAGCTTCACAGCTCTGGCCTAAGCGGGCCTCGTCACGTTTCGCTTCCGTCCGTTTTGGGAAGCGGGGCGTGACAGATTTTAGTGGTGGCCCATGCAGGTCTTGCAAAAGTTCGGAACAATAAAAGTATCGCATTCATTTAATATCCACGTACAAGTCTGAATTAGTTTCCCAGTCTCAGATAGTAGGAAGACTTAGGTAGACGTCCCAATTTGATAGTCTGACGCCTTGGTTAGGAATTAGTCGTCCTCATCCTAGAATACCTTAGTAGCCCACTTGACTCTGACCGTGTTAAATTTCCTAGAGCCCTTCTTTTAGTTTAGTCGCTCGCCCAGCTCCATTGACTTCGGGCCCAGCAGAACGCAGCATTGATTCTCTTAGGAACCTTTTCCTTAGATTCTGATATAGTCTAGTTCATTAGGAAGCCTTTGAACTGAGTTATCCTAATCTTTAGACGACCCGATGATTAGAACCCTTGTCCTCTAGCATCCCTCTGATCCTTGCAAATTTTGTGCTACCGACCATAGAGTCCCATCGTAGCTCTTCACGATTCATATCTTACACGTACTCTTCATGCGATCATTTTTTCCTCTCTCTCGATTCTCGTGATCGTTTCCTGACGATTATCGTCGATCCTTCGAATTCCTTCCTTGACCAATTCTGCTTCCTCAAAAAGTAATTTTCAGAATTTGTTATTAAAATCCTTCGCTCAGTTTAATTTCTTTGAAAACTCTTATTAAATATTTAAATTTCTTACTTTCGGTTGGGTTAAAAAAAAATTCTTTCGCAAATTTTGAAACCTTCTTGATCGTAGAATTTTAAGTTACGGTCTCGTACTTATTTTCGAATCGTATCCATTGTATTTTTAGTTTTGAAACTTTGTTACCACTTTGGAAATTCAATATACCATTTTTATAAACTACGAAATTTATTTCAAATCACTTACTGTACATGCTTTCAAAATACTTTTCTAAACTGGAGGGAACTCCAATTATTTTATTATTAGTATACCAGTTCTATATTCTTCATGACCACATTTCAAAATCTTTTGGGTAAACTTATTTTTTTTTCATTTGCAAAACAATCGTTTCTCACCCTACCCATCCTTCTTTCTTCTTACTTTTTCCAAAAAATTTAATTTGCTACATCAGCTCACTTTTAAGTATATAAATATATGTATATTTTTAAAAAGTACATGATACCATATTTTGCACGTAAATCTCTTTCATCTATCTAGTTATTTTGAAGAATGTTTTTCGTTCCATCCAACCAACTATCCCCTTGCCCCGCCTTACTTGAACTCGTTCCTTCCGATCTATCTCGTTACACTTTTGGTTCCTGTTCCCTTTATTTTACGTAGATATTAGCCCTTGTAGTTGTCCATGCTATCTCCAGTTTAGGAGTAGGCCTTTGGTAGGTGATATTGTCGTGATGCACGAGTATAGGTAGAGTGCGTAGGCCTGTATCAGTGTGTGTTCTTTAGGGTCCCGATGATTGCCTTTTGTGTCTTGAATGTGTACTCGGTGTTAACCATGATATGATTGAAATTGTCTGAAAGACGGTATTCATACATATATGAATAAGGTCATGGCAGACAATTTCCTTAGACGTAGTTTTTCGCGATTATAGAATAGCTTATCTTTGACTGCGTGTGATTGTATCAAGACTTTGTTCTTCTTTTAAACCAACCCTTTAAAGTTTTTTTTGAAATTAGCTCACAAGATCACAGATCAATTATCCTCCCTCATCCATTTCCACGATTCCACACGTTTTTTTTCCAAATATTTAAAAATGTGTACTGGTTTTAAGTTTTCCCTTTTCTCTTCTCTTTTTCTCCATTTAGAAATGTTATGTTATGGTTGTTATAGTTTTGGGACTAGCCATTATTATTGTAGGATTTGTTTGCGGATAGGCTCAGGGAGAGATGAGATTTGTTATAGCCATGATTAACCGATTTTGGAACAATAGGATATTGGAATAGAATTCTTTCGGATGGAAAGAATGGGTTGTCCAAGACTTATTTATAATACCGATGTGAGACGGACTCAATGGAGAATTCTGATTGAATGAGATTTTATGCGTGAAGATGAGAACTTATCAGATTTGAGGTTTAGACGAATAGTAGATAGGGATGGCTACAGAGTATGGTAGGAGTAGGGTGATCATGAGGTTGAGTAGAGCTTTTATTAGCATCGAGACTTGATAGTTAAGTTGACGTGAAGAGACATTGGGAATAACACGACGTGTTGGGATAAGTGGATGATTAAGTAGTCGGACTTAATATTGGTTGGGATTAGTTATAGCGGGTAGGATGAGAGGTAATTCTGACAGATCAAATTACTTGGTGGATAAATTTATGGGTAGAAATGACATGAATGTATTGAAGACACGGCGATTGTTGATTTGTGAAGGTATTATAAGATTGACAAAGTTTTTGTCTTAGTTTGGTGATCGACTAGAACATAAGTTTAGCGATTGATTAATTTTGGGAAGAGATTGAGAAAAATTTAAAGAATGCTATGGAGCGATGATGCTTAATAAAGTGGTATGGTATGGGAAGATGATTATTATTCTTTTATGACGACTTGGAGTTGGAAATTTGAACAGCAGTGATGGGTCTATAGTTAAGTGTTAGGATGTGAGATTAGTCGTGGCATTATCCAGTGAAAAGATGGGTTATGATGGATTAGTTGAGGAACGATGTTGAAGTTATAGGATTAGAGATCCTTGTGGGGATGATGGGATTTATAGGCTTAAGTATTTATGGATTTTATAATTAGTCTTAGTATAAGTGATTCCGAGGGCGGAATCATTTCTAAGGTGGGTAGAATGTAACGGCCGCTTTCCGACCGTTTGTAATTTTCTGCGCGCACGTGTTTTATCGTGCACGTATTTTATTTGGCTATTTCCGAGCTCCGGCATATGCGATGCGATATGCCGTTGCGATCGTTTTGGGGTGCTGAATTTTATAGTAATTTTTGGGAACGTCTTTCACGGCTCGTTTTCTCGCGAAACGACTTTGAATGATAGGGGCGTTTTAGTCATCTGACTCGAAACGCCATTTCCAATTTTACGTAAATTCTTGGTAGGCGTTACACATGATCTGGCTCCGTAGATCCGTGCGTCTCGTCTCCACGATCGCCCCGGTATTTTCGGATTATTTTTCCGACGCCCGGTTTGAGAGTTATCGCCCGGAATAACCTCGACAGTCGATTTTTCCCCAATCAGATTTAAATTTCGAAATCGCTAGCTAAATCTGGCTAAATCTCTTATTTAAATCGTTTTAAAAAATCCTTCCTAAACTGTTTCCTATTTGTCCCTAGACTTACCCCTAATTGTACACCCCCTTAACCCAATATCCCCCTTTTTAACCTAAATCCTATAGTTATCTATCATCACCTATTATTATAATAATATCCCTAACCCTAACTCTCCACGCAGCCGCCGGCCTTTCAATCCGGTTCCCCTCTCTCTCTCGCCCGTACCCTCGCATCTCCCCCTCTCTCTCACTCTCATCGCCTCGCCGACCCTGCCGGCGACCAGATCCGTCGCCCATGCCGCGATCCGAACCCGCAGCCCCTCTCAGCCACCCTCGCGGCTCCCCCGAGCACCGTACCGCCTCCTCAACCACCTCCCCTCAGCGATCTCGACCGCCGCCCCGCTTTTCATCCGCCGCCGTACGGTTCTCGTCGCCGCCGCCGAGCAAATCGCCAATCGCCGCCGCGATCCGCGAATTCCGACCGCCGTGACGCCATCTTCGCGCCCGCCCGCCTCCGCCACAAAACCGCGACGTCGCCTCCACTCCTCCGCCGAGCTGCGCCCCGACGGCCGTCGCATGAGCTCCCCGCACCGCCGTGATCGCCGCTGACCCCGATCTCCGTGCAGTGCTTCCCAGCCGTCACGATTCATCGCGAGACCCTGTTGCCTTCGCTCACACCGCCGCCCCGGCGATCCGACACCGGAGAGCCGCTGCCAACGGCCCGATCAGCCTCGCAGCGGCTGCCGCCGTGATCCGCTCCACCGCCGCGACCACGGACCCGCCTGCGAGACCCCAACTCCGCCGATCCGCCACCATCTCCCCTCAGCCTCGCGCCCTCAGCGCTCTTGGCCACCGGAGCCCCATGCTCCTCCTCCTCTCGGAGCTCACGGCCTCCTCCAACATCGAGCCCCGTTTCTCCGCAGCTGCAGCTCCCCGCTGCTACCCGCAATCCGCAGCCCGCAGCACCGCCCCCGTGACCGTTCTCCGCCGCGCTCGCTGTCCGCGTTATCGGTCTCCAGCCCCCTCTCGGCGCCGCTCTCCGCATCCTCCCATGCGAGCAGCCACCGGTGCGGCTGACCCCGATCCCCGTGCAACGCCCCGGCGATCTCCTCGCTCGACGTTTGACCTATTCCGCTCGCTGTTTTGGACCCCTGGGGTTTTGTTTCCCGTCTTCTCGCTGTCACGCGGCTCTTCATCACCGTTTCCACTGATCACGGGCTGCTCTCGTGACTCGCCCGGCTGTCCGCTCTTTCCGTAGCCGTTTGGGCGCCTGTGACGACGCCCCTCGCCCACGGATCCGCCATGCTCGCTGTTTTGACTCCCCGATCGCTTTCCGCTATCTCCACCCGCTGCCCTCACGTTCAGTCCGCTACCAGAGCATGTCTGGCTACGCTACCCGTAGTCGAGACACCGTTGACGCTGCAGGGCTCACGATCATTCGGCATCGTGGCCGTTATCGCTACCATTCGCATGCCGCCTCGTTGCACTACCCGCAACCGAGGCGATTCCGTTGCCGTTTCTTTGCACTACTTGCGACCAAGGCGGTTCCGACGTCGTCCCCGTTGCCGTGACATCTCAGCTGCGCTACCCGCAGCCGCTACGATCCTGAGACGAGCCCGAGACGACCTCCACTGCGCTACCCGCAGTCGGGAACACGAGCACCGCCACCGTTTTCAGACCCGACGCCAGATTATATGCGTGTTTCCTCACACCAGGTTGGTCCCCCTTAACTCGTAGCGAAACCCACACTGTAGCGAACTGAACCATAACTAAAATCGGACAACTGTAACGGAATTTATTTTCTGCGCCAGTAAAACGCTGCTCACTGTAGAAATCGACAATCGGACAATTATTTCTGTGCACATAGGGTAGTGGTCGATTTAGGTTGATAAAACATCAAATTGTGACTTTTGACAAATAGGATAGTCCCGAAAACCTAGAAACGAAACCTAATAGGATTTGATGAATTTGAGACCTGACATCGTCACCGTGGCGATATTTCAGACGGACTTCTGCGGACGAGACGCTTGGACGAGACGCTTCGAGAGGACGACACACTCGCCATTCCAGGCAAGTGTACCCACTTGCGTTTTTGACCGTGTTTTGGTCTTAGATTGCTAGAACTGTTAGACTGTGAATGTATAGAACCGTACGTGAAATGATAGCATCCGGGACGCCCCTGATGACTTAGACTTGACGACGAAGTCTAAGCTCGACAAACAACAACTTTTGACACCGTAGGGCTATCTTGTGTGTGCGTGCATGTGGACACCCTAGAATAACAATTCCTTACACTTGTCATGTCATGTCCCTGTTACACAAAAAGCCTTCGGGCGTTTCAGATGCTCTCCATGCGAGAGTGATCCCCGTGACTGTTATACAAAAAGCCTGCGGGCGTTTCGGATGCTTTCCTTGCGGAAGTGATCTCTGTTATACAAAAAGCCTTCGGGTGTTTTGGATGCTTTCCTTGCGGAAGTGATCCCTGTTATACAAAAAGCCTTCGGGCGTTTCAGATGCTTTCCTTGCGGAAGTGATCCCTGTTATACAAAAAGCCTTCGGGCGTTTCGGATGCTTTCCTTGCGGAAGTGATCCCTGTTATACAAAAAGCCTGCGGGCGTTTCGGATGCTTTCCTTGCGGAAGTGATCCCTGTTATACAAAAAGGCTTCGGGAGTTTCGGATGCTTCCCTAGCGGAAGTGATCCCTGTACTTCTTGTCCTGAGTTCCTGGGTTGGGGTAGGGTTGAGCGTGCGCACGGCAAGAGGGTCTGATCCCCCTCGAACCGTAAGGCGTGAACCCTTCGTGTCACACTTGTCTTGTCTTGTCCCGTCCTGTTTGTCCTGTCTTGTCCCGCCACGTCCCGACTTGTCTTGACACCTGTAGGTTAGTCCTGTAGTTGGTAGCACACGCTACGACTACTACCTGTCCCGTTTTACTTTCCTGCTGTAACGGCCTGTGTTTTTTTCCAAAAAAATATTTAAATTAAGTATTTAAAGTAATTTCATTTTAATTGTATTTTGTAATGGTTGATTAGGAGTTTTAAACTGATTTCAAAAATTATTATAAAAATATTTTGAAATACTAAACTTATTATAAAGTATTTCAGCAATTTCAGATTTCCTCAAATGCCCAAAACATTTCTGTTAAAATTCATCTCCCAAAATTACCGTTTTGATTCCACGAATTTATTTTCTATACAAACGTCTTCAAAACATTTTCAAACTTCTGCAGCAGCATCATATGATCATTTAGAGCTCCCCACATTAATTTCGTAATTTTCTGATACCATTTCTCTAGAGAACCCGCAAACCCGCTTTCTAAACGTTTTGGCCAAAATCTAGTATTTCCGTAGTCCAAATCCCGTAACGGACTTCGTATTCACGATCCTCGTGACGATACGATCCCGTGGGTATGTTTTCGTAATTTTTCGGACACGTTTACTAGTAGGGGCATTTTCGTAATTTCGTGTTTGTATTTTCACTAATGACTTTTGTTAATGAGGGTTTACCTATTGCTAATCACCTTAATTAACCCCCCTAATCATCCAATCTACCCGTTCTCAGCAACTACCCCCATTTCTCTCAGCTAACCCCCGCATCCCTCATCTACTCTATTTCCTAACCCTATATAACGACAAGTCTACAACCCAGGCTCCTCACACACAAACACCCTATATCTCTCTCTTTCTTTCTTAGTTACGTTCGAAGGCCACATACACAGAGGAGCCCGCTTCTCCCCTCGCTCTCTCACTTCGTCTCCCCCTCTCTCCGATTCACTCCCACCCTCTCTCTCTCCCACCCTTACCCACGCCACCGGAGCGCTGACGACCGCCGTCGCCGCCTCAACGTCAGCGCCACCGCCCCCGAAGCTCCGGCGACCCCCTCTCGACGCCGACGACTGCCGCATACCCACGTCCTCCCTCCGAAGCTCGCCTCCTCCGCCTTCAGACGAGCTTCCGCAGCCACCAGAGCTCCGCCCTCCTAGCACGCCGTGGCAGCAGCACCGACACCGCCTGACGCCTCCGAGCCGCCGTCACCGCTGTCTGCTCCTTCCCCGAGCTCCGCTGCCGTCCGCCGTCGCCGGCGCTCCGCCCACGTCGCCCACCCTCTCTCTCCCCATGCAGCTGAAACGAACGAAAAGCAGCGGGTAAATTCGAATGGCAAACTTGTAAATATAACGAATATTTCGTTTTTTCGTAATTTTTATTAATTAATAAATGGGTTTTAAGGTTATAAATCCATAACTAATTATACAGGGGCCAGAAAAATGTGTGACTAGTCCCAGAAAATCAGAAACGTCGAATCGAATCCATTGGCGCTAGTTTCGTCGCGATCAGGCAAGTATATTTCTCACAGTGAATTTTTGAAGGCAAAACTTAAATAGGTTAAAATTCTTTTAAAATTCGTAGCTTGTAATTTTTACGTACACTTACATCTGATAAAAATATATGTTACAGTACTTGTAAATACGATCGTTTTGACATCTTGTTGGCAGATTTCTGACGTACGGTTTGTCCGGAATAAATCTTTAAACATGGGTATTATTAATAATTTCTTGTTTTAAAAATCCTTTTAAAAGTCATAACCTGTGATTTTTACGTACACCAATGTACGATAAAAATATATGTCGTAGTACTAGTGAATACGATCATTTTGACACCTTGTTTGAAGAATTCTGATGTACGTTTTGCTCTAAACAATTCCTTGAACATATGTTTTAAAAATCATTTCTTGATTTAAAATTGCATTTTGGCTATTTAAAATTGTTTAAAAATTGTTTAAAAATCTTGAGAAATAACTACTAGTCTTAGAAAGTATTTTAAGCTAATTTAAACTCTTTTGCTTGGTTAAAATCATATCTTACTCGTTCTTTTATTTATTTAAGTGATCCTGATGTTTTCATTTAATCGAGTCGTGAAGTTGTGAACTTTCACGAGACTGTTGTACAGACTATTGGAATACCGAGATTGAATTGACTGAATGGAAGATGGAATTTCAATAATAAACAGATAGTACACGTCTTTTGACCGACACTTGACTTGACCTGGGTTTGGGGTAGTCTATGATCACAAGTGTTACAGAATGACTGGATGCGCCATACTAAATTACCTCCAACACATTACGGGGGTTAGAACCTTGACCGTTGCCATATCGGAACGGTGGGTAAGCCTCGGAGTTGCTCCCGTCGCAGGCTGCATGTTGGTTATCTCTAGTACTCTTGGACATGGACTTATCACTAGGATAGACTGGTTTTTGACTATTGTTCTAACATCTTTTCTGCAGGTTGCTACAGTGTGTTTATTTAATGGTAAATCGTCACAGGTTGCAAATGGTATTGCTAATTGTTATTGAATGATTAAATTGCTACAGGTTGTAAACGGTATTGCAAATGGCTATCGATGATTAAATTGCTGTAGATTGCAAATGTTCAACTTCTTTAACTGCTTTACCTGTTTTAACTGCTTTAAACTGCTTTATCTCTTTTATTGCTTATTTGTGAATTAAGCTTATTGCTTGTCTTTAAAGTTCACCATTGTTTAAATTTAAAATGTCCAACGTTTTGGTTTTGAGATTATCTTGCCGAGTAAACCTCGCTGACGGACATTTCATTTTGTTGTTTTACGAAATGTCCGTCAGGTATCGATAGTGGGTTCCTTGAAGACACTACTGCAGGAGTCGAGCCAGTGCTCGAAAACTACGTGGAGTATCTACCCACAGAAGACTAGACTTTTACCTTCGCGTCAGCACTTATATATATATTTGATTAATGTAATTCGTGTACTTTGTTTGTATTGGCCATGCTAGGCCAAGCTGTATCTTAATTATTGTACACTGGATATGTAATAATGTTGTTTGAGCTGCTTCTTAAATTTGCAAGCAAGAATCTGCAATTTTTATACAGACGCTTAGTGTGTTTAAGCCAAGGAGGAAGAAAAGAAAAAGATTTCAAAAAGAAAAAAAAGTACTCCTCCTTGTTTTAAGCACATCGCGGACCCGCTCGCGTCCTCGCTCCCGGTAGAATGGGAAGCGGGGCGTGACAGGTTTTGTTGGCGGCCCATGCAGGTCGTCTTGCTTATGCAAATGCTTTAAGATCGGTTTAAATGACATGAATATCCAAGTGTACAACTAGAATAGATTTATTCTAACCTACTTTACATTGCGGTTTGTTTTGAAGTATGGCAGGTCGACCAGATACTCATGGCGTCACCAACAACGACATCTTGGGGTATCATAAGGGAAATACTGGAATTCAACCCTATATTCTCCACGAAGCTGCTGAACCGGTAATCACCAGTATATCTGAATCTTTTCCCTCTATGTCAATTTGACACCCATCGTCTTTATTATCATTGCTAGCATATGTTATCGTGCTATAGCATGTCCACATCTTGATTTGGAAATTTTCTATTGCTTCTTATCACAAAATTTGCAACAAACTATCTCCATTGAACCTCATTACCTTTTTCGAATTCTTAACCATTGCTTAGGAACTCGTGTTCCATTCTTGGTTATACCCTCCCTAGTAGCCACTTTTGTTAACCGTTATAGTTATTTTCATTGGATGAACCATCTACTCACTTCATCACCTTTCCTTCAGTTGATGATGGCACTCATATGAATGATGATCTTCCTTCAATGGACCATGATACTGGTCAATGTGCTTGGCTAAAGTCTGTTGGATCAACCTAGCTAGACTGGGTGCAAGTGATCCTAGCTTAGTCACTTCCCTGGCCGTGTCCGCTGGACCGCAAGGATGTGAATCATGATTATGTAACGCCATCGATCTCCATCATTATCACCTTCTCTTAGCTTGATGACCTTTCGATTGACCTTCTTAGAATCTTTCTTTAGTCCCCTTGAACTCTAGTTATGGAGGACAGCATTCGAATTTTGGATCATCAGAAGTTCGAGTTCAACCACTGAAGCAAATCGAAGGGCCACACTGCAAGCGACTGTCCTGAGAGGAAGTCTCAGCCTTCCAACTCTGCTCAACAACGTCAACCAACAACAAGTGTACCATCAGACTCGACAACAGGTGCTACCCCAAAGACGCCAAGCTTGTACCATGACAGTAGAAGAAGCTGAGGCTACGGACCAAGTAAATCCCAGGTACGAGATATTCCACTAAGCTACTTACTCTATTATTTAGAGCTTGGACATGTTTCTTATCACTGTAACTGTTAAACCTCTGACTCCACGTTGGATGGTCGAGACCGCTGGCAGTTCCCAGCGAATGCCTCCAATGTTCTATTGTGATTTGTAGACGATGTCTTTTTGCTAAATCCATGGTAATAGAGATGCCAACATTTGATGTTGTTCTTGGGATGAATTGGTTAAGGACATTTCATGCCACCTTTGACTGTCGTCAAAGGAGGGTAGAGTTCGAAATACACGACCATCTTAAGTTCAAGTTCCTCCGCGGAAGCAGATCGAAGGACGCTCAGAAGTATTCGAGGATGATACTATAGAGTTTGAGACGAGCCAAACCCCGACGTGCAAGTGTAGACTGTTACGTAACTCGTATTTCTTTTCTACCCCTACTTTTGTCATGTACCCGACTTCCCAGGGTTTGATTTCATTTCCCACCGACCACCTTCCTCCCCCCTCTTTATTTCGTTTGTCCGTTTCCCCCCTCGAGATCCGTGCCCGCCGAACCCTACCCTGCTTAACCCCGACTTCGGTGCCCCCCTTTCTCTCTTTTTAACCCACCTCCTTCCTCCGCAAGCCACCCCGTGGCTTCCCTCAGACATCGCCCCCTCATCCTCCCGGCCTCTTCCCCAAGCGAGCTCGATCGGACCTCGCATCGCCGCTCCGATCTCTGATCCGCCGACCTCACCTGAAGATCCGCCAGCTTCCGCTTCGCTCCATCCCGGAGGCCCTCCCCAGTAATGGATCGACAGCCAGTCGCAGCGCTCGCCGCCGTGGATCGCCAGCCGCCGATGGCCCGTTGACGACCTTGGGGTCTGTTGGGCCTAGCAGCGACCCTCGCCGCCACCCTCGCTACCGCCGCTTGGCTGAGATCTTGGGAAGCCGTGATCCTTGGGCTTCTCTTGAGCTCTCTGCCTTGGGTCTCACCCACATGGAGATCCCGTTTAGGCTTCCTCTTGCGTCTACTCCTTTTGGTGTGCGGGAAAGCGTGTTTTTGGTTGTTCATTTGTTGGGTGATGTTGGGTGTTGCGAATATCAAGTATTGGTCTACGGAAGGAGTGATGGCGATGATTATTGGCATGATATTGGCCTTGGGTGTTGAAGTTGGATGTAGGCCTTTTGCTTGGCTCTGGATGAGAGCATGGATCCTGCCTTATTGTTGGATAGTATGGAGATTGACTGGAGGAATGTTGGCAGTGAGTACTGACTTAGAGTGTTGGCCTTGTACTTACCTTTGGGCGGCGATTTGGACGTTAGTGTGTGGTTGGGCATTATGGAAATTGATAGTGTTGGTACCCGTGGATTAGTCGATGCATGCTATATTATGAACAACATCGGTGGCTAGACCCAGTTAGTCACCAGTAGCACGAATAAATTATATGGTCTTCCATTTTATGTGGTTTAAATAGCTTGCTACTGGCTTATCACCTCAGGTTCCAAGTTCGAACAGATGTTGTCATCATAATAGCCCTCATTTTCATGTGATTATCTCATGTTAATTTTGGACTACTTGAGAAGGCATGGTAACTATTGTAGTGATACTGGTCGGGACTAGTTACGGGAACTATGATAATGTTAATACTTATTAGAAATATCTCTTGTTTTCTTGATGCCATTATATCTCATTATATTTCATGCTATTAACAACTTATTTTCTAAATTGTAATCATTCGACTAGTTTTCCATTTTATCATTTATTTGTTTGAGCTTCTTAAATAACAGTATTTATTTTATTTTATAAAGTTTTAAGAAATTCCGAGGACGGAATTATTTTTAAGGAGGGTAGAATGTAACGGCCTGTGTTTTTTTCCAAAAAAATATTTAAATTAAGTATTTAAAGTAATTTCATTTTAATTGTATTTTGTAATGGTTGATTAGGAGTTTTAAACTGATTTCAAAAATTATTATAAAAATATTTTGAAATACTAAACTTATTATAAAGTATTTCAGCAATTTCAGATTTCCTCAAATGCCCAAAACATTTCTGTTAAAATTCATCTCCCAAAATTACCGTTTTGATTCCACGAATTTATTTTCTATACAAACGTCTTCAAAACATTTTCAAACTTCTGCAGTAGCATCATATGATCATTTAGAGCTCCCCACATTAATTTCGTAATTTTCTGATACCATTTCTCTAGAGAACCCGCAAACCCGCTTTCTAAACGTTTTGGCCAAAATCTAGTATTTCCGTAGTCCAAATCCCGTAACGGACTTCGTATTCACGATCCTCGTGACGATACGATCCCGTGGGTATGTTTTCGTAATTTTTCGGACACGTTTACTAGTAGGGGCATTTTCGTAATTTCGTGTTTGTATTTTCACTAATGACTTTTGTTAATGAGGGTTTACCTATTGCTAATCACCTTAATTAACCCCCCTAATCATCCAATCTACCCGTTCTCAGCAACTACCCCCATTTCTCTCAGCTAACCCCCGCATCCCTCATCTACTCTATTTCCTAACCCTATATAACGACAAGTCTACAACCCAGGCTCCTCACACACAAACACCCTATATCTCTCTCTTTCTTTCTTAGTTACGTTCGAAGGCCACATACACAGAGGAGCCCGCTTCTCCCCTCGCTCTCTCACTTCGTCTCCCCCTCTCTCCGATTCACTCCCACCCTCTCTCTCTCCCACCCTTACCCACGCCACCGGAGCGCTGACGACCGCCGTCGCCGCCTCAACGTCAGCGCCACCGCCCCCGAAGCTCCGGCGACCCCCTCTCGACGCCGACGACTGCCGCATACCCACGTCCTCCCTCCGAAGCTCGCCTCCTCCGCCTTCAGACGAGCTTCCGCAGCCACCAGAGCTCCGCCCTCCTAGCACGCCGTGGCAGCAGCACCGACACCGCCTGACGCCTCCGAGCCGCCGTCACCGCCGTCTGCTCCTTCCCCAAGCTCCGCTGCCGTCCGCCGTCGCCGGCGCTCCGCCCACGTCGCCCACCCTCTCTCTCCCCATGCAGCTGAAACGAACGAAAAGCAGCGGGTAAATTCGAATGGCAAACTTGTAAATATAACGAATATTTCGTTTTTTCGTAATTTTTATTAATTAATAAATGGGTTTTAAGGTTATAAATCCATAACTAATTATACAGGGGCCAGAAAAATGTGTGACTAGTCCCAGAAAATCAGAAACGTCGAAACGAATCCATTGGCGCTAGTTTCGTCGCGATCAGGCAAGTATATTTCTCACAGTGAATTTTTGAAGGCAAAACTTAAATAGGTTAAAATTCTTTTAAAATTCGTAGCTTGTAATTTTTACGTACACTTACATCTGATAAAAATATATGTTACAGTACTTGTAAATACGATCGTTTTGACATCTTGTTGGCAGATTTCTGACGTACGGTTTGTCCGGAATAAATCTTTAAACATGGGTATTATTAATAATTTCTTGTTTTAAAAATCATTTTAAAAGTCATAACCTGTGATTTTTACGTACACCAATGTACGATAAAAATATATGTCGTAGTACTAGTGAATACGATCATTTTGACACCTTGTTTGAAGAATTCTGATGTACGTTTTGCTCTAAACAATTCCTTGAACATATGTTTTAAAAATCATTTCTTGATTTAAAATTGCTTTTTGGCTATTTAAAATTGTTTAAAAATTGTTTAAAAATCTTGAGAAATAACTACTAGTCTTAGAAAGTATTTTAAGCTAATTTAAACTCTTTTGCTTGGTTAAAATCATATCTTACTCGTTCTTTTATTTATTTAAGTGATCCTGATGTTTTCATTTAATCGAGTCGTGAAGTTGTGAACTTTCACGAGACTGTTGTACAGACTATTGGAATACCGAGATTGAATTGACTGAATGGAAGATGGAATTTCAATAATAAACAGATAGTACACGTCTTTTGACCGACACTTGACTCGACCTGGGTTTGGGGTAGTCTATGATCACAAGTGTTACAGAATGACTGGATGCGCCATACTAAATTACCTCCAACACATTACGGGGGTTAGAACCTTGACCGTTGCCATATCGGAACGGTGGGTAAGCCTCGGAGTTGCTCCCGTCGCAGGCTGCATGTTGGTTATCTCTAGTACTCTTGGACATGGACTTATCACTAGGATAGACTGGTTTTTGACTATTGTTCTAACATCTTTTCTGCAGGTTGCTACAGTGTGTTTATTTAATGCTAAATCGTCACAGGTTGCAAATGGTATTGCTAATTGTTATTGAATGATTAAATTGCTACAGGTTGTAAACGGTATTGCAAATGGCTATCGATGATTAAATTGCTGCAGATTGCAAATGTTCAACTTCTTTAACTGCTTTAACTGTTTTAACTGCTTTAAACCGCTTTATCTCTTTTATTGCTTATTTGTGAATTAAGCTTATTGCTTGTCTTTAAAGTTCACCATTGTTTAAATTTAAAATGTCCAACGTTTTGGTTTTGAGATTATCTTGCCGAGTAAACCTCGCTGACGGACATTTCATTTTGTTGTTTTACGAAATGTCCGTCAGGTATCGATAGTGGGTTCCTTGAAGACACTACTGCAGGAGTCGAGCCAGTGCTCGAAAACTACGTGGAGTATCTACCCACAGAAGACTAGACTTTTACCTTCGCGTCAGCACTTATATATATATTTGATTAATGTAATTCGTGTACTTTGTTTGTATTGGCCATGCTAGGCCAAGCTGTATCTTAATTATTGTACACAGGATATGTAATAATGTTGTTTGAGCTGCTTCTTAAATTTGCAAGCAAGAATCTGCAATTTTTATACAGACGCTTAGTGTGTTTAAGCCAAGGAGGAAGAAAAGAAAAAGATTTCAAAAAGAAAAAAAAGTACTCCTCCTTGTTTTAAGCACATCGCGGACCCGCTCGCGTCCTCGCTCCCGGTAGAATGGGAAGCGGGGCGTGACACCTGCTGCGTTACTTCCTGTCGTGTTACCCTGTTATAACCACATCATGCTAATCAACCAGTAAACTGTTGTCAAAAAGAACCTCAGCATGTTAATCAACCAGTAAACCGTTGTTTAAAGTTTGGTGCACTTGCAGTAAAGTCTAACCCTTCTTGTAGACTTTACCTGACGTACAGTTCCTTTTTCTTGGGTGCTGTACGTCAAGTGTTCAGCCAGAGATCGTGGACGAGGCAGACTCGCTGGAGTACGTGGAGCCGGGGATGTCATCATCAGAGTACGTACCTGACAAGGACCAGACCTTGAGGTCTTTTAGTCGCCACATCCAGAGGTTGCTACTTTTCGGTTTGTCTTTAAATCTTTTGTTGCCATGCTTAGGCTTCTTTTAGACTTTGTACCAGTTGGATATTATATCTCTATTTAATGAATGCAACTTCCTTTCCGTACTTTCTGTTGTTTCGAACTATAATAATGCAAGAACCTGGAAAATCTTTTAAAATGGTACCTCTACAGACGCTTATTGGGTCCGAGCTTCTCAGCTCTGGCCTAAGCGGGCCTCGTCACGTTTCGCTTCCGTCCATTTTGGGAAGCGGGGCGTGACACCTATGCTCAGGTGTATCCTAATCCAGTAGTGTAAAAATTTACAGCTTTCTAGTTTAGATTTGAATAATCTCTTCTCCTCTCATTAGCGAGGGGAGCGTATCTAGGATTTGCTTTTGCATCATAATAACCCTTCATGTCGTGCCCTTCTATCATTTCACCCTCTTCCTCTTCCGAGGAGAATGAGCACACTGTCTCTCCTGCATTTTGATTTCTTTCTTTTCCGATTTTCCCCCTAGCATATCTCTACATCCCCATTGATCATATCATTTTGCTAGCATTGTCATGTTCAGCTTGGGGGAAATCGACTTTTGTGTGCATGTTTTCGTGTGTCGTTGGTGTGTGTCTGTGTCTAGGTGTTCTTTTGTCGTGTTTTATACCTTTTATTTGAGTGTTTCTTTTTCTTTATTTTTTAGTTTCGCTCATGTATTTTTCGTGTTTTTCATTTTTTTGTCGGTGCGTAACTCCCCTACATTTTCATTGCCCTCCCGTATTCACTACTATTGCATTGAGGACAATGCAAGTTTCAGCTTGGGGGAGTCGCACTTCGTGCGTCATTTGTCTCTTTTTCTTCATTATTTGAGTCGTTTTTCTCCGTGTTTTTCTTTTTTCTTCTCTTTTTCTTTTCTTCTTTTTATCTCTTTTTCCTAGAGATGAACCCTAGGATGAATTGCCACGAAAATCACATGCACACATTGCACGGCTTCGATAATCACATTCACTAACCCTAGGATATCGAGTCCTCTTGCATTTCATGCATCGCGGGTCCACTTAGCTTTTTGTGAGTCGTGCGTCGTGCCTAGCTGTTTGGAGTGCTTCTACTTTGTGATTTTGATCTATATACCTACCCTTGATTGACCCCTAGATTATCATGCTTCGATATTGAATATGCGGTATTTGCTTCTAATGTCTGCTTCTATATGCATGCTATATATATCGTATACTTCATTTCGCATGTGTCGGGATTCCACAATTAAGGACTAGGATAACCCATTTAGCCCATGCTCTAATTAGCGAGAATAGTTTCCTTTGCCCGAGTGCTTAGATTCTGATTTCTTTTTTGTTTTACTTGGTGCAAATCCCCTCGTCGTGTACCGTTCTCCCACTTGGGAGAGTACACATGTGTATAGCCAATATCCCAAAAATCAAAAAAAAGAAAAAAGAAAAGAAAAACCCAAAAAGAAAGGGTTATTTAGTACTGACCCCCTGTGTTTTCTCGGATATTAGTAGTACCCCCATATGGTTTCAATAATTAGTAAGACCCCCCTGTCATAGGGGGGTAATACTAATTTTTGAGAAACCCTGGGGGGTGATACTAATTGTGGAGGGGGGTCTTACTAATTATTGAAACCATAGGGGGGTACTACTAATTTCCGAGAAAACACAGGGGGTCAGTACTAAATAACCCAAAAAGAAAAGAAAAGAAAATTTTTGTATAGCCCAAAATCAAAAAAAAATACAAATACCCAAAACCCAAAAAAAATTCCTGTGTGAATATTTTTTCCTACTTGCCGAGAATAAAGGGAAGGCGAGAATTTGCACCGAGTGTTCTACTCCACATCATCTCAACCCCCATCGTTTTCGAAAACACTTGGCATAGTGACCTTCTAGCGATTACCTAGGCTATAGTGTGGTGATTTCCTAGTCCCTAGCTGTGGAGTCCCCGATGCATGATACGCTTCTATTCTTATACTCTTCTCATGCATGCTTGAGCTAATATTCACCGCAATTTCAAATTGAATCGATATTTGAGTCTTTCTTTGGGTATGTGTATATGGAGCTTTATTGCACAATGTAGATAGTGACACCGTCTGCTAGCACACGACCACACTCACTCGTGCTTCACCGTGTGGACCCACGGCACTTGTCTGGACTCGTATTCCTTGGTTTAGTGATGTGATTTGGCGTTTGCTTGCTTGGTGTGTCGTTTTTGATTTTGTTGGCCCTAACGGGTGATCTAGGATATAGAGTTTTCTCTTTCTCTCTATTTTCTCTCTCCGAGCTCCTACTCTCACTCGTCTTCCTCGAGGACGAGGAAGAGTTCAGCTTGGGGGATTTTGACGTGCGTTTGTATTTCATATATTTGCGCACATTTTCTCCCGTGTTTTTCCGTTATTTACCGTCGTCTTTTATCCGTTTTCTCGTGTTTTCTTGTTTTCTTTCACTTTTCCTTTTTTTTGTATATTTGCAGGAATTTATAGCATTTGGGACATAAAACGACGATATCATGAGTCCCCGGAGCAACGGGAGGAGTCACGCGTGATCCAGGGGGTCAAACGACCAAGATTGCCACTTTTCAGCCCCCACCCGATCGGTTGGACACAGCCAACTGATCGGGTGATGCACGCGTGCATGACCCGGACTGAAGTTGGAGTGAGGAGCAAAGTCAACCGACCGGTTCGTCGACCGGTTCATCCCAACAGAGTTCTCGGGAAAATGGAGCTGAATTCCAACCGATCGGGTGACCTTCACCCGATCGGTTCATCTGTAGCCGATTCCTCCGAAGGACGACCCGGTCACGCCACCCGCTCTCCTCTGCGCCCGGTTGAAGCTCCTGAAGCCCGATGGCCGAAGCAACAAGCCGCTCACCCGATCGGTTGACATTTCAACCGATCAGGTGGCCTTTTCGTCCCCTTTCGCGCACCGCTGCTCATTCATTGAAGATCTGCTATCATTCCAGAAGGATTTTGGATGATCTTTTATTTTTCTAGTGTCGGCATCGTCGTTAGCTTTCCAACGATAGGTCGCATGCCCAAATCCAATTTTTCTAGATTTTTCTGGAATTTTCTAAGCGCAGCTATGTGCTGAAACTGGCTGCAGTCTGGAATTTCATTTCACCCGATCGGTTGACTTGCCAACCGACCGGGTGAGATCTGTTTCTGCGAATCTGAGCTCTCTGTTTATTCCACCCGATCGGGTGAGTTTCCACCCGATCGGGTGGGCCTTTTTTGACAGTTTTGGACCCGAACTGTTAAGGTTTTTTTGGGGGGTTTATAAATAGAAGTTGGGGGACGACTTGGAGGGAGTTCTTCTTCAGTTTTCTAGGGCTTTTTGCCCCTTTCTCTTGTTAGTCTAGGGTTAGTTTAGATTAGGTTTTCTCTTTCAATAAGTCTTGTATTGGATTGACGATTCACTCAAGATAAGTATTTTCTTCTCTTTTTCTCCATTGTATTGTATTGTGTTTATTTTGCTTGATGGTGAAAGTTTATATGTCTTTTTTGTTGTTTGTTTATATGTTATTCACCATTGAGTAGTTTTGATGAACCCTAATACGGGTTAGGGTAGGATTGATGCTTGGAAATTTACATTAGACTTGGTTGCATGGCACGTGTTCGATGAAATGCGTCAATGGGGATTTCTAGCAATCTGGGTCCAATTCGTATGGCAACACACTAGATGTGTTGGGGATTGGGGTCCGGTGCTTGTCCTGTCAAGATCCGCTTTGATGTATTGCTAGAAATCACATTTGACCTATTTGGCCATTAGGGTTACGCGGGGGCGTTTCATTGTCATTGGCGGGAGAAAGACCGCCTCTGACCGTCGGGCCAAGGGGGAATAAACTTGGCGGTTGACTCCCTAGCCATAGCTCACGCCCCTAGCGTTGACATCGAGTCCTCGCGCGTGGGAACGGCTTGGACGAAATGTTGGGAGATATCATTGTGGCCTTAATGCTCCCGGTTGCGGAAGGTGTTAATGGACATGGGAATGCCCACCGTCCGGAACCGGGTAGGCCTAGCGTGCTTGGCACCGACCGGAATATCGGGCCATGGACGCTAGGTACCACCTTTTGGGGCAATGTCTCACCCTGGGTCAAGTCAAATGCCAAGTGTCATGAGTGCTCTAGCCCGTGTTAGCGGGGATTCATTTTGTGTCATTTTCATTTCTTTCTTTTATTTCTACACTTCACCCACATTATCCGCGTAGCTAGCACACAACCTAGGCGAGGCTAGTAGCCATTCAAGCCATCCACCTCCCTGTGTTCGATAAACCCGCACCCTACACTAACCGTGCACTTGCGGTAAAACGACACCGCGCCCATCCCGTAAACGGGGTGCCGGTCATGGGGTTGGTTCATGTAGTAGAGTTCGTAAATGTGGCTTGAACATCTTATGGTTACCTCTATACCACACTAATGGAGGCAAGCATCTTGATCATTTTCCAGGTTAGGGATGGCAAGAAGCGTCACAGTAAACCCCCGATGATAGGGTGTATCAAGAATATTGTACCTACTCGGACATGAACTTAGTCACTAACACATACAACTGAATATACTCAACTTGCAAACTATCATGATCTCTTGAATTGCATATCAAACGTTAATTTTCAGCATGCTCATATTTTTAAGTTATGCACATGTTTTCCCCTTAAATGTGTTCTGACACTCTTCTGATTCCTTTTTCCAAGTTATTATTTTTATTAATTTAAAAATCTTGCCGGGCTATCGTTGACATATATTTCAGATGAATTTATGAAATATATGTTGGATATAGACGCCATGAATACACCCATGAGGGGATGTATGAGGGTATACGGACCTCAGATGTCGCGTGCACGAAAGCGTGCTCGGAGGGAACCTTTTCTCGTGTGAAAAGGACCACTCGATAAGTGGAAAAAGCCACTCGATAAGCGGAAAAAGTCACTTTATAAGTGCATAAAGGCACTTGATAAGTGAATGAAGAAGAGGATAAATGAATGTGCTAATATAGGCTAATAAGCTTATATTTAGTTATTTCCTATAATAACTACCCCTAAAGCCTATAAATAGGACCCAAGGGTAAGGCATTCATACTACACTTTCCATGCCATAAGTTTGCAAAAGGCATCTTATGTTCTTCTTCTCCCTTCCATTAAAATTCTCTTCTAAATAAAGATTTAGACGGTGAAACTCTGCTTCGATCCTCCGTGACGAAGTATCGACCGTTGTGGCGAATCCGAGGGCAAAGTTCAGAGATTACGGTGTCGCGTACGCAAACGTAAGTCTCTACTTTATTATTCGATCCTAACATCGTTTTGAAAGGATCCTACATTGGTATCGGAGCCATACGGGTTCGCCCCGGTCAAACTGTCGCCCCATCGAACCGATGAACGAGGCGTTGTCTTTTTCACGAATGGGTATCCTACCATTATGGATATGATAGGAACACTTCGTGACGGAGAGAATGCAGCGGTTGTTCTTTTCACGTTAGGGTCTTTTGTCATTACGGATATGACATGAACTCTCCGTGACGGGAAGAACCGACCGTTCATATCGCCATGCTCGCACTCTTCATGGAAGGTGAGTCTCCATTCAATTGAGAATGGGTGCTCTATTCATGTGGAGCGTGTAGTTTGCGAATTTTTGAGTATGTTATTTTTTCATTTTGGCACACGGCCAATAGAGAATAACTACTTTCTCAACGAACGAGTGTCTCATCGGAGAAGAAGATGGTGGTTATTCCCATCGGAGAAGATGACCTTTGGTGCATGATCACCATGGCCAAATGGGCTATGGAGGCAATGCATCCCCCCTCCCCATGCGGAGGGGGTTGGCTACGGCCAAATGACAACGAAAACCACCCCGTCGGGGGGGGGGAGTGTGTGCGGCAACCCCATACAAGGGGGGTGGCCGGCCATGGCCATATGGGCCATGGCCGGCCCCGGCCAGGGCCAGGGGGGCCCTGGCCAGGCCGGCCTCGGCCAGGGCCAGGGGGCCCTGGCCGGCCCTGGCCAGGAGCCAGGGCCCTGCCGGCCCTGGCAGAGGCCAGGGCCTGGCCGGCCCTGGCCAGGGGCCAGGGCCATGGCTAGCCCTGGCAGAGGCCAGGGGCAGGCATTGGCCAGCCCTGGCCGTCCTCGGCTAGGGCAGAGGCCCTGGCCGGGGGGGGGGGGGGGGGGGCCAGGGCCAGGGCCAGGCATTGGCCGGCCCTGGCCGGCCTCGGCCAGGGCAGAGGCCCTGGCCGGGGGGCCAGGGCCCCTGGTCGGCCAGGGCAGAGGCCCTGGCCGACCAATGAGGGACTTTTGGCCGGCATTGGCCGGCCTCGGCCAGTGCCGAGCCCCGGTTGACCCTGTTTTTGGGGAGGGGGCTTGCATGAATGTGACATGCATGGCTAGCCCATACGGGGCCGATGACAGTCGTCTGCGGCAAAATTCTCCTATACGGGGGGAAGCGCCTGGATCCATACGGGAGCCGGCGACAATGGCTTGTAGAAAAATCCCCTCAGGGGGGATCCGGCCTTGGCACGGCTTCGGCTCAACCTCGACAATGGACAGGGATTGCCGAATATTTCGCTAGTATCATAAGGGTACTAGATTAAAATACACGTTTTGAAAAATACGTTTTCAAAAACGCTTTTCCGCTGCGAAGTACTATAAGAATACTATCGTTTGATAAGTGAGGGGGAAATATTGAAGGATTGTTCTAGATGGTGATTGGAATCGTAGAAACCTTTCTGATTCTAACAACATCTTCAATATTTTTCGAAAGTAACTTATCAAATTATAAATATCATTCCAAGTGGGAGTTGAAATTAGAACTATCCAAATGGGATATTCTATTATCATTTCAAGTGAGAATTATATTTTAAGAATTTTTAATGCAATATTTTTTGATCAAACCTTCGGTTTTGTGTCTTTTGCAGCATTTTAAAAGTAAAATGTCTTCCGCTTCAAAGAATATCGTCGCTGAGTTAAACAGAGGTGAAAAACTCAACGGCGATAATTACAAACTTTGGTCCATCAAGATACAATACGTTCTAGAGGAGCAAGAAGTGCTCGAAACTCTAAAGAACGTAATGATTGAACCTGAGTTGGGCACTACGGCCCAACACAGACGAGACAAGGAAGCTTTTGATGCTTGTTCTCGGAAGAATAAGATAGCTCGCATTACGTTATTAAGCAGTATGGCCGATGACATAATGCGCATCTTCCGAGAGCATGACTTAGCCATGGACATATGGTCCAAGCTTGAAGAGAAGTTTGGTGGAACATCGGTGTCCAAACTTCGTTCTTTAACTATAAGATTTGATTCATACAAGAAACGTCCAGATCATTCCATGGGGAAACATATGCGACATATGGCGAATCTAATCTCAAAGTTAAATGATGCAGGTCATGTGCTCACTGATGAGCAACAAATCCAAGCAGTCATACGTTCCCTACCAAATGGGTGGGACCAAATGAAGATGCATCTCACTCATAATGAGAGCATCAAGACCTTCAGCGATGTTTCTAAGCACCTCGAATTAGAGGAAGAGCGGCTTGCGGCTGCCAAGCCAAGTGCAGAAGTGCGCATGGTTGCTAGTTCCTCACACGGGGGAAAGAAACAGAAAGATCGTTCGAAGTTTACTAATGAACGTAATAAGCAACCTGAGTCTACCAAGAAACCCAAACATAAGGGTGGGTACAAGAAATGGCACAAGAAGGAAGACTTGAAGAAGATCAAGTGCTTCAAGTGCAATAAACTCGGTCACTATGATCGTTCGTGTACGGGTGGAGGCGATGAGGTAACTTGTAATACTAGTTACATATGTGTTTCTAGTTCAATATTTCTTGTGGAATTTAATCCATTTTGGATAATTGATTCAGGTGCCACCGACCACATAGCAAGGGACAGACGGTCCTTCGTGGAGTATCACCGGATACCCCAAGGAACGAAGTGGATCTATGTAGGAAACAACACACGTGTTGAAGTGAAAGGCGTTGGGACTTGCAAGCTAGTCTTGGACAACGGCCGCACTCTCCTACTTCATGATGTTCTCTTTGCTCCAGATATTCGAAGGAATATAATATCTGTGGTCGTGTTAATGGGTCTTGGTTATAGCTGGTTTTTTCATGATTGTAAAGTGGACTTGTTTTGTAATAATTCCTTAATTGGTACTGGGTATGTATTCAAAGGATTTATTGTATTAAATACAATGTATGACTCTTCATTTTGTAATGAAAATTTCCTTGTTACAAATTCTTCGACTTATGAGTCTGATATAATTTGTTGGCACGCAAGGCTTGGTCACATTGTACCAACACGAATGGATAGACTTGCCAAAAGTGACCTTCTATCCAATGTTTCAAAGGTCGAAATGTCGACTTGCGAACATTGCCTTATAGGGAAATCTTGTCTCAAGCCGTTTGGAACCGGCACAAGGGCCGAGGTTCCATTACAGCTCATCCATTCGGACATATGTGGTCCGATGAATGTCAAGACAAGACGCGGGAAGTCCTATTTCATCACTTTTATTGATGACTTCACCCGATTCGGACATATCTATTTGATATCCCACAAAAGTGAAGCATTAACCTGCTTTAAAAACTATATGAGTTTAGTGGAAAATCAATTAGATCGCAAAATTAAGGTCTTACGAACCGATAGGGGCGGTGAATATCAATCAGCAAGTTTTAAGGAACTTTGTGATGAAAAGGGCATAGTTCATCAGGTAACTATGCCTTATACTCCGCAACAAAATGGTGTTGCAGAAAGGAGAAATAGGACTTTAATGGAAATGGTCCGTTCAATGATGGTGCAAGCTAACTTGCCAATCACCTTTTGGGGTGATGCATTATTGACGGCCGCTTTCATCTTGAACCACGTACCCTCGAAATCAGTTAGCTCCACTCCTTATGAGTTGTGAAACCAAAGGTCTCCTAACTTAAACATTTTAAAACCTTGGGGATGTGCATCCTACGCACATATTTCCTCCCATAAGTATGGCAAACTTGGGCCACGGGGAAGGAAATGTATCTTTATACGATACGCAGAAAACTCCAAAGGTTATGTTTTCATTGGTCAGGAAGACAATGGAGGTCTAATTGAATTTGAGGCGAGGGATGTCACTTTCTTGGAAAACGAGTTTTCAAGACAGGACGAGATAAATCAGGACTTATCTCTATTTGAGATTAATGATCAAGAAGGATTACCTCATTCGAGTGGGAGAATTCTTGGTGAAGACGAAAATACGTTTCAAACTTCACCAATGGATGATACGAATGACGCAAATCCTATTCCATACGGGAATAATGATCCAAGTGGGAGCATTTCTAACGACATTCCAAGTGGGAATGATATTAGAATTGATCTAAATTCGAGTCAACAATGACTTGAAGAATCTCAAATACGACGTAGTAGTCGTACAAGGTTGGCTCCTCTAAGATTTGAGGATGAATTTCTGCAAACCTTTATTACTTTACTACAAGATGATGACGAGCCTGCTACTTTCAAACAGGCCGTATCATGCCCTGCGAAAGACAAATGGATGGAAGCGATGAAGGAAGAGTTGGAATCCATGAAAGTTAACCAAGTCTGGGATTTAGTTGACTTACCCAGAGGACGTAGAGCTATTGGGAACAAATGGGTTCTCAAGATCAAGCATAAGGCTGATGGCTCTATAGACAGATATAAAGCTCGCCTTGTCGTGAAAGGTTTTACGCAACAGGAAGGGATAGACTGCGAAGAGACCTTCTCACATGTTGTCCGTTTTACCTCGATTCGCCTGATTCTGGCTATGGTAGCTTGCTTAGACCTCGAATTACATCAGATGGATGTAAAGACTGCCTTTCTCAATGGAGAATTAGACGAGGAGATCTATATGGAACAACCAACATGGTTTGTAAAAGAAGGAAACGAATATAAGGTTTGTAAACTTCATAAGTCCATATATGGTCTTAAACAATCCTCGAGGCAATGGTATATGATTTCAGGAAGTTGTCTTATCAAATGGTTTTTTCATGCTTGATGAAGATAACTGTGTATATATCAAGAGGATTAAGAGCAAGTACGTTATTATGTCTCTATATGTAGATGACATTTTGATAGCCGGAAATGACAAGGGCTTTGTGATGGATATCAAGGCTTGGCTTTCATCAGTTTTTGAGATGAAAGACATGGGAGAAGTCGCATATATCCTTGGAGTTAAGATTTCAAGGAATCGTTCGAAGAAACTTCTTTCTATTTCACAAGAGACTTATATAAAGAAGGTTTTAGAACGTTTTAATATGCAGGACTACAAGTACATTGATACCCCTATAAGCAAATGCGATAATTTATGTCTGAAATCATGTCCAAAGGACCAAAAGGAAAAGGAAATTATGGAAAAAGTTCCATATTCCAGTGCAGTTGGTAGTCTTATGTACGCTATGATGTGTACAAGACCGGACATCTGTTTTACCGTTGGAATGGTAAGTCGTTACCAATCCAACCCAGGGCAAGTACACTGGAAAGCGGTTAAGAGGATAATGTGGTATCTTAAAGGAACTGCAGACTATGCTTTATGCTATCAAGGAGATGCCTTGAGGCTCGAAGGCTACACTGATGCTGATTGGGCGGGTGATCTCGATGAGCGACGATCGACCTCAGGATATGTTTTTCTACTCGGATCTGGTGCAATATCCTGGAGTAGCAAGAAACAATCCTGCATCGCACTTTCAACTATGGAAGCCGAGTTTGTAGCATTTAGCATGGCAGTCCAAGAGGCTGTTTGGCTTAGGAAGTTCTTAGACAGGCTAATTGATGCAAGTGACTCAGGTGATGTACCTATACACAGCAACAGTCAAGCATCTATAGCCTATGTCAAAGATCCTAAATTTCATTGTAAGACCAAAAACATAGATATCCGCTACAAATTTGCAAAAGACTATGATAAGACCAAGAAGGTAGACATAAGGTATATATCTACGCATGAGATGATAGCGGATCCGCTTACGAAGGCGATCCCCAGAGATGTGTTTTACAAACACTTATCATCTCAAGGATTGCGTAAGAGCTGAGTTGTACCAATGTAAATTCCCATGTCTGTAAATGATCAAATTTAATAAAAGAATAAGTTCTTTTCAACATTGCATATGAATTTTTTAAGAAATGTTTGTGTACATTTTTTGAAATCTCAGCTATACTTTCTAGTATGTCGGACAGATTAAGGTTGGCTCTCTCACATGAGCAACCGCCTTTATTCTATCAGACGGATAAAATAAAGATGAGACCTGTTTAAAGTCAAAATCGTCAAACGGACGATTTAGAGTCATGACTTAAACAAAATGGTCGTATGAAAGATCTGCATCATATGGATGCTTTCAAAAGATCTAAGAGGATTTTGAAATCCTATCTGTCTTATGCAGGATGTAGGTCCAGAAGATTATTTGAGTAGTAAAAGGGACTCAAAGTCAGACATTGTGGTGTCTGGTTATCATCCTTACAACATCATTAAGACATATGCTCCCTGGGAAAGGAGTGATGTTGTAATACGTATTCATACTACGTATGCATTTTTGACCATTGGGTTAGAATAGTAATTGTGTTTACTATTATGTGAGACCCAAAGACCACATGGGTCTTAACTCATTACCCTTATGGACTCTAATTGGTTCCTTTAGATTTGATTGGGTGATTGCTATCTTAGCATGTTGCTTATGGACTATGGTCAATTCGGTCCGGCGAGGCATGTTAGAAAAGCAAGTCAAGTCAAGATCAAAAGGATTGCAAGAAGAGGAAGATTAATTTCATATTCACATTTGGACTTTAGAGATTCAAAGCTGGCCAGCCAATTGTAATCCAGATGGGATTCAATTGTTGAATATAAAGTATAAGAAATGTGAAGAAATAATCTAGGGTAAAGCATGCGTTGATCTACTCAACTTTGCACCTCGAGGAGTGTTGTGTATCTCTAACAAGTGCACAACAGCGGACTCTATGCGCATGACGGTCACACGGTCTATTTCTCGGTATGATAAACAGAAGAGTTAAAGGAAAAGATGGTTTCTTACAATCCCCTCAAGTGTGAGTGGGAGATGTTGGATATGGACGACTGAATACACCCATGAGGGGATGTATGAGGGTATACGGACCTCAGATGTCGTGTGCACGAAAGCGTACGCAGAGGAAACCTTTTCTCGTGTGAAATGGACCACTCGATAAGTGGAAAAAGCCACTCGATAAGTGGAAAAAGTCACTTTATAGGTGCATAAAGGCACTTGATAAGTGAATGAAGAAGAGGATAAATGAATGTGCTAATATAGGCTAATAAGCTTATATTTAGTTATTTCCTACAATAACTACCCCTAAAGCCTATAAATAGGACCCAAGGGTAAGGCATTCATACTACACTTTCCATGCCATAAGTTTGCAAAAGGCATCTTATGTTCTTCTTCTCCCTTCCATTAAAATCCTCTTCTAAATAATGATTTAGACGGTGAAACTCTGCTTCGATCCTCCGTGACGAAGTATCGACCGTTGTGGCGAATCCGAGGGCAAAGTTCAGAGATTACGGTGCCGCGTACGCAAACGTAAGTCTCTACTTTATTATTCGATCCTAACGTCGTTGTTTTGACAGGATCCTACAATATATGTTAGGTTCAGAGACAGAGTAAGTTGAGGACCCCGCTTTTGAGGATCCCAACCAGGAGGTAGACCTCGCAGATCAGAGTTACGAGAATGCTGAGGTCCTCCCTGCTGAAGACTAGAGAGTTACTACAGTCTTTATTTATTTATTTGTGTTATTATTTTCAGGTGTGTACGATGTTTGATTAATTTGTGTACGGCCATGCTAGGCCTTAATTAATTTGTGTACGCTGTTTGATAGATGGAATAATTGTAATAAATATTTATGCTGCTTTTGAGAACATCACATGCAAGAACTTGGATTGCTACAAAACACTTATTGTGCTTAAGTCAAATAAGAAAGGAAAAACGAACTTCTTCTTTGCTTTAAGCACATGAGGACCCACTCACGTTCTTGCTCCCAAGTACAATGGAAAGCAGTGCATGACAGCTTTTAGTGGTCGATATTTTTTAGTGGTGGCCCATGCAGGTCCATGGTATTCTGCGAAATATTTCAGAAACAGTATAGATATCATTACTAAGCAGATTGTTTACATGACCTTGTACAGGAATGTTTACTTTGTTTCTTTTTCAGCATGGCAGGAAGACTGTACACTCGCAACGGGAAGGGAGCCAACGAAAATGGTGCTCCCGACATCCACGAACTCATGGGTGTCTTGAGAGGAATGCTGGAAATTCAACAGCAGCTGATCCAGCATGGACAACAGCCTACGCAACCTGCCCCACCTCCTCCTCGAGATGAACTTGGAGCCAAGCAATTTCGGGAGCTGAACTCGAAGAGTTTCTCTGGAAGAGAAGGGCCACTGGAAGCTGAAGAATGGGTCCAAAGTACAGAAAACGATCTGAGTCTCTCCCGCATCGACTATAGTGGCTGGGTGGAAGTAGCCAAGAAACAGCTGATCGAAAATGCTCGAAACTGGTGGGATGCTGAAGAAGCATGTTTGGTGAAGCGTATCAATTGGGCCATCTTCTGAGAGAGGTTTGACACCCAGTACTTCCCCAGATCAGTTAAGAGAGAGCTTCAGCAATGTTTCATCAATATAGTCCAAGGCACTCGGACGGTTGACGAATACGAAGCGAAATTTTCGATGCTTAGTCGCTTTGCTCCCCACCTGGTGGAAGATCCCGAAGACTGTGCATACCAGTTTCTCCCGGTCATGGACATGGACATTCAAGCTTTGATGTCTTCGACGAATCCGACTACACATCAGGAAGTGTTGGATGCTGCTAAAAAGCATGAGAACATCATGAAGCGTAACAAGGCGCTTCAAACTGGAGGAAATAGACGTCTACATGAGCCTCCTAGGAACAATCTCTGGCCTACTCAGACTGCACAATACAAGAGGCCAGCTGCTCCTGCCAATAGCCGATCTCAGTTGGTGTGCTTTCACTGCAAGCAAATTAGACATGTCAAGAAGGACTGCCGAGTGTTATTGCACTAATGTTTGATATATGGAGCATCTGGACATGCTACTAGAGACTGCCCTCACCACACCAACAACCCGACTGCTGGACCTTCTGGACCTACTCAACGTGGACCACCTCTGGCTCCACAACATAAGGCTTTTGAACAAGCAAGGCAGAACTAGCCAAGGTGTCAAGCTTTTACTATGACAGCCGCAGAGGATGAGACTGATGATCAAGTTGTAGTTCCCCGTGGTAGCTACTGCACACGTACTAGAGGGGGGGTGAATAGTACTTAAAATAATTAAGAGAGTTATTCCTAACTATTGTGCAATGAACAAACGACAATGCGGAATTAAACAACTATCAACAAGAATTAAACAACGCAAACAAAGTATGTTACTGGGTTCGGATCCACCCAAGTCTCCCCGACTTGTTCCCGGTGATCCTACGTCCCAACCACCCGGATCCCCTCCGGATACTTGAGTTAGCAACCCTAACTCAAGATTTCCACTATGAAGTATTTGTGAACAACCTTCACAAGTCAAATCATACACAAAGTAATTTGTGACTCCCACAACCCAGGATCACAACCGCACTCTCACAACCGAGAGTGAAACTTACAATTCAAATGTGAAATGAAATAAACTCTTACCTTACAAAATCCTATGCCTTGAGTATACTTACCAAATTAGGGAAATGATGGATTTTGAGGAAGAGGATGTCACCAAACCCTAGCTTCAAGAAGATGACCAGCAATGGAAGCCTAGGGTGGAGTATGGTGACTAGAATCAAGCTCTTGGCTTGAGAAGCTCACAATGGAGAGAATCTCTCTTGAGGAAGATGGCTCAAAGAGTGAAGGGAGAGATTCTTGTGAGGGAGAGAGAGCTTTGAATTAGCTTGGGAGAGCTCTTCTCTTAGGTCTGAAATTGCTTGGAAATAGGACCTCTTACCCCCTTTCAAACGAATCAGGATTCTATTTAAAGGGGCAAGAGAAATCGAGTTTGAAAGAATCCCAACGGCTCTATTCTGAAGCAGACTAGTCGGTCAAAGAAGGATCACTGACCGACTAGTTCATCAACTAGTCGGTCGGTGATACAACGTATACCGACTAACGGTAGAACAGCCAAGGAGTCGAAGTACAGGCAAAGACAACTAGTCGGTCTAAGAAGACTTGCCGACCGACTAGTTTCACAACTAGTCGGTCGGTGAATGATCTTTGACCGACTAACGTCGAAATAGAATAGGTTGACTTCAAGATGACTTAGTCGGTTTAAGAACAAATGCTGACCGACTAGTTTCTCAACTAGTCGGTCGGTAAACGTTCTTTGACCGACTAACTCGAAACAGTAGCTCAGGCAGAAAATGACTGTACACAACTAGTCGGTCTAAGAAGGATTACTGACCGACTAAATCGTCATCTAGTCGGTCGGTGACTCTTCTTTGACCGACTAACTGTAGTCATAGAAAGAGCTGAACTAGAGAAGGCAAACTAGTCGGTTTAATTAGAGTTGCCGACCGACTAGATCGTCATCTAGTCGGTTGGTGACTCTTCTTGAACCAACTAACATGCACAAGAAGCTGAGGGAAGAAGCGATAGGCTTCAGGAATGTTTCTAATGGCTTCTATGATAATCCTAGCTCTAAGATATGAGCGAAATGAAGATTATAAAGTAAGTCCTACTCAAGGCTTAACATTCTAATCTATGAAGCTAGAAGACTATGAAATAAACCTTACGAGCCGTCTTCAAAGCTTCAATCTTCATTCCTCTTGACTTCAATATTGCTCCTTGAGCTTCAACGAAGCTCCAGGCACACGATCACGCGTATTGAGAAGTCTTGAGACGTCGCTTTTGATGTACGTGGTATTTTGGCGACGATCTCCATAACTGCGCTCACAAATAAGTTAGTATACATTATTTATGTTTGCTCATCATCCAAAACCAAATCCGGGGAATCATATCACAACATTCTCCCCCTTTTTGGTGATGACAAACCAACATAAATAATAATCAATAATAATGATTCTATAGAAATTTACTTACTCTCCCTGCATTAATGACACGTTAGTTCCATATTCAATAAAATTCATTCGCATCATGCAGATGAGGAAGAAATGAAATATGAACAGCATATTGACATATAGGATCTAAATCCATTTTATATCTTCACTCCCCCTGAATCTAACACATCAAATTAGATTCATGGTAAATTCCTTTGAATTATTAGTTAGCACATTGTCATTATTATATCTTAGGCTTCAGGAATGTTTCTAATGGCTTCTATGATAATCCTAGCTCTAAGATATGGGCGAAATGAAGATTATAAAGTAAGTCCTACTCAAGGCTTAACATTCTAATCTATGAAGCTAGAAGACTATGAAATAAACCTTACGAGCCGTCTTCAAAGCTTCAATCTTCATTCCTCTTGACTTCAATATTGCTCCTTGAGCTTCAACGAAGCTCCAGGCACACGATCACGCGTATTGAGAAGTCTTGAGACGTCGCTTTTGATGTACGTGGTATTTTGGCGACGATCTCCATAACTGCGCTCACAAATAAGTTAGTATACATTATTTATGTTTGCTCATCATCCAAAACCAAATCCGGGGAATCATATCACAACATTCTCCCCCTTTTTGGTGATGACAAACCAACATAAATAATAATCAATAATAATGATTCTATAGAAATTTACTTACTCTCCCTGCATTAATGACACGTTAGTTCCATATTCAATAAAATTCATTCGCATCATGCAGATGAGGAAGAAATGAAATATGAACCGCATATTGACATATAGGATCTAAATCCATTTTATATCTTCACTCCCCCTGAATCTAACACATCAAATTAGATTCATGGTAAATTTCTTTGAATTATTAGTTAGCACATTGTCATTATTATATCTCTCCCCCTTTGGCATTAGCAAAAAGAGCGGGAGGAGGGCAACGATAAAACCAATGGCTAAAAAATAAAGCATTGGAGTCGAAGAATACGACCAAGGTCCAAAATAACACCAATGCAAAATATCAAATGTAAAATACCGAATAAAAGCAAAGCGTGTCAAGGAGACCAAAGTCGAAAATCGGAAACCGAAATCATCAAACCATAGGCGAAATACGAAATACGAAATCATCTAGCCATAAGTGAAACTCGAAAACCGAAATCATAAAATCATCGGCGAAAATCGGAAAACGAAATCACCAAGCCATAGGCGAAAATCGAAATACGAAATCATCAAGCCATGGGCGAAAAACAAAATCCGAAATCATCAAAACTCAAATCAATTTCACTTAATGAGTTTTGGAACATACTCTCCAAAATCAATAGAATGCATGGAAAACAATTCTATGTTTCCATAGAAAGAATTCTATTAAATCCATAAAATTGTCGAACGACGAAATCAACATCAGAGACAAAAATAGTCCGATGTGCATACTAAATGTTGCATGCAAGAATGTTATGCCAAAAAATAGATAGATCATCATATAACAATGGCATACACAAATCTAGCATACCAAATGAAGCAAAATGATACCAATTGTAATATATTCTACCAATGGATACCAATATGAATCAAAAGTATGAACATACTTACAACATTAAGCTCCCCCTACTTTGGTGCATCACTTAAGCACCAACAACTCCAATCGAACGAAAATCCTTGCAAATCACGGAGTTGGTAGGGTTGGTATCTCATGGTGGATTTAACCTAGAGAATATCATTTTGGTATCCAAAAATCCTTTTGGATCCTATGGGTTAGGCAATAAATTTAGCTAGCTAAATTCAAATTAAATGTAACACATACATACCACAATTGCTTTGGTAACCATAAAAATGAAATTAAACTTATGGTACCAAGCAATGAAGGGTCAAAGGGAACTAACCCTTCGGAAACCAAGTCCAAGAGGAACTTGATTTCCCAACATAATCATCATTCAAAATAACATCATTAATAAACGATTTCACATACAAATTCTTATTGTGCATGCTTGTGTTCTTTGGACCCCAAATGGTGTATGTCTTGGGAGTCCTAATCCTATTGGGAACATGCATATGTTGTTGATTTCTATGTGATGCATGTCGTGGGTAAGCATATGGCATGCGATGCAAAGGTGCATGCCGATAATTATTCATATGAGAATGAGGATGAACATATGAATGTGGAGGAACACGTGCATGAGTGTGTCTCACATGGTGTGCACGTGCTCGTGGGTGCGGAGCATAAAAATCATCATTTGTGCTAACGTGTGGGGTAGGATATATGTTCCTACGTGTAGGGATTTTCAAGGTCCCTTAGAGCTAATTTATTGCTATCCGTCCTAAGTAAAACAGCGGAAGAAATAATTTATTAAACTATTTAATAAATAAAGCCCTAAGGAAAAATTCCCTAAGCCAGGAAATCTACTGACTCGAGTTGGGTCCGACCAACTCGAGAAAGTTCTAACTACTAATTAAACTAATTGCATATATAATTGACTCACCCGGAATCTTGCCCTGGAGCAGGCAAGATGTTCCGCACTGTCTTGCGCTCATTGATCTGAGCCGTCTTCCGAGCCGTGTTGCGTCGCTCCTCGCCGCAGACTGGATCAGCTCCCGTTGCGCACTTCCGAGCCGTGTTGCGTCGCTCCTCGCCGCAGACTGGATCAGCTCCCGTAGCGCACCTTGCCCCCGAAGCCATCACAAGCCGTAGAAGATTTCACTTGAGTAAACCCGCGTCGTAGACTTTCGAATCAGATTCGGACCTCCTCGTTGTCTTGCTAGGACTCGGTTGGAGGACAGGAAAATTTATAGAGGAAGAGAATAAATTTAGTCTAGATTAAGTTTGCTCAAAATATTTGTGAGCTCCTTAATCAGAGACTTGGTGCAAGAAACAAAGAAGGGAGAGCCCACCTATTTATATAGGAGGCCGGCTCCCCTTCTTTTGTCATGAGCAATGTGGGACTAATGTTAGGAAGAGGGATATGGATTAACTCAATTTTGGTTAGTGTAGCTTACACAAAGCCTTAACCTTCAACCAATTAATCCTCACTCATCGTTGAGCTCTAGAGATGATACAAGTTATCATTTCGAAGAGCTAGTGATGGTGAACGCGTAGGAACAAACGGCGACGAGATCCGAGTTCGTTTGACCCTTCAAACAATTGCTCAAAGTTAAGCAAAAACCCAAATTTCGTAGCCGTCAAGGGTTTCAACAAAAAACCCTAAAATAACTTAAGTGGCGGGCGACCCGCTAAGCTTAGCGGGCGCGTCCGCCTAAGGCTTACTGGGTGCGCCCGCTAGGGCACACCCGCGCGGGCTCAGCCCGCTGTCACCAGCGGGCGGGCCCGCTGGGTGCAGCGGGCGGCGCCCGCTGCGCCCAGCGGGCTGCGCCCGCTGCGCCCAGCGGGCGGGCCCGCTGCAACAGCGGGCCGCGCCCGCTGCACCCAGCGGGCAGGCCCGCTGGGTCAGCGGGCCCCGCCCGTTTTGCTAAGTGGGTTTTATCCCACTTCCCGTTTCGCCTTTCTCGCGTTTCTGGGCTCATCCGAGCTCTGATTCCTACACGGTTTGATCCTCTGGATTCCATACGAAATTTCCTCCATTCCCAAATGCTCCAATTTCACAACCAACTTGTGAATTTAATATTCTCTTTACATCTAATGATATCCTCTATACATTCCATCTGTTACTACAACGTGAGTGTTACTCGGTGTGAGGCCCTACAGCCTGACCCTTACTACAGGCCGAGACTCGAAGTCTCAAGACGACAGTGGCCACTAGCAGTAGGTGTCGTCCCTGTTTGGGGATCATCGATTACGTGATAGGTTCGTTTAAGCAAAAGTGCCTGACGAAATCACTCTGACTGTGACTGTGATAATTTCCGCAGTTTTAGTCCCTTCGTCATGACTATGTCACTCGGCTAGTCTAGGGTATGGTACACTATCAACCCTGTTGGCTAGGAGTGGTCGGTATACATCGGTCTCTGGTACATACAGGTTGTACAAGTTACAACATACCTTGGCCAAGGTTTTACCGAGAGCCGTACAGACCTGTGACACTAACTTCCCATTAACGGAAGAGACGAATCCTCTGTTGATCACTACTTAGCTCATATGTTTCGAGTGTCACCCAGCCTAAGATCTTTCATCAGGCCTAGCCTCGAAGTTAGATCTTTAGACCTAAGTGACACTGTCCACACATAGCTTCATACAATGATCTCAAGTCCTAAGGACCAACTTACCTATTATCACTTAGAGTTATTAATGATAGTTTAGTTAATGTGTATCCATTTAATAACTCCATGTTTGGGTCGTTCAGTGAACTCAGCTTTTACTGAGCACCTGCGTCCTGTTTCCGACTTTACCAAGTCGCTTGGTTATGAGACCAACCAGACAGGGACGCAATGGTCTGTCTGATGTGTTGATATCCCCTTTCTCGACACATCTATGACCATGAACACTTTTAGGATTCAAGCTATTAGAGGTCAGACATTTCCCATAATCGTAATCTACATTTCGAAACATGTGTGACCTAACTATGAATCCAAGGGAAAAATCTGAGTAATGAACAACTCAGATAATACTTTACCAGAAAGAATACTTTCATTTATTGAACAAGATGTTTCATCAAGATAAATAGCCACGAGGGCATACATTTCTCTACATCTCCCACTTGCACTCAGGCCTATTTATTTTGGTATCTCATACCATATTTACACGCCAGTTTTTCTAAACGATCACGTGCCAGCACCTTAGTGAATGGATCTGCTATGTTGTCTTCTGAAGAGACTCTAAGGAGTTCTATATCTTTCCTCTGCTCTATCTCCCGAATCAGGTGATACTTGCGAAGAATATGTCTGGATCTCTTGTGGAATCTAGGTTCTTGAACCAGGCTGATGGCTGCATTGTTGTCGCAATACAACGGTATTGGACTTTCAACGGCAGGAACCATCCCGAGCTGGTTAATGAACTTCTTCATCCAGACTGCTTCCTTTGCTGCATCGTTGGCCGCTATGTATTCGGCTTCCATTGTGGAGTCTACAATAGTGACTTGTTTGGAACTCCTCCAACTGACTGCTCCTCCGTTGAGAGTGAAAACATATCCTGAGATCGATTTGCTATCATCCATGTCACTTTGAAAGCTTGAATCTGTGAACCCTTCAACATTCAGGTGTTCACTTCCATAGACCAAGACCAAGTCTTTAGTTCTTCTTAAGTACTTAAGAATTGTCTTGACTGCTTTCCAGTGTTCTTCTCCCGGGTTAGACTGATATCGGCTTACTACACCTAGTGCATAAGCGACATCGGGTCTGGTACAAATCATGGAGTACATGATAGATCCCACAGCAGAAGCATATGGGATCTTGGTCATCTTAGCCCTTTCCAAGTCGGTTTGCGGAGACATCTTCTTGGTGAGGGCTATCCCATGATTGGCTGGCAATGAACCACCCTTACTGTTTTCCATGTTAAAACGTTTTAACACGGTTTCAATGTACCTTGTTTGGGAGAGTCCTAGCATCCGTTTAGATCTATCTCTATGGATCTTCACACCCAGTATGTAGGATGCTTCTCCCAAGTCCTTCATGGAGAAATTGGTTGATAGCCATTTTTTAACAGACTTTAACATCTCTATGTCGTTGCCTATTATGAGAATGTCATCTACGTATAGTACTAGGATGACTATAGAATTCTTATTACTGGTTCTTTTGTAGATGCATGGGTCATCCTCATTTCTGACAAAACCAAACTCTTTGACTGTTTTGTCGAAACGGATGTTCCAACTTCTTGATGCTTGCTTGAGTCCATAGATGGACCTGTGCAGTTTGCACGCCTTTCCATTGCTCCCACTGACTTCGAAACCCTCTGGCTGGGTCATGTAAATCTGCTCTTCCAAATCGCCGTTTAGGAAGGCAGTCTTCACATCCATTTGCCAGATTTCGTAGTCGTAGTAGGCAGCAATAGCGAGCACTATCCGAATAGACTTGTGCATGGCTACTGGTGAAAAGGTTTCGTCATAATCTATTCCTAGAATTTGACGATATCCTTTTGCAACCAGTCTAGCCTTGTACGTTTCTACTTTTCCATCTGCTCCAATCTTCTTCTTGAAGATCCATTTGCAGCCTATGGGAACATTTCCCTTGGGCACGTTTTCTAAGGTCCATACCTTATTTACGTGCATGGAATCTATTTCGGATTTCATTGCATCTAGCCATTTGTCAGAGTCTATACTCTTTATGGCTTCCTGGAAGTTAATAGGGTCATCATCAATTATGATGCTATCCTCAATTCCCCCGTCTACGAGAAAACCGTAGTATCTTTCGGGTGCTCGAGGAATCCTACTTGACTTCCTACTGACTGGTTGGGAGATGTCAAGTTCTGACTCTCCCACTGGTTCCGACACTTGTTGCTGTGTGGGTACTTCCTCCGAACATTCATTCAAATCAATTACCTTGCCAGTGGATTCCTTCACAAGGAATTCTTTTTCTAGAAAGGTGGCATGTCTAGAGACAACAATCTTTTGTTGTTCTGGATGGTAAAAGACATAACCTAACGAATGTCTTGGGTACCCTATAAATTTACACAGTATAGATCTGTCTTCCAGTTTGTCTGGATTTTGCCTTTTGACATAAGCAGGACAACCCCATACCTTCAAGTGATTGAGGCTGGGTTTCTTCCCTGTCCATATCTGATACGGAGTCAAATGCACAGACCTTGACGGAACTTTATTTAGAATGTATATAGCAGTTTCCAGGGCATAGCCCCAGAGGGAAGTAGTTAACTCAGCCTCACTTATCATAGACCGAACCATGTCTAACAAGGTTCGGTTTCTCCTTTCCGAAACACCATTATGTTGAGGTGTGTAAGGAGGAGTGATCTGAGAGAGGATCCCATTCTCTTTTAAGTAAGTGAGGAATTCATGGCTTAAGTATTCTCCTCCTCGATCGGATCGAAGAATCTTAATACCTTTCCCAGTCTGTTTTTCGACTTCGGCACGATACTCCTTGAATCGCTCAAACGTTTCGGACTTGTGTTTCATCAAGAACACATGTCCAAATCTTGAGTGGTCGTCAGTAAACGTGACGAAATATGAAAATCCACCTTTGGCTAACGTAGACATGGGTCCACATACATCGGAATGTACTAGACCCAAGAGTTCGATAACTCTTTCCCCTTGACTGGCAAAAGGAGTTTTGGCCATCTTACCTTTGAGGCAAGACTCGCAAGTGTCGAATGACTCATAATTCGAGAGGCCCAAGAGCCCCTCTTTATGTAACTTGCTAAGTCTCTTCTCTCCGATATGGCCTAGTCTACAATGCCAAAGATAGGTTTCATTAAAAACAGATTCTTTACGTTTTCTAGTATTAACGTTTAATACCACCTCATTGCTTAAAGTGTATATCCCATTGCTGAGTGTCCCAAATCCTAGCAACTTACCATCAAGGGCAATGTTCATGACATTTCCGCTGATAGTAAAATTATAACCATCTTTAGCCAAAGCTGAGACAGATATAATATTGCATAGGAAATTTGGGATATAGTAACATTGCTTCAAAAGCAAGTTAGCTCCACCAGCTAATGTGTGTCTAAGATCTCCTATGGCTACAACATCAACATTTGCTGCGTTTCCGACTTGGAGAATTATCTCATTCTTTACAAGTTTTCTACTGATTCTCAATCCTTGTAACTGGTTACAAATGTGAGAACCTGCACCGGTGTCTAACACCCATGCAGTAGAATTAACTGAAAGAACTACACTTTGCATTTTAGAGGTTAAGGTATAGACTTCCCTTAATTTTTCCCTTTCTGCTATAGACTTCTTAAACCAGCCACTATTCATATTAAAACCAGTTAATAAGTTCTCATCTCGGATATTATTAATTTTACTCATCATGCTGCAAAGATTAGAACTCCTAATTAGCATGTGTTCAAAATATTTTTAAATATAATTAGAATGGATTTTTGTCCAATTATACTCTCCCATTAATAAACAGATCGTTTTTCTCCAAAACATGATTAAAATTAAATGGGAGCAGGAATCCAACAACCTTGAGTCGCCCGACCTTGAGTGTAGCTCAACAAGTCGTTCGACTCGGCTGTAGGTAGACGAACTCTTTGTCGATCATATCAAAATATGACTCCCTATTCGATTTTACCCCTAGTCATTTGTGATCAAGAGTGTGCTCAACCGGATCACAATGCTAGCCTAGTCGGACCCTTGTTTTCGTGTCAAGCCTGACTTGCCCCTTTGCTCGGTGTATGCACGACACGTCGGTTTGGGTCAGAGCTTAAGACTACATTCTTGGTTAGACTTGCGCCGATGCTCTAGGGATGAGCCAACGGTTTCAGTCAGGTTAAGATGTCAATCAAGAAATCGGTTTCTATAAGGTTGACCTGTTACGGCTTGAGTGTGCTCAACAACCGAAACATGTTCCTTACAGTTGCCAACTCCTAAAACAAGGAGGGCTACGATTTATCTTGAATAAGATTATTATCGTATTAGACTTAGGTATAGTCGATGGACTTACATAGTTATGAATCGACACCTTGCGGTCCAGCGGACGCGGCCAGGGAATTGACTAAGCCAGGACCACTTGTTACCCAGTCTAGCTAGGTTGGTCCAAAAACTTTAGCCAAGCACATTGACCGACATCATGATCCATTGAAGGTGTTGTCATCATTTCTATGTTCGTTCAACAACTAAATGTTTTTTAAATTACAACTAGTTATTCCTTATCAACTAGTGGATCCCTAAAATTCAAAATTTTATGGGTTTGTTAGACGATTTTTATTAAGTCCTTATCATCTATAAGGATTCAAAAGTATATGCTGCTACCCTAATCGCCCAATAGGCAATTTAAACAATTTAAAAATCATAGCAGTGTCTCAAAATTATCACATAAGGTTTGAGGGAAGTTAATGGCTAACCTAATCGTCCATTAGGTAATTTTAAACAATTTAAAATCATTAAGCATGGTGTTAAAAATTTATCACATAAAGTTTAAGAGTCAATTAATGGCTAACCTAACAAGTTTTTCTTGTGGCATCAAAATAAAACAAGAATGCGCCATTAAACTAATTATCACATAATTAAAACATGCAGATAAAAAGTAGTATAGAACAGAGTAGATCTGGCTCTGATACCACTGTAGGGATTTTCAAGGTCCCTTAGAGCTAATTTATTGCTATCCGTCCTAAGTCGGACGAACAAAATAAATAAAACAGCGGAAGAAATAATTTATTAAACTATTTAATAAATAAAGCCCTAAGGAAAAATTCCCTAAGCCAGGAAATCTACTGACTCGAGTTGGGTCCGACCAACTCGAGAAAGTTCTAACTACTAATTAAACTAATTGCATATATAATTGACTCACCCGGAATCTTGCCCTGGAGCAGGCAAGATGTTCCGCACCGTCTTGCGCTCATTGATCTGAGCCGTCTTCCGAGCCGTGTTGCGTCGCTCCTCGCCGCAGACTGGATCAGCTCCCGTTGCGCACTTCCGAGCCGTGTTGCGTCGCTCCTCGCCGCAGACTGGATCAGCTCCCGTAGCGCACCTTGCCCCCGAAGCCATCACAAGCCGTAGAAGATTTCACTTGAGTAAACCCGCGTCGTAGACTTCCGAATCAGATTCGGACCTCCTCGTTGTCTTGCTAGGACTCGGTTGGAGGACAGGAAAATTTATAGAGGAAGAGAATAAATTTAGTCTAGATTAAGTTTGCTCAAAATATTTGTGAGCTCCTTAATCAGAGACTTGGTGCAAGAAACAAAGAAGGGAGAGCCCACCTATTTATATAGGAGGCCGGCTCCCCTTCTTTTGTCATGAGCAATGTGGGACTAATGTTAGGAAGAGGGATATGGATTAACTCAATTTTGGTTAGTGTAGCTTACACAAAGCCTTAACCTTCAACCAAGTAATCCTCACTCATCGTTGAGCTCTAGAGATGATACAAGTTATCATTTCGAAGAGCTAGTGATGGTGAACGCGTAGGAACAAACGGCGACGAGATCCGAGTTCGTTTGACCCTTCAAACAATTGCTCAAAGTTGAGCAAAAACCCAAATTTCGTAGCCGTCAAGGGTTTCAACAAAAAAACCCTAAAATAACTTAAGTGGCGGGCGACCCGCTAAGCTTAGCGGGCGCGCCCGCCTAAGGCTTACTGGGTGCGCCCGCTAGGGCACACCCGCGCGGGCTCAGCCCGCTGTCACCAGCGGGCTGCGCCCGCTGCACCCAGCGGGCGGGCCCGCTGGGTCAGCGGGCCCCGCCCGTTTTGCTAAGTGGGTTTTATCCCACTTCCCGTTTCGCCTTTCTCGCGTTTCTGGGCTCATCCGAGCTCCGATTCCTACACGGTTTGATCCTCTGGATTCCATACGAAATTTCCTCCATTCCCAAATGCTCCAATTTCACAACCAACTTGTGAATTTAATATTCTCTTTACATCTAATGATATCCTCTATACATTCCATCTGTTACTACAACGTGAGTGTTACTCGGTGTGAGACCCTACAGCCTGACCCTTACTACAGGCCGAGACTCGAAGTCTCAAGACGACAGTGGCCACTAGCAGTAGGTGTCGTCCCTGTTTGGGGATCATCGATTACGTGATAGGTTCGTTTAAGCAAAAGTGCCTGACGAAATCACTCTGACTGTGACTGTGATAATTTCCGCAGTTTTAGTCCCTTCGTCATGACTATGTCACTCGGCTAGTCTAGGGTATGGTACACTATCAACCCTGTTGGCTAGGAGTGGTCGGTATACATCGGTCTCTGGTACATACAGGTTGTACAAGTTACAACATACCTTGGCCAAGGTTTTACCGAGAGCCGTACAGACCTGTGACACTAACTTCCCATTAACGGAAGAGACGAATCCTCTGTTGATCACTACTTAGCTCATATGTTTCGAGTGTCACCCAGCCTAAGATCTTTCATCAGGCCTAGCCTCGAAGTTAGATCTTTAGACCTAAGTGACACTGTCCACACATAGCTTCATACAATGATCTCAAGTCCTAAGGACCAACTTACCTATTATCACTTAGAGTTATTAATGATAGTTTAGTTAATGTGTATCCATTTAATAACTCCCTGTTTGGGTCGTTCAGTGAACTCAGCTTTTACTGAGCACCTGCGTCCTGTTTCCGACTTTACCAAGTCGCTTGGTTATGAGACCAACCAGACAGGGACGCAATGGTCTGTCTGATGTGTTGATATCCCCTTTCTCGACACATCTATGACCATGAACACTTTTAGGATTCAAGCTATTAGAGGTCAGACATTTCCCATAATCGTAATCTACATTTCGAAACATGTGTGACCTAACTATGAATCCAAGGGAAAAATCTGAGTAATGAACAACTCAGATAATACTTTACCAGAAAGAATACTTTCATTTATTGAACAAGATGTTTCATCAAGATAAATAGCCACGAGGGCATACATTTCTCTACACTACGTGGCATGGTATACATGAAAGCATGACCCTTCTTTGGAGGTCCACCCAAAGTGGGTTTCTTTCCAAATGGGGGCGTGTTCCTAGCGGAAGCACCATTGGTAGAAGATCTACCCATGACGTGTTTACTTCCACTAGTAGAAGCATCGGAAGATGGCCTAACAAAGGTGGCGGACGATTTGGATGACTCCCCCATCTTATACCCCAAACCAATGTGATGATTGGCCGGAGGTAAGTCATTTAGGATATCATCCAACTTGCCCTTACCTTTGTTGAATTCATGAATTCGGCCCAATGTGCTCTCATGCTTCTTGGTGAGAGAATGCAAAGAAGCATCCAAAGTGGACACTTGCGATGCGAGTGCACAAACACGTGACTTGAGATTTTTATTCTCAATACTCAAAGTTGAGATTTGAGACGTCAAATCCGCTATCACATGTTCATCCGAATCTTCGATATGAACATGCTCAAGTTGAGACTTGAGATTTTCAATCTCATTTCTCAACCCATCAACAACGGTGTCGTTGTTGACAATGAAAGGCTTAGGCGAGTTTTTAAGACTATCTAATTCATTTTTAGTCTTCATAAACTTAGTAGCCATATTAGAAAACTTATTCCATAGTTGTTCATTGGCTATTCTAAGTTCATCATTGGTTACCTCTTCGCCTTCATCCTCACTTCCATCCTCGCTTTCATCGGAGGAAGTCTCTTCATCACAATCCTCTTTTCCCATGAAGCACGTGTGTGCAATCTCCACTCTTTCATCGTCCGATTCTCCACTTGAGGAGTCGGAGTCGGTGAAAGTGCCGACAAGCCCTTTCTTGTGCTTTCTTGACTTGTCGAGCTTGGATCCCTTCCATTTTCCCTTGTGTTTGTAGAGAGGACAATCCGGCTTGATATGTCCTGGCTTGTTGCATTTGTAACACACGGGAGTAGAAACATTAGTCGAAATAAATTTAGATTTACGATTCAACTTACCTTGTCGGAAGAATCGGATGAATTTCTTTGCCATATTGGCCAATGCTTCCATGTCCAATTCTTCGTCCTCTTCTTCTTCCGAATCTTCATCATCGGTAGATGGAGCGGCCTTGAATGCAATTGCCTTTTTCTTTGGCTCGTCTTGCTTCAAGTACGCCTTCATCTTTTCCCTCATCCGGATCTTACTATCCTTGCGTACCTCATAAGACAACAAGGTACCCATTAGTTGTACGACGGTATATTTATTCATGTCATTACCTTCCTCGATGGCGAAGGTACGCTTCTCCCAACAAGAAGGAAGTCCATCGATTATCTTCGAGACTTTCTCCTTTTGGGTGTAGGTCTTCCCAAGAGCTTCCAAGTCGTTTGATATATCCACGAAGCGAGCGTAATAATCTTTCATGGTTTCGCCCTGCTCCATATGAAACAACTCAAATTCTTTATTAGCAACGACGAGTTTAGAATCTTTTACCGTACTCGATCCTTCGTGCAATATGAGGAGTTGGTTCCATATTTGATATGCACTCTTACATGTGCATATCTTGTTGAAGTCCTCGGGCTCCAACGCACAATTCAAGGCATTCATTGCCTTGGCATTGGCTACTTCCGCGGCGACCTCCGCGGGGGTCCACTTCGTGAAATCTTCTTCGGAAGGCTCGACATACTCCATCATGGTGGCTCTCCATAGTGAAGCGCTCCGGAGGAAATTTGCATCCGGCATTTCCAGTACCCATAGTTGGTACAGTTGAAGTGTGGAGGCCTGACGGAGGATAGTCCTTCCATGACAGAAGAAGCTCCATCGCGGTTCTTGAAGACGTTGTAGTCGTTGTTCGTCATAGCTTTGAACTTGTAGCTTTAACCTTGGCTCTGATACCAATTGTAGTGCCCCGTGGTAGCTACTGCACACGTACTAGAGGGGGGGTGAATAGTACTTAAAATAATTAAGAGAGTTATTCCTAACTATTGTGCAATGAACAAACGACAATGCAGAATTAAACAACTATCAACAAGAATTAAAAAACGCAAACAAAGTATGTTACTGGGTTCGGATCCACCCAAGTCTCCCCGACTTGTTCCCGGTGATCCTACGTCCCAACCACCCGGATCCCCTCCGGATACTTGAGTTAGCAACCCTAACTCAAGATTTCCACTATGAAGTACTTGTGAACAACCTTCACAAGTCAAATCATACACAAAGTAATTTGTGACTCCCACAACCCGGGATCACAACCGCACTCTCACAACCGAGAGTGAAACTTACAATTCAAATGTGAAATGAAATAAACTCTTACCTTACAAAATCCTATGCCTTGAGTATACTTACCAAATTAGGGGAATGATGGATTTTGAGGAAGAGGATGTCACCAAATCCTAGCTTCAAGAAGATGACCAGCAATGGAAGCCTAGGGTGGAGTATGGTGACTAGAATCAAGCTCTTGGCTTGAGAAGCTCACAATGGAGAGAATCTCTCTTGAGGAAGATGGCTCAAAGAGTGAAGGGAGAGATTCTTGTGAGGGAGAGAGAGCTTTGAATTAGCTTGGGAGAGCTCTTCTCTTAGGTCTGAAATTGCTTGTAAATAGGACCTCTTACCCCCTTTCAAACGAATCAGGATTCTATTTAAAGGGGCAAGAGAAATCCAGTTTGAAAGAATCCCAACGGCTCTATTCTGAAGCAGACTAGTCGATCAAAGAAGGATCACTGACCGACTAGTTCATCAACTAGTCGGTCGGTGATACAACGTATACCGACTAACGGTAGAACAGCCAAGGAGTCGAAGTACAGGCAAAGACAACTAGTCGGTCTAAGAAGACTTGCCGACCGACTAGTTTCACAACTAGTCGGTCGGTGAATGATCTTTGACCGACTAACGTCGAAATAGAATAGGTTGACTTCAAGATGACTTAGTCGATTTAAGAACAAATGCTGACCGACTAGTTTCTCAACTAGTCGGTCGGTAAACGTTCTTTGACCGACTAACTCGAAACAGTAGCTCAGGCAGAAAATGACTGTACACAACTAGTCGGTCTAAGAAGGATTACTGACCGACTAAATCGTCATCTAGTCGGTCGGTGACTCTTCTTTGACCGACTAACTGTAGTCATAGAAAGAGCTGAACTAGAGAAGGCAAACTAGTCGGTTTAAGTAGAGTTGCCGACCGACTAGATCGTCATCTAGTCGGTTGGTGACTCTTCTTGAACCAACTAACATGCACAAGAAGCCGAGGGAAGAAGCGATAGGCTTCAGGAATGTTTCTAATGGCTTCTATGATAATCCTAGCTCTAAGATATGAGCGAAATGAAGATTATAAAGTAAGTCCTACTCAAGGCTTAACATTCTAATCTATGAAGCTAGAAGACTATGAAATAAACCTTACGAGCCGTCTTCAAAGCTTCAATCTTCATTCCTCTTGACTTCAATATTGGTCCTTGAGCTTCAACGAAGCTCCAGGCACACGATCACGCGTATTGAGAAGTCTTGAGACGTCGCTTTTGATGTACGTGGTATTTTGGCGACGATCTCCATAACTGCGCTCACAAATAAGTTAGTATACATTATTTATGTTTGCTCATCATCCAAAACCAAATCCGGGGAATCATATCACAACACAAGTGATCTCAGGTAATACCTAAACCCTTCTTTTATAATGTCTACGGTATATATATGTGTTTGTTTGTTTACCCTTAAGCTAAGATATGTTCCTATGTCCTAGGTGTTACCTTAGTAGCCTCTTATCCGGCCATATTTCTTTTTGATTTTGGAGCATCACATTGCTTCATATCCCAAGGATTCATGAGAAGCATTCTATTCATATTGACTCTCTACCTAATTGCTGGAGCATCACCACCGGGAGTGGAGTAGTTAAAACTTCTAGTAGCTGTCGATCTTGCCTTATAGTGATCTGTGGGCACGCGCTCTTTGCAGACTTTATGATAGTCGACATGCCAAACTTTGATGCAATATTCGACATGGATTGGTTAGGAAATTTCTACTCTATCATCGACTGCCACAAAAAGAAGGTAGTGTTCGAAATCCCTGACCATCCGGTGTTTGAATTCGCTAGCAGAGACCGTTCACTTGGACCTATTAAGTTTCAGGCCAAGTCGAACGAAGTGATCATTGCATCAATGTTAGTCGAGCCTCAAAAGCCTAGAATGGTTCGAGACTTTGAAGACGTATTCCCTGAAGACAGTTCAGGATTACCGCTTGTTCGAGCTCTGGGATTCACCATTACCCTGCTGCCAAACACTCAAACTATTTCTAAGGCACCTTATCGCATGGCTCCTACCGAACCAAAAGAACTTCGGAAACAACTCGACGATCTGTTGCAAAAGGGATTGATACATCCCAGCGTATCTCCTTGGGGTGCGCCAGTTCTTTTGGTCAAGAAGAAGGATGAGTCAAGAAGAATGTGTGTGGATTATCAAGAACTAAACAAGGTTACCATTAAGAACAAGTATCCACTGCCGCATATTGACGACATTTTTGACCAAATTGGTGGATCACGAGTCTTCTCCAAACTGGATCTCCGAAGTGGTTATCATCAAGTAAAGGTCTGAAGTGAAGACATCTCGAAGAAGACATTCCAGAGCAAGTATGAACATTATGAATTCGTAGTTATGCCATTCGGTGTGACCAACGCTCCAGCTGTATTCATGAACCTTATGAACATGATTTTCTATGAGTTCCTGGATAAGTTTGTAGTGATCTACATCGATAACATCCTGGTCTACTCGATGAATGAAGAAGAACATCTTAAGCATCTGTAGATTGTATTGGAGACCCTGCGACATCATCAGTTATAGCCAAGTACAAAAAGTGTGAATTCTGGTTAGACCGAGTCACCTTTCTTGGGTATGTGGTATCAGGAGACGGTATTTCTGTCGACTCGGAGAAGGTTACTTCAGGTAGAAATTGGCCAACTCCTTGGTCCACTTTAGATATTCGAAGTTTTCTCAGATTGGCTGGCTATTACCGTCGATTCATCAAGGACTTTTCCAAGATTACTGAGCCTATGATTCGCTTGATGAGGAAGGATATTAAGTTCATCTGGTCTGAGGCTTATGAGAAAGCGTTTGAAGAATTGAAGATGAATCTGACGTCTGCACCAGTGCTAGCTATACTAGATAGAACTGGGGGATTTGAAGTTTTCTGTGACGCATCAGGCAAGGGTTTTGGATGTGTCTTATACCAGCATGGTCAAGTGGTTGCGTATGCATCCCGACAACTAAAGGCCCATGAGAAGAATTATCCAACCCAAGACTTAGAATTAGCTACTGAGATTTTTTGCTCTGAAGATTTGGAGGCACTTCCAATTCAGTGAGCAAGTAAAGATTTACACCGACTACAAGAGTCTGAAGTACATCGTCACCCAGAAAGAGCTCAATATAAGGAAACGTAGATTGTTAGAACTCATTGCTGATTATGACATCTGTTGGATCTAGATCTAAGCCTAGAAGGGGGGTGAATAGGCTTGTAAAAATTCTCGTGCAGCCCACGAGAAATCACACGCAGTTATAATCACATGCAGGGTAAAAAATAAACAATCACAGATGCACAACAGATTTACACTGGTTCGGTCGTACCCACGACCTACGTCCAGGTCCAAAAACAAATACTATATTAGAAATGTTACCTAGTACAACATATAGCTAGAGCGCCCACTCTACACTTGCCTGGCTCTCAGTACATGCACTCATCAAAGTGCTCAACAAAACTAATCATAGTAATGCTCTTACTTGGCTAGTCCCAACTAGTCAAGTCCCTTTTGTCTAGCACCCACCAGACAAGACCTCAAAAGAATAAAAAAGCGGTAAATTTTCCCCTACAGAGATCGTTACTACTACACACAAATAATAGTAAAAGTGTTTAGAGAATCTCAATGGATAGGCGTAGTCGTCTCTGTCAATCGACACGGGCCAGCTCTCGTTTAGCAAGATGTAGATGTCTCGTCACATCTGTAACTTAAGTTGTCGCTCTCTCTTGACTCCTCTTTGAATATTGCGAACTTATCTTGATAATGCAGTAGCAGTGCGTGACCTGAACCCCGTAGTGCGTGGACAGAACCCTGCAGTGCGCGGGCAGTCCCTCGCAGTGTGCATGCGTACCCCTTGTTTGCTCTAGCAGTCCACGTACAGACCCCTCCTTGATGCTTTAGCAGCATCCTCTTGGTGCTTGGGTGCTGCAGCTTGTGGCTATGGTTTTTCCTCTTCAATGGCAACATGTGGCAATGGTGGTTGAAGCTTTGTAGGTTACGGCTAGGGAGATCTCTTTGGTGTATTGTGCAAGGTGAAGGTGATGCTTTGGCCTTGGAAAGATGATATGAGATTAGGACTTGTGCCTAGAGGAAGTTGATAGCTTGGGATACTCTTTGGCCTTGGTAGAAGCTTGCGATAATGGAATATTCTTAGGAGAAGCTTGCGGCAATGCCAGGGTTGGGATGTAACTTGCGGCAAGGGGATCTTCAAGGATGTTGCGGCCTTGATGTGTGCTTGGCTATGTAGTTGCGCAAGGATATGTGGAGAGTAACTTGGAGATGTAGCTTGCGTCCAAGGGCTTGGAGGAGATGAAGAACTTTGGCCTAGGAGATGATGAAATATATGAAGCTATTCAGAATACAACTTATGCTAAAATAAATATCACTGATTTAACATAGAGATTAAAATCAGAAAAATATCACCATTTTGTAGAGCGCTGAGTTGTGATTATCCTGGCGCAAACGGTTCGTCGATCCGAGCTCTGTGGAGAAAGTTATGCACTTTTTAGCGTCGTCCGTCGAGCTCCTTGCAAAGTTGTGGCCATGAAGCTTTCCTCTAGGGTTGTAGCCGAATTTCTTTGGTTGTCTCTATCTCAAAATCTCTCTCTTTGAATATGAGTTTATATAGGAGAGAATGGGATATGATAGAATCAATTAGAATCCCATATTTGATGGAGATGGGAAGAAATCCTAATTTGATTAGGATTTGAATGAATCTTTTTGGATATGGAGTTTGAATATGAATGGCTATGGAATTCAATTTGTGTAGCTATAGGATTTGAATTAGATCTCATTTAATCACCTTTGATTTGCATGAGATTCTCCATATCTCTCCATCTTTGACCAAGTCTCTAATTTGCATGGCATTAGGATTTGGATGCAAATAGGAAATGAGATTTGATATAATCTTTAATTGATTTGAATCAATCAAAAGGAGATTTTAAAAAGATACTCTATATCTCTCCATATAGGAATAGGATTTGAATGGAAATGAGGATAAGAATCAATCTTAAATTGATTTGAATAAGATCCTCTCCAATTTGACTTGGTCCAATATTTGTAGCTGTAGTCACCATCTCTTTGATCAAGTCCAAGTTGTTATATGAATAGCAATTTCACCATCTTCCAATTTGCTTTATGAATAGCAATTTCTCCATCAATTGACTTGATCATCACTTTGAAGATTTACAAGCGTGACACTCCTAAAAACACTCAGCACACATATTAGAACGTTCACACACGTTTGTTATCATCAAACACGAGGTCATCGATCGTTGAATCCAACACACGTTGTATCCAATAATATCCCCCTTTTGATGATGACAAACGATTATAAGATTTGCACTAACGCTCCAAATAATACATCGTGACACGTGTGTGTGAAGTGTGATAATGGAAGGATGTATGCAACAATTTTCCACTTGATGTACAAGCATACATGCATGCAATAATGCAATGACAATGTGAAACAAATAAGCTTGGTATGCTCCCCTTATTTTCAAGCTTCCCCTTGAACATATATTCACACATTCAATTATTCATTAATGCTCCCCCTTAAAAAAAACACACACACATAATCACACATATAAGCATTAATGCATGCACCAAATCTTCAATATTTTCTCCCCCTTTTGTTATCATCAAAAGTGTATACACGAAGTCTAGTTCATGTCACATGCAAAAATAAATCATTATAAATTACAACTAGCACTTGCACGGCACTTTTCTTAAGATAAGCACGTCAAATTCAATGAAAATAGTAGCGTAGACTTCTACACCATCGTGTAAGTGTGATGATTAAATAATTGAAGTACAAAGGGAGAAACTCTCATAGAAATCAACCAAAACCAATCCACATTTTCCAATAAACATGAAATCACCAGGATTGATTTTTCCCACCTCATTAAAATGAGTTCAAGATACCACACCCCAAAAACATAACTATAAGGACTCTTAGATGTGGGGGTGGCATTGCTTGATGAGTAAACTACACCAACGTTAAAGATTACCCATATAGCATATGTTGGATACTCGTGAGTAGTATACTTGCCATGAATTGTATCCATTTTACATACAGAGCAATATTCATTCTTTTCATTTTTCTTGTTTCATTTTCAATTCTTTTGTGATCAATTTTTATCCATGGAAAATACACATCATATCCCTCAGATTTATCAGTTATTTTCAACCTACATTCACTTTTCAACACTTCATAAAAGATTCTCCAATTGTGCAACAATACTCAATATTCGTGGAAATGAAGGTGTATGTGTAGAAATCAAGTTATTCAATTCATTAAACATGTCATGGCTACTTAGGAATTCTAACATGCGCATGTAGCTATAACAATAATACAATGATTTCTACAAGGATATGAATGACATTCAATAATACTACTTGAATGATACAAAGAGAAAAGATAAAAGGAATTCAATTAAAGTATGTTAAAAGTTTTTACTTTAAATTTCTAACTAGATTGAGAGGATGAGAATGGCGGAAAAATAAGATTGTGTTTATTCCCGTATTTCCAGCGGGCCACATGAGCTCCATGTTGGAATTTGCTAAGAGGCTCCTCTAAGCCTCACCAAACTCATTAGCGATCACAGTTCTCATCGCCACAACCCAACTCCGACCCTTTGACCACGACCGTGACCATCCAATCACTCGCTGCCTCCGGCCTAGACATCAGCTTCCATGAACTCCCGCCCGTCGATCCCCCCGCCGGCACCAACGGCCCCGAGGACTTCCTGTCCCTCTTCCTCCAGAGCTACAACCTGCACCTAAAGCAAGCCATCTCCTCCTCCTCGCCCCCGTCTTCGCTCTCTTCATCGATTTCTTCGCGACCGCGGCCATCGACGTCGCGAACGAGCTCGACGTGTCGACTTACGTCTACTACACGTCGACCGCCCTGATGCTGGGCCTGATGCTTCACCTGTCGAGCCTTGATGCGAGGATTGAGGGAGAGTTTGAGGAGGTTGAGGGGGGATCGAGCTACCCGGAATTGAAGCGATACCGTCGGGGTCGATGCCGGCCCCGCTGACGAGCAAGAAGAGCGGAAATTATAGGTGGTTTATGTATCACGGGAGGAGATTCAGGGAGGCCAGGGGGATCGTTGTGCACATGCTTCAAGAGCTGGAGAGTCGAGCTCTGGGGGTGCTGGTCGAGGGCATGTTCGTGCCGCCGGTCATCGGACTCCGTCGGTCTATCCCGTTGGCCCCGTGCTATGTCTTGATGAGGACGAGAATATCAAGGGTCCAAGTCACCGACATGAGTGTATCCGGTGGTTGGATGAGCAGCCGCGGGCATCGGCGGTCTTCTTGTGTTTCGGCAGTAAAGGATGCTTCGATGATGCCCAGGTGAACACTGCTCATAACCTACTCTCAATTTTGTTCAATTTCCCTGTTTTGATTAAACAGATACAAATTCAATAGTTTCAAAAAATGAACATCTCATTTCCGATGTATCAAAATTAAAAAAATAATGAACATCATGTAACGGTCTAATCGATGATCAAATATGATGGATTTTTTTAATTTTTGGTGTGTTGATGTATTAAGATGTTAAAATCATATCCAACGGTTTATATCTTTTAAGATATCAGAAATCGACTTTTTTTTCATAATGTTTGATTTCCCAACACACACAATGTTCATGTGTGAACATTTCACATAGAAATAAATAGTAGGATTAAGATTAACTATGGCTTTCGGATTCAAATGGCTCAAAGCCAAGTTGACATTTAATCAGTTCGTGTTCATTTTACTGCTCTTCAAATTGAATCAAGTACACTGCATGATTCTTGCTCGAATTGCAGGCGAAGGCGATGGCGGTAGGCCTCGAACAAAGCGGCCATCGCTTCCTCTGGATTCTGCGGAGTCCCTCGATGGGCGGTGTGAAGCAACCGGCCGATGCCAACCTCTCCGAAGCGCTACCAGACAGCTTCATGGATAGGACAAGGGGAAGGGGGCTGGTGTGGCCGTCGTGGGCTCCGCAGACGATGAACTTATCCTATGTAGCAGTGTCATGTCAAGTTTTGGGGGGAAATTTTTGGGTTGAAGAGAAATTTGTTGGGAGAACACAAAAAATTTTCTTTTTTGAAATTGGCACCATCAGCACTTAATATCTTTCATTCAAAAATGACCCAAAAAATGAGACCCAAAAAATGAAACCAAAAAACACATGCACACAAAAATGAAACCCAAAAGTGGACATCGCCTGAACTTTATTTCGGCTGACCCAAAGAAATTGTGACCCAAAAAAACACAGGGAATGTGCATTCAAAGAGGCGGGCTGAGCTTTTTGGGCGTCCGTTTCAATTAACCCCTCAAGCAGAGGTCTGACCAACCCATTTGCGCCGCACCGATTTTTATACGCTAATTTGTTGTTCTGCGCCGAATACGCCTGCACCAAATTTATTGTTCCTCGCCGAAAGCGGCCGTGCCTCTAAATTTTTTTACGCTAATTTGTTGTTCTTTTAAATTTTGGCTGTAGAAATATTTTTTTGGGACAAAGATTTCGCGGGAAAAAAATCTTAAATGCACCGTGCCCGCGGGCACGGGTTATGACTAGTATGTATATATATATGTATGTATGTATGTATGTATGTATATGAAAATTTTCAAATGCAAACATTTTGCACGAAATTTTCCATGCGAGAATGTTTTTATTTTTTTATTTTTTGATTTTTTCCCCAATTTTTTTCCTCCTTCACTTTATGTTATATACCCCTAAAAATAATAATTGAAAAATAATGTGATTTAGCCTTCAATCAATGTATTACAAAAATATTTATTGTTCTAAAACTGTTAAATTTTGTAATGGGTGGATCGTTGCTCAAATCCCCTAGGGTTCACCCATTATTTTCCCTAATATACATAGTTGTATGGATTAAAAAGCAAAAAAAATTTTGCAAAAAAATTTCTAAAAATGATAAAATGTTTTTCAGACGGGTTTTCGCATCACGTTTTTTTGCACCTGTATACTACTGTGTGTGCGTGTGTGTAAGAAATATGTATATAGCACATGAAAATTGCTCGCTCTAACATCATACATGCATGGTTTTAAATTTTTTTAAAAGTTCTTTGGATGTGTACTACACATCATGGATGATCATTGTACCAAGATCAAATGAATCTAACGCTATTTGACATTTGATCAAACCATTACAAATTCAATAGTTTTAGATTAAAATAGCTTTTTACAATGAGAGAATCAAAAGTCAAATACCCATAAGATCCAGCCGTATATAGAAACCATGCGTGCGCTGATGTGACAGAAAAGCAAATTAGATTTGTAAGTAGAAACTATGAAAGTTTAATTTTGCTAAAAAGGTCCCTATTTCGACGCCATGTAATTTGGAAACGAATCTCTTTGTATATTCTCACGGCCCGTTTGCTTTCTAGATTCTTGGCCAAGAATCCGAAAATGTTGGGGTCCAGATGCGCTGTTTAACCGCGTGCGCCAAAAATTTCACATCTGTTGTGAATGTGTATTTACTGGGTTGGATGAGTTATTGTGCCAACCCAATTGGTTGGGCCCATACCCACTTGTATTCTCCCCTTTGGCTATAAATATAGACTTGAGGGCTCTCCCCTCAATACTTGATTCATAACACGTTATCAGCACGAGCCTCTAAAATTTTTGTTTTCCACAAATTTTTTTTCCGTTCGTTGCAAAGGCGAAGGCGAAGGCGAGACGGGAGATTGCCGAGCGCGGTGCAAGGCTTCCTCTATCAAAGGTCGTCATCCGCGTAGGGCTTCGAGCAACCGTCGCTATATCCGGAGGACGGATATAGAGGTTAAAACTCTAAAAACAAGGTTTTTAAATCATACGTATGATTGCCTCTCCCCTAGATCTCGCAAGATCGTCATGGGGATTCATCGTCGCCTTGAAAACGACGGATTTTCCATCCCAAAAATCAATTTTTTTTAGGGTTTTTGAATTTTCTAGAAATATCAAACCCTAAAACTACCCTAATCCCCCCCCGGCCACGCCTCCCCCCCATGGGGGGGCCTAACCCTGCCGCCGCCCACCCCCTGCAGGGGGGCGGCGCGGCCCCTGCCGCCGCCCTCCCCTGCAGGGGGGCGGCCGCCGCCGTCCCGCCCCTACAGGGGGGGCGGCGGCCCCCCCCCCGTGGCCGCCCCCCTCTCTGCGGGGGGGGGGGGGGGGGGGGGGGGGGGGGCGGTCCCCCTGGCCGCGCCCCCCTCTGCGGGGGGCGACGGCCCCCGCCGTCCCCCCCCGCAGCGGGGGGCGGCGGCCCCCCCCTGGCCGCCCCCCCCCTGCGGGGGGCGACGGCCCCCGCCGTCCCCCCCCCCCCGCAGCGGGGGGGGGCGGCGGCCCCCTGGCCACGCCCCCCTCTGCGGGGGGCGACGGCCCCCGCCGTCCCCCCCCCCCCCGCAGCGGGGGGCGGCGGCCCCCTGGCCGCGCCCCCCCTCTCTCTGCGGGGGGGCGGCGGCGGCGGCGGCGGGGGGCCCCCCGCCGTAACCCTAAACAACAGAGAAAAAAAAAACGCACAGTGCTGTGGGCCTGAAGCCCACAGCAGATCTGTGGGCTTCAGGCCCACAGAACTCTCAAAAAAAAAACAGATTTGTGGGCCTGAAGCCCACAGCAGATCTGTGGGCTTCAGGCCCACAGAACTCTCAAAAAAAACAGATTTGTGGGCCTGAAGCCCACAGCAGATCTGTGGGCTTCAGGCCCATAGATTCTCATCAAAAAAAAAAATTTGGGGGGAGGGAATAAGGCTATAAATGTGCCTCAAAAGGCAACTTATTAGCCCAAAAATTAATTTAAAAAGGGGTTTAAGGGCAAAATATTCGTGAAAAATCACGGTAAATTACGGGACAAACACCGGGCAGACAAGGGCGTTTTGGGGATTTGTTGGGGGACTTTTTGGGATGACGAGGGAGACTTTTCCCTTCGACAAAGAAAATGTTAATTTTGGGCCCTTAATCAATTTAATTGATTAAACCCACTTACTTTACAACCTATGCATCGTAATTCTTTTTACATGCTTTACATCTATGGCAAAATTATGTGGATATTATTTGCGTGGTTGTAAATTTTATTTAAAAACTTAATAATTAGGAAGATCCTGCGACCGCTCTGCCGTTAGTTACCTAACCTAACGGTGTATGACGTTGCCCAGTGGTCCAATAATTATTAAGTGATTAAATATCGTTTTATCCTCATATGAATATACTGCCTGTGATGTCTGTGGATGAAAATGTTGATGAGCACAATATTCTTGCATGAATTGCTAAATGTGGTTTTTGGATCGGCCGTTTAGTCCCACAGTTTATTTTCCCGCACTTTTCTTTTACTTTTGAGAGAAATTGTAGTGAGGAATTTATGTAAATGTCAAAGAAAGAAGACCTACTTCCATGGAGTCGGAAGCTACGCTTGAAGACGAAGATATTAAATGGGACCCACGGGGTTTCCAAAGTTGTATTTTCATTTTAATTCAAGCTACAAATTTGTATAATTTGGACTGTGGACTTTTGGACTCTTTCTTGTGGGACTGGCCGATCCACACATTTAGCTTTTCATTAAATATTGCTTCCGCATAAAAATGTTTTTCTGGTTGATTATTAATTCATGCATGTTTGTGCTCTGCTAGATAAATGGCTAAAATTGCAAGCGTTGACTTTGAAGTGCTGGATGCATCAGGCAGAAACTATCTAAGCTGGCAGCTAGATGTTAAGTTTCACCTGCGGGCCAAGTCCCTCATCACTGCTGTGACTGAAAAAGAAAATGTTAGCGATATAGAGAAGGCGCAAGCCATCATCTATATTCGCCGCCATGTGGACAAGACCCTAAAGGCTGAGTACCTTACGGTCGAAGATCCACTTGAGCTATGGACCGCCCTTGAGGACAGGTATAAACATCAGAGAGATGTCATACTCCCAAGGGCGAGATATGAGTGGGAGAACCTGAGACTGCAGGACTTTAAGTCCATTGCTGAGTACAACTCAGCACTTTTTAGCATCACCTCACGCCTGAAGTTGTGTGGTGAAAAAGTCTCAGAAGATCGCATGCTGGAAAAGACGTATACGTCTTTCCATGAAAAGGATGCGATACTTATGCAGCAATACCGTGAACGTAAGTTCACCAAGTATTCAGAGCTGCTGTCATGTCTTCTCATGGCCGAGCAAAACAGAGAGCTTCTTCTCGCCACTCACAATATGCGCCCTCCCGGCACTGCCCCCTACCAGAAGCTCACCATACCTCTTCCCTCAAAAAGAAGAGGGATAATAAAAGAAAAGAAAGACCACAGAAAGGGGGGCAACAGAAAAGAGCCAAGGGCCCACCACAGCAGCGCAAGAATGAAGGGAAGCGCAAGTTCACCTGGCGCAGGAATGATAACAAGAAAAACAATGCACCCCCACCCAAGAGGGACTGGGAAGACCAGTGCCACAGCTGTGGCATGACAGGCCACTGGTCTAGAGTGTGCAGGACCCCAGTGCATCTCCAGGAGCTTTATAAACAAAGCAAGAAAAAGAATGCTGAATCAAACCTGGTGGCTGCGAATAATGCAGTCAAGTTTACAGCAAAAGACTTCGAGTCAGATGATCTGCTTGATTAGCCTATTATCATTTATCTTAGCATTTCTATTGTATGAACATTTTTATCTCATGAGAACTTTTATGTATCTTCAATTCTGCTGAATAAAATTTAGCTTTTCTGAATGCAAATGTTTACTCATTTTTCATAGATGGAATGCTCTCATGACTGCTTAGTAGACAGCGCGTCAACACATACGATCCTTCAACACAAATGCTATTTTCATAGCATTATCCCGTATAAGAGCCCTGTAAACACAATTTCAGGGCCATCGGACATAATTGAAGGTTCTGGGAATGCAACCTTGTTGCTCCCCAATGGAACAGAAATAAAAATAAAAGATGCACTTTACTCTCCGAATTCCAAGAGAAACTTACTAAGTTTCAAAGATATCCGTTTTAACGGATTCCACTTGGAAACAGCAAATGTCAAAGAAAACGAATTACTGTATGTAACGTCTCAAGAAAATGGAGTTAAAACCATCCTTGAACGTTTTGAGAGCCTCTCATCAGGGCTCTACCATACAAAAATTCGGAGAGAGGAAGCAAACCTGACGGAGCACCTGAAGTGCCCGACATCGGCCAAATTCTTACTTTGGCACGATAGACTTGGCCACCCCGGATGTGTGATGATGCACCGCATCCTAGCACAATCCCATGGGCATAACCTGAAGAACCAGAAGATTCTTCAGAAGGGAGAATTCCCTTGTGTACCCTGCTTTAAGGGTAAATTAATAACAAGGCCATCACCACTTAAAGTGGATATCGAGTCTCCTAGCTTCCTTGAAAGAATACAAGGAGACATATGTGGACCTATCCACCCCCTAGCGGGCCTTTTCGGTACTTTATGGTACTGATTGATGCATCTTCGAAATACTCGTATGTGTGTCTACTTTCAACCCGCAACTTAGCTTTTCCAAAGCTTCTGGCACAAATAATAAAGTTGCGGGCGCATTTCCCAGACAACCAAATAAAGAAAATACGTCTGGATAATGCGGGGGAATTTACCTCTCAGTCATTCCAAGAATATTGCCAGGCAACGGGAATAGAAATTGAACATCCGGTGCCACATGTTCACAACCAAAATGGGTTAGCTGAGTCGCTAATTAAAAGACTCCAATGGATCGCAAGACCATTGCTGATGAAATCCCAGTTGCCGGTGGATGCATGGGGACATGCAATTTTGCATGCTGCATCACTAATAAAAATTAGACCCTCAGGAGGTCAGAGTCTATCTCCAATGCAACTCGCATATGGAACGCCGCCGAACATCTCTCACTTGAGAATCTTCGGCTGCGCAGTCTATATCCCCATTGCACCACCACAGAGGACCAAGATGGGCCCTCAACGTCGCCTAGGTATCTACGTAGGGTTTGACTCACCCTCCTTTATAAGATACCTAGAACCCCAAACGGGGGACGCCTTCAAGGCACGCCTTGAAGACTGCAATTTTGATGAGACGTATTTCCCCAAAATGGGCCTAGACATCGAAAAGTCTAGTGCAAAGCAAATGTTGACGTGGGATACAAAAAGCTTGACCCACTACGATCCGGTAACAAGACAATGTGATGATGAGATCCGGAAGATCTTACACATCCAGGACACAGTCCACAGATTACCGGACTCGTTCACTGACAACCAGAAGATTGTCAGATCACACATCCCTGCTGCGAATACTCCAGCTAGGATTGACATCCCGAAGGATGGATGCAATCCACCGGCAGCAGAAGTGGCTGCACCTCAACAGAAAAGAGGCAGACCACCAGGCTCCAAGGATAAAAATCCAAGAAAAAGAAAAATATCCGGAGACCTTGGGACGATACCCCCACAGAGAAACGAGCTCGTGTCCATACCCTCTCCCCTCCCGGAATCCACTGCAGAGGAACTGCCGGGAGAAACAGAAATATCACTAAATTATGTACGTACAGGGGAGGTATTGGACAGAAAGAGTACAGTCGTCGACGATGACTTCGCGTTTCACATTGCCATTCACGTCGCCGGAAGCGATGATGATTATGAACCACACTCCGTTGCTGAATGCAAACGTAGAGATGATTGGCCAAAGTGGAATCAGGCAATAGAAGCCGAGCTGGACTCGCTTCAGAAACGAAAAGTCTTTGGGCAAATAGTCCAGACACCTACCGGTGTCAAACCTGTGGGATACAAATGGGTATTCGTCAGAAAAAGAAACGAAAATAATGAGATCGCACGCTACAAAGCCAGACTTGTAGCACAGGGATTCTCCCAAAGACCGGGTATAGACTATGACGAAACATACTCCCCGGTCATGGATGCGATCACGTTCAGATTCCTGATAAGCTTAACAGCAAAGGAAGGCCTAGATATGCAGCTAATGGATGTTGTGACTGCATATCTATACGGCAATCTCGACAAGGAGATTTACATGAAACTTCCTGATGGCTTTTCAATGCCTGCTGAACTGAAAGATAGACCTCGGGACGTCTATTCTGTTAAGCTACAAAGATCATTATATGGTCTCAAACAATCGGGAAGAATGTGGTATAATAGACTCAGTGAGTTCCTTGTTCAACAAGGATTCACGAACAATGAAGTCTGCCCTTGTATCTTCATAAGAACAAAGGGAAAAGGATTCGTGATAATAGCTGTCTACGTAGACGACCTGAATCTCATAAGATCTCCCGAAGAGATCACTGAGATATCTGTAAGCCTAACAAAAGAATTCGAAATGAAAGACCTAGGCAAAACCAAATTCTGCCTTGGCTTACAGATTGAACATCAGAAAGACGGAATCCTACTACATCAAACCACATATACGAAGAAAATGTTGCAAAGATTCCATATGGACCATTGCCATCCATTGAGTACACCTATGGTGGTACGATCCCTGGATGCACATAAAGACCCCTTCCGGCCGCTGGAAGAGGGGGAGGATATACTTGGTCCGGAAGTTCCCTATCTGAGTGCCATCGGAGCACTACTATATCTGGCAAACTGCACGCGTCCCGATATAGCGTTCGCAGTAAATTTGCTTGCCAGATACAGTGCAGCGCCCACGCAGCGCCACTGGACCGGGGTAAAGCACCTTCTGCGCTACCTCCAAGGGTCTACAGACTTGGGACTCTTCTACAAAAATGGAACACCCTCTACACTTGCAGGTTATGCTGATGCAGGGTACTTATCTGATCCCCACAAAGCAAAATCACAGACTGGGTACGTGTTTACCTACGGAGGGACAGCCATTTCCTGGAGATCCATCAAGCAAACCTTGACGGCAACCTCATCCAATCACTCGGAGATCATTGCCATCCATGAAGCAAGCAGAGAATGCGTATGGCTACGCTCAGTCATCCACCACATCTTGTCTACGACCGGACTGAAGACTGGAGACCTCGAGCCCACTACCATGTTCGAGGACAATGCTGCTTGCATAGCTCAGCTACGAGGTGGTTTCATCAAAGGTGACAGAACGAAACACATTTCACCAAAGTTCTTCTGGACGCACGAGCTACAGAGAGATGGCAAGATCGACATCAGACAAGTGCAGTCATGTGACAATTTGGCAGATTTGTTCACTAAAGCCCTTCCTACTGCTACTTTTAGAAAACTTGTACATAGGATTGGAATGAGACGCCTAAGAGATCTGAAAGCCTGAGAGCTTGTACAGATCAGGGGGAGTTTGGCAGAGTTTGTACTCTTTTTCCTTAACTATGGTTTTTCCCACTGGGTTTTCCATAGCCAAAGGTTTTAACGAGGCAAATCTCACCAACTCAGGATCCTGAAGTATCCACCCCATGTGAGACCCATACAGGCTCAGAATCCTGAAGCATTCATGAGCAGGGTCCACAACTATGGCTGGATAAGGGGGAGTGTTGTGAATGGGTATTTACTGGGTTGGATGAGTTATTGGGCCAACCCAATTGGTTGGGCCCATACCCACTTGTATTCTCCCCTTTGGCTATAAATATAGACTTGAGGGCTCTCCCCTCAATACTTGATTCATAACAACATCTGTTTTTTTTTCTTTTTGGTTCGTCGGAAAGCAAATTTCACATCTTTACACGTAACTTGTTTGGCTGCATCGAAAAATCTTCGAGCTGGCGTCACCAGAGCTACCGTCCTCACGGCCCTATTTGCGTGAATCATGTGAGATTCCACTCGTGTGGGCCCCAGCCGACGCGTCCTCTCTCAGCCGACAAAATTCTGTCTCTTCGTCTGTCTTCTAGAACCCTCCTCTCTTGTCTCTCTCATCTCTTAATTGGTATTTAGTTGGTTTGAAGTAAAGAGTATGCTATAATTTGGGGGAGGCAATTTTCGGCCCGGCACGATAGCCCGGCACGGGTCCGGCACGAGAAGGCCGTGTTTGGACCAACAATTTTGGCCCGAAATCCTTATCGGACCGGACCCGAGCCAAGCTTTTCAGCCCATGGACGGCACGGCCCGGCACGAAAAGCATTTGATCGCCCCACTTCACTTTGACCACACACTGGTCTAAAGCGGATTTCAGTAAGGTGCATTCATTTATGGTGTTGAGTCCAATGTCATGAATTTTATCAGATCAAGGTCCAAATATCATAAATTTTAACAACTTCCCGCCAGCGCCGACTTTGATGTCTTCAGATCTTGGGGGTCGGTCTCAGTTTCCGAGAAGAGACAAAGAACCACCAAACATGTTACTTGCCAAATAAATGAAAACAATGTAGGACACATCACCTTATGCAACCTACTTAATCCTCTTCTTTTGTGCTCCATTTCGATGCATCTTTAAACATATGAGACAAGTTTGTGTTTAAAAATATGATAAAATATTGTCACGAAACATAATTCATTCAACCCTATCGGACCGGGCCGGGCGGCCCGAGTTTTTATCGGACCGTGCCCGGGCCTCTCCGGAATGGCCCGAAGTATTATCGGGCTGGGCCGGCCCAGTCCTTTAAGAAAACCGGACCGGGCCGGCACGACCCGATAAGACCGGGCCGGCCCGAATTGCCACCCTATGCTATATACATGTTGATTGCGGTGCATCTGATTTTATCAAAAAAGGTTAAATTGTCATATCAGATGGATATCGAATGGATTGAAGCGTTCAAAATATTTTGTACATACACTACAATTACTGTGCGATGTATCTAGCATCCACTTTTAAATAATTTGATTTTAAATTAATGATTAGATATAAATAAATGTTTTAGGAATTATTAATGATTAGTAACTAATTGAGTAAAAATAAATATATTTAAATTATCTTTTTGTTGTGAAGGGAAAAGTAGAGTAATAGGTGTAAGGGGTTAAGAGTCCACCTACCCTCATATTTATAGCTTTCAATGTGGGCCGATACCCAATGGGTCTCATGGGCTTATTCATAACACTTCCCATTATCCAACCAACATTGAATAAGAGGTGGATTCTTCAGAATCCGAGTAAGGATAACTGCCTTGTTAAATAAAGAACAGTTTATCCATAACTTCCTCTGTTTTAGAGATGTGTCTAGGGGTGGATACTTCAGGATCCAGAGTCAACGAGGTTGCCTCGTCAAAACCTTGACTATGGAAAACCCTGTGGGAAAAAACCAATAGCCAAGGGAAAAGAGTACAACTCTGCAGTTGACTCCCCCTCATCTGACCAAGCTTCAGGCTTGCAGATTTCCTATGAATCTATACATCAGTCTCCTATGTACCTATACATTCATAGTCCTCTCATCCTGACCCACTTTACATTTTCTCACTCTCCTCATCCCATTCCCATATACAAGTTTCTCAAAGATACTAGTAGGCATGGATTTGGTAAGAAAATCAGCCAAGTTATTACATAATTGGATCTTCTGTACCTCAATCTGCTTTTGCTTCTGAAGTTCATGCGTCCAGAAGAACTTGGGAGAGATATGCTTCGTCTTGTCGCCTTTGATGTAGCCGTCCTGTAGCTGGGCTATACATGCTGCATTGTCTTCATGGAGTGGCGTAGGCGCAAGAACGCCGGTCATCAGGTCGGTGGAGGTGAGAATGTGCTGGATCACATGACGTGCGTTTATATTTTATATATTCATGCACGTCTTCTTCGTGATTTTCCGCCGTTTTCCGTTGTTTCATATCCGTTCTTTTGTGTTTTTTTGTATCTTTTCACTTTCTCCGTGTTTTTGTGCAAATGCAGGAGTTCCCAGCGTTGGGGGCGTATAAAGAAGATATCATGAGTCCCCGGAGCAACGGAAGGAGTTACACGCGATCCAGAGGGCCAAACGTCAAAGAATACCAAGTTTCAGCCCTCAACAGATCTGGTGGACAGAGCCACCCGATCGGTTGATGCACGCGTATCCGACCCGGACAGGAGCAGAATAGAAGAGCAGCTCACCCGATCGGTTCACCGATCGGGTGAGATCGACAGAGCACTCTGTCCTTTTGAGCTTATTTCCAACCGATCGGGTGACATCTCACCCGATCGGTTCATCTGAAGCTGAAATTTCCCAAATGACAACCCGGTCACGTCAACCGCACGGGACAACGGCCGGTTGATGTGTCTGAAGCGCTGAAGGCCAAAATGACTAGCAGCTCACCCGATCGGTTGATGCTTCAACCGATCGGGTGACCTCATTTATATATATATAGTCGACCTAGGTTTTCCAGAAACGGGCCCGATTGTATTTTTCTGACTTTTTGGGATTTGTAACGGTTGATAATTTATTTTATCTTGTAAGTGTTCCGATTGTTCTGAAACTTTAGTATTGTATTAATATCATTGCTAGCATCTCTTTTCTATTACCTGATTATGATTTCAACTGTTGAATTTCGTTTAGATTGTATTTTTGCCATGAATTGTGAGTAGTTCCCAAATCTTGGATTTTGGTGGAAACCCATTCGTGGGTTCTCCCTAGAGCGACCATAGGAATAGGATTTCGATAGGGTTTAGGAATTTAGATGGTTACGCGGGGTGTTTCATTGTCATTGGCGGGAGAAAGACCGCTATTGACCGTCGGGCCAAGGGGGAATAAAATTGGCGTTTGACTCCCTAGCCACAGCTCACGCCCCTAGTGTAGACATTGAATCCTAGCGCGTGGGAACGGCAGGATGCGATGTTGGGAGTAATCGTTGCGAGCTTAGTGCTCCCGGAGTCGGTCGGTGTTAATGAACATGGGAATGCCCACCAACCGAAATCGGGTAGTCCTAGCATATCGTCCTGGGCATCGACCGGAATATCGGGCCTATGGGACGCTAGGTATCACTCCTAGAGGCAACGTCTCACCACTAAACCCTAAAATCCGATCGCAATCCTATCAGCCGGTCGTAATAGAGAGGATACATGATAGTGTGGAAACCAAAGTCCTAGGTTTCCCTTCTATATCTTATATCCTTCGTATTTATATTTTGTGACAACCTACCGATCGTTCGGGCTAGCTCACCCATCGGGTGAACCGGTTCCTTCTTGACAACAAGCACAACGCACGCCTCCCTGAGTTCGACCCCCAAGCCACACTATAACACCGTGTGCTTGCGGTTATAAATATTTAAATCTGGTATCCCCGATCTCTATTGCATGCATTGCTAAATCTAGGGGACGTCAAGATTTATGGCGCCATTGTCGGGGAGGCAATGTGCTTGTTTTTATTTAGGACCCAGTAATCCCTGAGACTAGCTCATGAATGCGGTCGCTAGACTGCGTTTTATCTAAAAATTATAAAAATTTCAACAATCAGATTCTTTCCCTACCACCACTATCAATTTGTGCTATTCCTTGTACCACTGACGCGCTTGTCGTAGCCAAAATTTTTGTTTGTCAGATGAATTATATGGATGCCTGATGGATCATACATCGGGAATTTTGATGCCTACACGCCACACGGTGCTCAGATGGGGGAATATGAGAATTATCCGCAGGTCGTCTCAGTTTGCGAATCTTGTGGGATGCAGGGACATACGGCCATCCATTGCCAATTCAGTGCCCAACCCTACACCCCACACTCATATACCCACAACCTACATCAAGAACCCTCCCATCCTTACCCCCAAATTTACACACCCCATCCTCCACCAAAATCGACCCTTGAATTATTCTTGGAAAACTCCATTGCAACTCAAATGAAATGGACATCACCTCCACTTCCATTAGCACTCTCCCCACCGGAGTCTATACTTGAATTATTATTAGAATAGAATATTTTAAACCAAGGTCAGATGACTCCACCACTTTCACTTCCACCACCTAGGACCGATTGTCACGCCCCGCTGCCCAAAATAGGGAGGGTCGGCGTGACAAGCCGCGGTATTAGAGTACCAAGCGCTAAAGTACACACCAAAGTCACGCAGGCCACTGCAAACGCTGAGGAAACACAGGCAGTAAAGTACAGACTGAACGATTAACAGAACAATACAGATCCAACACAGAAAGATAGTACAAGACACTACAACACATGCAGTAAGGTAAAATACGACGAACAGAACATCCAAGAGTCACAGAGCACCGCTACTACATGGCCAGTACCGCACAAGTCCACTGTACAACCCCAACAGCAAAAGCTCCCACAAAAGTACAACTCAACCCTACGGGGTACAAAGGGAACATGGGTACAACACTACGTTCATCACACACACACAACCCAAGACTACACCACGCGACCCACACTGACCATACACTACGGACCCTGCTGAGACGAGCTGCCCTCCGGGGTCTCCACTCCCGGGCCCGCCGCCAGAGAACCAGTGCCTGGACCTGTAGGGGGGAGGACACGTCACAGCGTGCCCAGTAGGAACTCCACAACTCTATTACTCTAATCATAGTGCACAACAAGGAATCACAACAAAGGAAAAGGCATCACATTCCAGAGTTACTGTTTTTTTCTTTTTAGGTTAGTTTTCATGCATGAATTCGAAACCTCAGTAACGGGTCAGACATCGGGGACTGGACCTCACCCGGTAAGGTGGGTGGAATGCTACGACTTCCCGAGACAAGCTCTTACGAAAGAAGCCGTTCACCAACACAACCAACTCAACCACAACCGCACCAACTCTCCGCCGCTGAGGGCTCGTCAAGAGTGGTCCACAACCCAGCAGTCCATCCCCGCATGTCCACTCGTTACCTTGGTTTCCCCAACCCCTCCTAGGGCACTTACCCACTTCGAGTGGAACGAGAACACCCTAGGTTGTCTTTTAACTAATCATTAAACCTAGAGTATGAAGCATGTAAAATGAGATCCAATGCATTCTTTTCATCGGGATGTTCACAACAACTTGCGAGCTTCATAAGCCATGAACATAAACATACATTTCCAAACTTGCAACATAAAGTAGCATACCCATAGACAGCACTTAATCACTGATAAATCCACATTAGCAATATGTTCCGAAGTAAACCAAAACAATAATCTAGTCATTAGCAAACAATGCAATTTGCTGAAATTTCGTCAACAGTCACATCATCAATGATTAACAGCCATTTCCAGTGAGAATGTAACAAAACTTGCTGAAAGAAAATTGTAGATACGGCAGTTTTGAGTTCACATATAAAATTTCATGCAAAACTATGGAGTATGTGATTTATGGTGAATTATTTGGTAAAGGGTGTCAAAACTGTTCTGCAGACAGATTTCTGTGTCTGTGTTCAAAGCCAAGTTTGGGCATATTCTAGCTAGAATTTCGATATAAAATTCGCGATAGACTTTGAGAAAAACTTGTTAGCTTTCCAACAAGACCAAAATCAATAAATTCCAAGATGTATGCAGGTAGTGGTGCTCGTTTTACTGAATTGTGTACAGCTTGACAGAATTCCTGGCATGTTGCACAATTCGAATTTTTACCCCAACTTTTAGTTCGAATCAGAAAACGTGATGAACATGACAGTTTCTCATAACTAGGAGATAAATATCATATAAAATTTTCAGAGCATTCCTAATATCCAATTAATCCCAGAACTCAGCTAAAGTTTCAGCAAATTTCAGGCATGCATCAAGATTCCTAGTTCTACAACATTCTTCCCAAAATTTCAGAGAAAACTCATACATATAAGATGCTTTCCATCATTTATAATTAGAGTAGGAGAGTGAAGAGTTCCTACATCTTTGGAGCTTCAAGAATGGTTGATGGTTTGAGTAGTAGCCCTCTCCTTCTCCTTCTCCTTCTCCTCTTCCTATTCTTCTTCTTCTTCTTCTTTCTTCTCTTCCTTTTTCTTTTCCCTTTTTTTTCCCTAGCTATTTTCAGCCATGGGCTGAAAATAATGGAGAGAGGGGGAGAGAAAGGGACCTAGGAGAGGGGAGAGGGGTGGGGGGTTATGGTGTAGGGTGAGGGGAGAGATGGGGGGGTTAGGTGTACTTGGTATGGCAACTTAGTGCCATACTCTATTTTTCTTTTCTTTTCTTTTTTTTTCTTTCTTTTTTTTTCAAAATTAGCCATCCAAATGCTTGATTTTATTACAAGTTTGCCATTGCAAATATCTCATTTCCCTTTTTCACAATAACCCTTCACTTAAAGAAATTTGCCTTAAACCCAATCTTACAATGATACCCTCATTTGGGTATAAATGAAAAATCGAGGGGCAATTTGCAAATCTCTCCATTCCCCGGGATTGGTGTGCACATGTACGAGAAACTTGGATGAATTTAACGATTACTTAGTATTTGCACACTAGGGTTGTTACACCCTACCCTCTTTAGAAAAATTTCCGTCCTCGGAAATTTAACAAAATTAGGAGAGCAGTCATTTATATACAATACCCAACAACTGCAGAAAATATAAGATACAACAGTCATTGCTCAAACAGGTACGGGTATTTCTCTTGCATCTCATCTACTCGCTCCCAAGTTGACTCTCCCGGAGACTCTTGCTGCCACATGACCCGCACCAAGTCAATGGTCTTCTTCTTCAACGTCTTCTGCCTCCGGTCCAAGATAGCCACTGGTTGCTGCTCATATGTGAGATCCGACCGTACTTCTATCTCTGAAAAATCTACAACATGTTTGGGATCTCCTACATATCTTCTGAGTTGAGACACATGGAAGACATTATGCACACCTTCGAGTGCCGGTGGCAATGTTAGCCGATACGCAACTTCACCGACCTTAGCGAAAATCTCGAACGGACCAATGTACCTAGGACTCAGCTTCCCACATTTGCCAAATCGGATGGTCCCACGAACCGGTGAAATCCTTAGGAACACGTAATCCCCTGGCTGAAATTCCAAGGGTCTCCGCTTTGTATCAGCCCAGTGCTTATAACGGTCCTGCGCGATGCGCAGATTCTCTCTGACTGTCCTCACCACATCTGTTGTTGCCGCCACCAAGTCTGGTCCTAAAAACTCCCTGTCTCCAACGTCATCCCAACTTAAAGGAGACCTACACTGCCTTCCATACAGAGCTGCGAAGGGAGCCATGCCAATACTTGCTTGATAACTGTTATTGTATGCGAACTCGACTAGATGCAGATGGTCCTCCCACGAACCCTTGAAATCAAGCATACACGCTCGCAGCATATCTTCAAGAATCTGAATGGTTCTTTCCGACTGTCCATCAGTCTGAGGATGATATGAAGTACTGAAATTCAAACGCGTCCCCAGACTAGCCTGTAAACTTTTCCAGAAATGTGAGGTGAATCTGCTATCCCTATCAGATACTATACTCACTGGGACTCCATGCAGTTTCACGATCTCTTCCATGTACCTCTTAGCCAGATTCTCTGTTGACTGTCCAACTCGGAACGGAATAAAATGTGCCGACTTGGTCAATCGATCTATGATGACCCAAATCGCATCATTGCCCCTAGGCGTCCGAGGTAAACCAGTCACAAAGTCCATGGTCACATGCTCCCACTTCCATTCTGGAATAGGGAGAGGCTGCAACAATCCTGCAGTTCTCTGGTGCTCAGCCTTCACCTGCTGGCAAACCAAGCAGGACGCCACACTCTTGGCTACACTCTTCTTCATTCCTGACCACCAATAATACTGCTTCAAATCTCGGTACATTTTGGTCCCTCCAGGATGGATAGAATATGGGAAACTATGTGCCTCCTTCAATAGTTCTTCCCGAATCTCGCCACTTGGCACACAAACCCGGTTCCCAAATCTCAACGACCCATCTTCGTGAATACGAAAATTGGTACGAAGTTCAGCTTCCACTTGCTCTCGGATCCTCTTCAACTTGGCATCCCCTGATTGAGCTGCCTTAATCCTGTTCACCAAATCAGACTGGATCTGCAGCCCCATCATAACAGTTTTCTCTCCTGGGAGTACAACTTCTATTCTCATCTGTCGGATTGCCCACCGAAGTTGTGGTTGAGAGGTTAGCTTCATTACGGCGGGGGTAATCTACTAAGAGCATCTGGCACCACATTCACCTTCCCAGGATGGTATAGCAGATCAACGTCATACTCAGCCATTAATTCCAACCATCGTCGTTGTCTCATATTAAGCTCCTTCTGAGTGAACACATACTTTAGACTCTTATGGTCAGTGTATATCTTCACGTGTTCACCTAGCAAGAAATGTCTCCATAATTTCAAAGCCAGAATCACTGCTGCCAATTCCAGGTCATGAGTGGGATAGTTCAGTTCATGCTCCTTCAACAATCTGGAAGCATATGCCACCACTCGCCCGTGTTGATGAAGGACACAGCCTAGTCCTCTGCCAGACGCGTCACAGAAAACTTCAAATCCACCCGAACGGTCAGGGATAGTTAAGATAGGAGCAGTGGTCAACCGATGCTTCAGCTCTTCGAACGCTGCTTGCATTCTTCCGACCAGACATACGCAACATCCTTCTTCGTCAAATGAGTCAAGGGCGAGGCAATCTTCGAGAAATCCTTAATGAACTTCCGATAGTACCCAGCCAACCCCAAAAAGCTTCGAATCTCTGTGACTGTCCGAGGTATAGGCCAACCTTCTACTGCGGCAACCTTCTCAGGATCAACAGACACTCCGTCTCCAGAGACTATGTGTCCAAGAAACGCAACCTTGGTCAACCAAAATTGGCACTTACTGAACTTAGCGTACAATCGGTGCTGCCTGAGGGTATTCAAAACCATCCACAGATGCTCAGCATGTTCATCCTCATTCTTCGAGTAAACCAGGATGTCATCGATAAATACCACCACAAACTTATCTAAATACTCGAAGAAGACCTGATTCATCAGCCTCATGAAAGTAGCTGGGGCATTCGTCACTCCAAAAGGCATCACCAGAAACTCATATTGACCGTATCGAGTACGGAATGCGGTTTTAGGAACATCAGATTCCCGCACCTTCACTTGGTGATACCCACTTCACAAATCTAGCTTCGAATACACCCGGGATCCACCAAGCTGATCAAAAATATCATCGATCCGGGGAAGAGGGTACTTATCCCTCACCGTCACCTTATTCAATTCCCGATAATCAATGCACATCCTCCGAGATCCATCCTTCTTGTTCACAAGCAACACTGGCGCTCCCCACGGTGACACACTTTGGCGAATCAATCCCCTATCTGATAAATCGGTCAACTGATTGCGGAGCTCAGCTAACTCCGATGGGGCCATACGGTATGGAGCCTTCGCTATCGGTTGAGCGCCTGGAATCAGATCAATAGTAAACTCCAGGGACCTATCTGGGGGTAATCCAAAGATGTCATCTGGAAAGATGTCAAGAAATTCTTCAACAACCCTTGGTAATACGGGCTCTACTTCCATGTCCAAATACTCCACGACCGTAGCTCGAAACTTCAAGGGCTCAAGCTCGCTACTACCATCCCAAAACTCAAACTCTGGATGGTCAGGGATCCGAAAAACTACCCTCCTTAGTCTACAGTCTATGTTAGCATAGAACATCCCCAACCAATCCATTCCAAACACTGCCTCATAGTCGGGTAACTCAATCACCAAAAAGTCTGCATACAACTCTCGTCCCCCGATCTCAACATGACAGTTCCGTATCCCAGAGACACTACAAATAACCCCATTTCCGGTGTGAACATTCCAACTAGCAGCAATGGTGTCAACTACTATGGAGTGTTGCGTCACAAACTTCTTCGACAGAAAACAATGTGACGCTCCAGTGTCAAACAAGGACATAGCAGGGTAGGAGGCTACTCTAACAATACCTAAGTATCACAACAATAAAACTCAGCCAACTAGCTAAATAGAATAACTAAGGCTCAAATCTAATAGACTGCAGAGGGGCAAGATTCATACCGGTGATCACTCGACTAGCACCCTCCGAAGTCTCTACTGGGGTCATGGTGTACTGCTGCCGCCTCGGTGGAGGAACTGCCCCCTGGTTCCCTCGTCGCTGCTGGGGAGGTGGAGGGGGTCCTCTCGGTGCAGACGGTCTCGATCCTGACGGTGCCGGAAGGGCAAGCCGCTGTGGCGGTGGTGGAAGAGGTCTCTGCTATGTAGGCCGGACAGCTGCTGACGCCGGCGGCACCGGGGCATGACCCGACTGTGGGCAAAATCTGCTGATGTGTCCCGGCTCTCCACATGTATAACACCTGGCATTCGTAACTCGGCAGTCTCTCTGCACATGCCCTGGCTTCCCGCATCTGTAGCATGAAGGTCCCTTCTGTGCCGGAGGTGGAGCCCCCGGTCGCTTGAATGTCACCCGCTGAACTGGGCCAGGTGCAGTCCTTTGCTGAGCAGCTGGTCTCCCACCACTAGCTGGTGGCCTCCCCACACTCCGTAGGTGGGTCTCATGCTGTCTGGCAGCCCGCAGTACGGCCTCCTGAGTCAATAACTCCTGAGTAGACATGGCCGCCCGAAACTCTACGTCTAGTCCCTTACGGAATCGCCTGGCTCTGATGGCATCTGTCGCTACAAGCTCTGGCGTGTACTTGCTCAGCAACGAGAACTCTGCATCATACTCATCCACCGTTCTCCCATCCTGAGTCAAATGCTCAAATCTCTGCCTCAACTCGTCCTTCGCTGCCTCTGGAAGGAACTTGGCCTCAAACAACTCCCGAAAGGTCTCCCAAGTAATGTTCCCCTTCAGTCGCCTCTCCTGAGCCTCCCACCAGTCTCTAGCTTGATGGGTCAACTGGCGCCTCACCAACTCTACCCAACCGTCTCGGGGATACCGACACATCGTCAGATCATCCTCAGTATGCCGCAGCCACTCATCTACCTCGAGGCTACTCTCCCTGCCCGAGAAGTATCGCGGACGCAGTGTCCTGAACTCCTTGTAGCTCGGCAGCTTCGGCGCCACTGCCCTCTCCTCCATCTGACCCATGTGCTCTAAAATGCCCATCAGGACCTTAGCCATCAGGGCTGACTCTGAGGTCCTGTCACCCGAAGACTGCACATCACCAGCTGGGCCAATCCCACCATCAGATGTTCAGGTCCCACCGGAACTCCCGTTCCCACCTTCCATCTGCAGGCGCGAAATAGAACCAATGCATTAGTTTCTTGTACTGAAATTTTGGAGCCTTACCGGTGTTCCCTTTACGCGTATCGCAGTGGGCGCGGACCTGCATGGGCCACCACAAAACCTGTCACGCCCCGCTGCCCAAAATAGGGAGGGTCGGCGTGACAAGCCGCGGTATTAGAGTACCAAGCGCTAAAGTACACACCAAAGTCACGCAGGCCACTGCAAACGCTGAGGAAACACAGGCAGTAAAGTACAGACTGAACGATTAACAGAACAATACAGCTCCAACACAGAAAGATAGTACAAGACACTACAACACAGGCAGTAAGGTAAAATACGACGAACAGAACATCCAAGAGTCACAGAGCACCGCTACTACATGGCCAGTACCGCACAAGTCCACTGTACAACCCCAACAGCAAAAGCTCCCACAAAAGTACAACTCAACCCTACGGGGTACAAAGGGAACATGGGTACAACACTACGTTCATCACACACACACAACCCAAGACTACACCACGCGACCCACACTGACCATACACTACGGACCCTGCTGAGACGAGATGCCCTCCGGGGTCTCCACTCCCGGGCCCGCCGCCAGAGAACCAGTGCCTGGACCTGTAGGGGGGAGGACACGTCACAGCGTGCCCAGTAGGAACTCCACAACTCTACTACTCTAATCATAGTGCACAACAAGGAATCACAACAAAGGAAAAGGCATCACATTCCAGAGTTACTGTTTTTTTCTTTTTAGGTTAGTTTTCATGCATGAATTCGAAACCTCAGTAACGGGTCAGACATCGGGGACTGGACCTCACCCGGTAAGGTGGGTGGAATGCTACGACTTCCCGAGACAAGCTCTTACGAAAGAAGCCGTTCACCAACACAACCAACTCAACCACAACCGCACCAACTCCCCGCCGCTGAGGGCTCGTCAGGAGTGGTCCACAACCCAGCAGTCCATCCCCGCATGTCCACTCGTTACCTTGGTTTCCCCAACCCCTCCTAGGGCACTCACCCACTTCGAGTGGAACAAGAACACCCTAGGTTGTCTTTTAACTAATCATTAAACCTAGAGTATGAAGCATGTAAAATGAGATCCAATGCATTCTTTTCATCGGGATGTTCACAACAACTTGCGAGCTTCATAAGCCATGAACATAAACATACATTTCCAAACTTGCAACATAAAGTAGCATACCCATAGACAGCACTTAATCACTGATGAATCCACATTAGCGATATGTTCCGAAGTAAACCAAAACAATAATCTAGTCATTAGCAAACAATGCAATTTGCTGAAATTTCGTCAACAGTCACATCATCAATGATTAACAGCCATTTCCAGTGAGAATGTAACAAAACTTGCTGAATGAAAATTGTAGATATGGCAGTTTTGAGTTCACATATAAAATTTCATGGAAAACTATGGAGTATGTGATTTATGGTGAATTATTTGGTAAAGGGTGTCAAAACTGTTCTGCAGACAGATTTCTGTGTCTGTGTTCAAAGCCAAGTTTGGGCATATTCTAGCTAGAATTTCGATATAAAATTCGCAATGGACTTTGAGAAAAACTTGTTAGCTTTCCAACAAGACCAAAATCAACAGATTCCAAGATGTGTGCAGTTAGTGGTGCTCGTTTTACTGAATTGTGTACAGCTTGACAGAATTCCTGGCATGTTGCACAATTCGAATTTGTACCCCAACTTCCAGTTCGAATCAGAAAACGTGATGAACATGAAAGTTTCTCATAACTAGGAGATAAATATCATATAAAATTTTCAGAGCATTCCTAATATCCAATTAATCCCAGAACTCAGCTAAAGTTTCAGTAAATTTCAGGAATGCATCAAGATTCCTAGTTCTACAACATTCTTCCCAAAATTTCAGAGAAAACTCATACATATAAGATGATTTCCATCATTTATAATTAGAGTAGGAGAGTGAAGAGTTCCTACCTCTTTGGAGCTTCAAGAATGGTTGATGGTTTGAGTAGTAGCCCTCTCCTTCTCCTCTTCCTATTCTTCTTCTTCTTCTTTTTTCTTCTCTTCCTTTTTCTTTTCCCTTTTTTTTTCCCTAGCTATTTTCAGCCATGGGCTGAAAATAATGGCGAGAGGGGGAGAGAAAGGGACCTAGGAGAGGGGAGAGGGGTGGGGGGTTATGGTGTAGGGTGAGGGGAGAGATGGGGGGGTTAGGTGTACTTGGTATGGCAACTTAGTGCCATACTCTATTTTTCTTTTCTTTTCTTTTTTTTCTTTCTTTTTTTTTTCAAAATTAGCCATCCAAATGCTTGATTTTATTACAAGTTTGCCATTGCAAATATCTCATTTCCCTTTTTCACAATAACCCTTCACTTAAAGAAATTTGCCTTAAACCCAATCTTACAATGATACCCTCATTTGGGTATAAATGAAAAATCGAGGGGCAATTTGCAAATCTCTCCATTCCCTGGGATTGGTGTGCACATGTACGAGAAACTTGGATGAATTTAACGATTACTTAGTATTTGCACACTAGGGTTGTTACACCGATCTTGAGTTGTTAGTGGCGAATTCCTTTATAAATCAAGGCCCGACAATACCACCACCCTCATCTCCATCTCAGAAGTCTATCCTTGAGTTATTAATGGAGGATTCCACAGTAACCTAGGGCCAGGTGGATTCACCACTTCTATTTCCGCCAACAACTTCTAATTTTGAGGGTGAAGCAGTCGTGTCTCATACATCATCGACAAATTGCACCACAGAAGGTAATCCTTATGGTTTACAATTTGAAAATTTTGATATGAGTCCCCTTCCCCATGCAGGTACAATTTTTGAGACACACTGTAACAAGGAGGTCATGGAGGATGTCCATATCAACGAGGAGGGAGAGCGTGGAGCCGTGAACATCATGCCTCATTCTATTGAGCCTCATGCTCCCTTGCCTCTACCACTACCTCCACAGCTCACCCTCACTCCACCAGAGGCATCGCATCCACCAGAGCTTACTGCTCCCACTCAGGGAGATCTTTTAGACCCTATTTCTGAATCTCATATTACATTCCCCATATTTTTAGATTCAAATACTACTGACATGACATACCCTCCAAATGATCCAGACTCACATTATACGGAGATATGTCAGGGCATGTCAGCACCTGACGAGCTTGTCGCTGAACATGGACAGGAGATCATCACCTCACCACCAGGGCATAACACCACATTCTCAGGGAGTCATCGTCAACTTTTTCCACGCTTTACATTTCACTTTGACGATACACTTTGGGATACATTTATTGCGGGGAAGAATTTTTCATCACGGACGGATGCTCCTCTTCTTTCTAATGATTTAGGTGGACATCATCGAGAGAAGCTTGGGATAGCATTGCTGGAGTTCGTTGGTGTTCGTGGCACCAGAACATTGGCGGAGCCACAGAAAGAACAGGAAGAGCAGCTTCCTGCTCCGCTTCAGATCGTAGATCCACCGTTTGCTCAGGTGTATCTAAATCTAGTAGTGTAAAATTTTTTTTACCGCTCTCTAGTCTAGAATTGAATAAACTCGTCTCCTCTCGGCAGCGAGAGGAGCGTATTAGGATTTATCTCTTTTCTTTGAATAAAATTTGCCTCCATGCTGCGCCCCTCCATCCTCTTCCGAGGAGGACGAGGACAGTTCCTCTCATGCATTTTGATTTCTTTCTTTTTCTTTTTCTGATCTTCCCCCCTAGCACATTTTCACATCACCATGATCATTTCATATCGCTAGCATTGTCATGTCCAGCTTGGGGGAAGTCGATTTTTATGTGTGTTGTCGTGTGATTTCGTTGTTGTGTGCCTCTTTATATGTGTCATGCGGATGTGCTTTTCTATATTTTATTTTCTGTGTTTCTTTTTCCTTCTTTTTATTTTTCTATTTCGTTTGTGTGTGTTTTCCATGTTTTTCATTATTTTGAGTCGGTGCGTACCCCCCCATTGTCATTGCCCTCCCGTATTCACTATTATTGCATTGAGGGCAATGCAAGTCTCAGCTTGGGGGAGTCGCACTTTGTGCGTCAGTTGTGTCTTTTTCATCGTTTTGAGTCGTTTTCATCGTGTTTTTCTTTTTCTTCTCTTCCTTTTATTCGCCCTCTCCTAGAGATGACCCCATATGATGAATTGCCTCAAAACTACACACACACCTAGCATTGCTACGATTATCACTTTCACTAACCCTAGGAAGCCGAGTCCTATTGCATTTTATGCTTCGTGGGTTCACTTTACCTTTAAGTGAGTCGTGTGTCGTGACTAGCTAGTGGTGCGCTTCTACTTTGTGATTTTGATTTATATACCTGTCCTTGGTTGACCCTTAGATTATCACACTTCAATTTCGAATATGCGGTATTTGCCTCTACTGCCTGCTTCTATATGCATGTTATATATATATATATATATCTATTATACATTTGACAGCGATTTTTGAATCCTAGGGCTGACTAGGACAAGCTGACTAGGACAAAGGGGTTGATAGAAAGAGGGCCATGATTAATTGTGAGGGAATGAACGGTTGGGATTAAATTTTAAACATACTTTTGATATTTGTGGGTCCAACTTGATAGCAACATAATTAATCTTTTTTAGAATAAAGACAGCAGCAAGTTTTGGAAAGGTAAACAAAACGTTTTTTTTAAAGAAATTTTTTTTGGGAAAGAGTAAGAGACATTTTTGGGGAGAGCTTCCCAAAAATCGGGACGGGACGAGGAACGAAGCGTTTTTTGAGAGGAACGAAGCATTTTTTATAAGGAACGAGGCTGAGCTCTTTTCATTTCAAACATCATTTCATCATTTCATCTCGCATACATTGTCTTCTCGCCTGAGGTCGTTTCATCTCGCAAGCAAGCAAGAGGCATTTCATCACTTCTACGAGAAACATCATTTCATCAGTTCTGAGGGTACGCCTATTTCTGAGCTCAGGCGTGAGCTCCTTGCCATCTCATCCGCCAGCAAGCAAGATGTATCATCTCATCCGCCAGCCTCAAGATTAGCCGCTTCATCTCCCATCGCCGGTAACCCCGTTCTCCCCTTTCGAGTTGTCGCAGCAAGCAAGGTGTCATTCTGATCTTTGTCGCAGCCAGCGCTATCAAGGTTTCAAGGCTTCGATTTCAAGGTTTCAAGGTTTCGATAGCGCTATCAAGGGTTCGATTAGTCAAAACAATTGGGTAGAAGGTAAGAGTTCATTACCTCACGGAACTATCAAGTTATTTATTTATTTATTTATTTCTTCGTTTTTTTTCCATTTCTCTCTAAATTGTAGGATTTGATCCATATCTAACAAAAGCTCTATTTTTCTTTTTTATTCTGTCTGTTTATTCTGTTTGGTCTTCAGATAATCGAACAAGGGGAGGCTCAAAATTTCTAGATCTTTTACGATGTCGGGCAGAGGAGACGATGCTCGGATTTTCGTTGGTGGATTATCGTGGGATACTTCAGATCGTCAACTTGAAGATGCTTTCAGTCGATTCGGCAAGGTTGTTGAAGCTCAGGTATATCGAAATTTCTCGCATCCCTCTTATTATAATTTTGGAATATTCGACAATTTCTTATTTTTTCGTAAGATTGACGTGTTGTTGGTTGAGATTAATGGGAAATGTTTTGGTCATCAGGCTGATCCTTTACAATATCGATTGAAGGTTTTGGAAATGCTAATTAGTTCTAGAGGTTAGGGATTGTGCAATTTTTCAAGTTATTTACCTCACGGGTAGAAGGTAAGAGTTCATTACCTCACGGTAAAAGTTCATTATCTGCAAATTTTTGACCCTAAAGAGCACTTATTTTTTATTTTTGGGTTCAAAGAGAACTTATTTTAGCAGTTCACGGATCTATCAAAAATTAGCAGTTCAATGAACTCTTATCTGCTATCAAGGTTTCGATTTGTCACAGGTAACATCAAGAGCACTGTGTTAACAGTTTATTAGCAGTTCTGAGCATTTGAAACAGTTTATCATTGTGATGTTATTTTGAGATTTCTCAAGAGTGCATATAAACCCGTGACCCGTGAGCTGTTAATTTTTTAACTGCTAATTTGGGATTTCTCATTTAAATTTGTCACAGGTAAGCTCAAGAGCACTTTGTTAACAGTTTATTAGCAGTTCTTAGCATTTGAACAGTTTATCATTGTGATGTTATTTTGAGATTTCTCAAGAGTGCATATAAACCCGTGACCCATGAACTGCTAATTTGGGATTTCTCAAGGATTTCATTTGGGATTTCTCATTTGGGATTTCTCAACAGTTTATCTTAGCACGTGTTTTCTTTTTGAACTGCTAATTTTCTCAAGAGTGCATATAAACATGTGAACTGTTAATTTTTGAACTGCTAATTCTGAGTTGTCGCAGCCAGCATGGTGTCGTTTTGACTTTCATTTTGATTTTCTTTCTGCTTATAGTAGATACATTTTAATCACTATGGGTTCAGATGTGTACTAGAAATCAACTTATAGGTACGAGCATGCACAACGGTGTACTATAGGTCACTACGATTTCTCTGCTTCTTCCTCAAATGAGTATAAAACTGCTCTCCCGACTGCAATTAGGTGCATTATTTCCCCCCAAAACTATTATGCCAAGGTGAAGCAGATCTCTTTCAAACATCGCTTGATATCAACCTCTGTTTTGATTTGTTGATTGCTAATTCAGTTGAAATCATGGAATCGCACGTCCTGCGTCGTTCAGTTGACAAGGTAGGAACAGATGAAGATGCGCTAACCCGCGTGATAGTCACACATGCTGAGAATGATCTAAAAGAGATCAAGGAGCTGTATCTGCAGAGAGCCAATGTTACACTTGAAAATGCAGTTAGTCGGGAGACTTCAGGAGACTATAAAAAACTTTCTCCAAACTGACATCCAAGAACAGAAACTGGTATTGTGTATTTTTTGAACAAGCTATCATGTATTTTTGAAATGATACTGTGTATGTGATGTCATGTCTTCTATGCAGTGTCTTACATGTAAACATGGAACCATTGAAATCTGTTCATGGAAATGTTTTGCAATTTGTTTGTGACACCTATACTACATTTATGAATGAAAATTGATTTTTTCAGTTCATGGAAACTTAAATTCAGTTTATGTCTGCATTGTGCAGTGTTCAGGAAATTGTTTTTGAAATTTTTTGAATGTGAATGTGAATGTCAACATGACAGTAACCTGAAATTTTTGTGGAAATTGGAAATTTTGTGGAAATTCAATTTTGTGGAAATATAGAATGGATGCTTCATCTCTTCCTCTGATAAAAATTTTTCCTCTGTAGTGGAGGCTGCAATGGATTCTCTTTTCGGTAAGCAACAGCCACTCAAGGTTCATCAATGATTTTTAGACTTAATATGGATATTTAGACTTGCTTCTTATTATTCCTGTTAAAGATTATTACATTATTATTCCTTAACATGTGGCTTTCTGTTTGGTCTTATTCTTTAAATGTTAGAATCCATGAGATCATTTTCATTAAGTGACCATAACAAGGTTTGATTGTATCGGTGCAGCTTAGTGTAATGCGCAACATAAGCTTAGCATTGGCATAATAACAGATAAAACAGTTAAAGATTAGTATTGGCACAAAAGGTTAGAATTACAGACATGGATGATACACTTGGGGATAACAAGGTTAGAATTACAAACAGTTCACAAAATATCCATGCTTATGAGATTAGTTATGGTTGTACTAATAAAGTTATAATTTTGGCTGGCATCTTTAGTGATCACAAGCATGCCATGCTTACTGCGTGGGTTTCAACTTTTACTTTGTTCAGGGGAGAACATGATGGAAATTTGTATGGACATACATGGTCTTGATAAAAGAGAGAAAAATGAGTCATGCTGAGAAACATAAGTAAGAATTTTTTTGCGATGAATTGTATATTTGTAATGGAGTTTGAGTCTTTAATGGGTGTGCTAGCTTACGATTAGGGAAATAGTGAATATAAGTGTTATTTATATATATCTCGGATCATTTTAGAGGCAAGTGAAATCCAAAGATTACTCTATTTCCTACACTAAAAATGGTCTAGACAAAAATTAAGCCAACAAAATGAATTGCATTGTTCTGTAGGTTCTTTAGGGGGTCACGTGAACAATTGATTTGTAATTGAAGGATTCATGGGTTATGTAACTAAAATAAGGTTATCTCAATTGAATGTGGATCCCAGTATAACATAATCACAGACTATACCTTGCAGACAAAGTAAGAAATTGTCTCAACTTCTTCTTGCTTGAATATGTTTACTACCTAAAAGAGGAAAAGTTACATTTTTTACAGGGATTATACTTTTTGTTGAAATCATCAAAATTTTACATTCTCTGTGCCTTGGAGAAAACCTAGCTTTTCATCATTTCTGTCATGTTTTCTGATCAAACTATTTTGTAAATTTTGGTACAGTCACCATCTTCTTTTCAAGTTCTACGGTTGATGAAGGATATAGTTTATGTGGACAACCTGCTCGATGAAATGTCCCTTTCATGCATCACCGGAGGAATCATATATATCGACATATATATCGACATCATATATTGGCATTATACATGATTGCTAATTCTTTCGAATAATGCTATGCTCGCGAGATGTATCTCCCAATGTTCAACTTGGACAACATTGGATCATCTTTTAACTAACGCACACCCCCCAGCAGGACTACCTCCTCTCTCGATGCGCTTGAAGTCACAAGCTCACCTCAATTTACCCTGCAGTCTAAGCCTAAGTTTTGTTGCAGGCTTTTGTTCTTTTGCTCTTTTTTGAAGTTTTCAAGGATGAATGTTTAATTGTGATATATATTTGTTTAAGGATGAATGTCTAATTGTGATATATATTTGTTTAAGAATGAATGTCTAAGTTTTTAAGTTAATTGTACTGGTGTTACTTAGCTTATTCATATAATTCGTCTGAGAGATTGTCTTCACAGACACCGTATGAGGTGTTGAATTGTCTGTCATCGCTTATAACGAGGCAAACACAAGGTTACGTGTTCGATAAAAGCAACTACTTTGATGCAATGTTTGTTTATTTGAAGGAAAGTGACATCTTCTGAGTTTTTTAAATGTTTTTTTATTTGAAGGAAAGTGACATCTTCTGAGTTTTTTTATTTCAAAAGATTTTATTTTTTGAATTGGGTTTTGTTTGGTTTTGGTAGATTCTAGAGTTGGATGAACCTATTTCGCAAATGAATGTGATTCATGTTTGCACTGGGAATGTAAATGTTTGCACATTTGATTTTTTTCCCAAATTTGTGTTAATTTTTGACGTTATTGTGGTTAGCATAAATATTTTGTAATGTTCTATTTGCACGTTCCGAATCTATTTTGAGAAATTATGGGTTTAGATTATGATGTTCACGTCTCTTCACTTGATCAATGTTAGGGAACGGTTCTAAATAAATGGATCCAAGATTGTGAAGGGGATAATGAACTTTGCGGAACAAGAAATTAGCTGAAGGCGTGCCTGTGCCGAAGGCGTGCCTGTGCCGAAGGCGTGTCCGTCGCTAAATTTTTTACGCTAATTTGTTGTTCTGCGACGAAGGCGCCTGCGCCGAATTTGTGGGTGCTATTTTGTTGTTTAACGCTTATTTGCAATTCTACGCCAAAGGCGCCCGCGCCGAATTTGTGGGCGCTAAATTTTTTACGATAATTTGTTGTTCTGCATCGAATTTGTTGCAAATTCGGTACATGAATAAATTTGCTGTTCTACGCTAATTTGTTCCGCGTCAAAGGCGTTCGCGTCGAATTTGTTGTTCTGTGTCGAAAGTACCTGTGTCGAATTTGTTGTTCCGCGTTGAAAATGCACATGCCGCTAAATAGTTTTATACTATGTTGTTGTTCTTTTACATTTTGGCTCTGGAAATAATGTTTTGTGGAACAAAGATTTTGCGGGGAAAAATCTTAAATGAACCGTGCCTGCGGGCACAAGTTATGACTAGGACAAGCTGACTAGGACAAACAGGTTGATAGAAAGACGGCTTGGATTTAATCTTGAAAGATGAATGGGTGAGATGAGATTTTATGGAAAGTTACCGAGGGAAAAACATTTCTATGGAAATGAAAGTTTCTGGGGAAATAAAACTTTATAGGGAATGAAAGTTTCTTGGGAATATCAGAGTGCATGCAATAAATGCATTTGCACTTAATGCTGCAGATCGAATGATCTCTTCCTCAACGCATAATCTCTCCCTAACACGGTGCCCACCGTCTCTTCGACCCATTGGGCAAAGATGAGAATAATTTCCTGCGTCGAAGGCGCTCGCTAAATTTTTTACGCTAATTTGTTGTTCCGTATCGAAAGCGCCAGCGCCGGTATTTTTACGCTAATTTGTTGTTCCGTGTCGAATGCGCCAACGTCGAATTTGTTGTTCAGCACCAAAGACACCCGTGCCGCTAAATAGTTTTACGCTAATTTGTTGTTCCGCACAATTTTGGCTGTGGAAATAATTTTTTAGGGAACAATGATTTCGCGGGGGAAATTTTGAATGAACCGTGCCCGCGGGCATGGGTTATGACTAGTATATATATATATATATATATATATATATATATATATATATATATATATATATATATAGTACGCTTCAATTCGCATATGTCGGGACTCTACCAATAGGACTAGGATAACCCATTTAGCTTACGCTCTGATTTGCGAGAAAAATTTTCTTTTGCCCAAGTGTTTAGATTTAGATTTCTTTTTTGTTTTACTTGGTGCAAATCCCCTTGTCGTGTACCGTTCTCCCACTTGAGAGAGTACACAAATATATAGCCCAAAAATCCAAAAATCCAAAAGAAAAAAAGAGAAAAGCAAAAATAAATATGTATAGCCAAAAGCCCAAAAAAATACAAATACCCAAAACCCAAAAAATTACAGTGTGAATATTATTCCTCCACCGTGAATAAAGGGAAGGCGAGAATTTGCACCGAGTGATCTACTCCACACCTTCTCAACCTCCTTCGTTTTCGAACACACTTGTTATAAAAACTTTCTAGCGATTATCTAGGCTATAGTGTGGTGATTTTCTAGTTCCTAGCGGTCGAGTCCCCGACGCATGATACGCTTCTATTCTTATACTGTTCTCATGCATGCTTGAGCTACTATTCGCCGCTATATTCGAATTAAATCGATATTTGGGTCATTCCATGGGTATGTGTATATGGAGCTTTATTGCACAATTTAGATAGTGACACCGTCTGCTAGCTCACGACCACACTCACTCGCGCTTCACCGCGTGGGCCCACGACACTTGTATGAATTCGTATTCCTTGGTTTAATGATGTGTTTTATCGCATGCTTGCTTAGTGTGGCATGTTTGATTTTGTTGGCTCTGACGGGCGATCTAGGATTTTGTTTTCTCTTTCTGTTTCTCTCTCTATTTTTCCCTCCGAGCTCCTACTCTCACTCGTCTTCCTCGAGGATGAGGAAGGGTTCAGCTTGGGAGATTTTGATGTGCGTTTATATTTTATATATTCACGCACGTCTTATTCGTGATTTTCCGCCGTTTTCCGTTGTTACATATCCGTTCTTTTGTGTTTTTTTGTATATTTTCACTTTCTTCGTGTTTTTGTGCAAATGCAAGAGTTTCCAGCGTTGGGGACGTATAAAGAAGATATCATGAGTCTTCGAAGCAACGGGAGGAGTTACGCGTGATCCAGAGGGCCAAACGTCAAAGAATACCAAGTTTCAGCCCTCAACCGATTGGGTGGACAGAGCCACCCGATCGGTTGATGCACGCGTATCCGACCCGGACAGGAGCAGAATAGAAGAGCAGCACACCCGATCGGTTCAACGATCGGGTGAGATTGACATAGCTCTCTGTCTTTTTGAGCTTATTTCCAACCGATCGGGTGACATCTCACCCGATCGGTTCATCTGAAGCTGAAATTTCCCAAATGACGACCCGGTCACGTCAACCGCTCGGGACAGCGGCCGGTTGATGTGTCTGAAGCGCTGAAGGCCAAAATGACTAGCAGCTCACCCGATCGGTTGATACTTCAACCGATCGGGTGACCTCATTTTTCTATATATTGCCGACCTAGGTTTTCCAGAAACGTGCCCGATTGTATTTTTCTGACTTTTTGGGATTTGTGACGGCTGAGAATTTATTTTATCTTGTAAGTGTTCCGATTGTTCTGAAACTTTAGTATTGTATTAATATCATTGCTAGCATCTCTTTTCTATTACCTGATTATGATTTCAACCGTTGAATTTCGTTTAGATTGTTTTTTTGTCATGAATTGTGAGTAGTTCCCAAATCTGGGATTTTGGTGGAAACCCCTTCGTGGGTTCTCCCTAGAGCGACCATAGGAATAGGATTTCGATAGGGTTTAGGAATTTAGATGGTTACGCGGGGTGTTTCATTTTCATTGGCAGGAGAAAGACCTCCACTGACCGTCGGGCCAAGGGGGAATAAAATTGGCGTTTGACTCCCTATCCACAGCTCACGCCCCTAGCGTAGACATTGAATCCTAGCGTGTGGGAATGTCAGGATGAGATGTCGGGTGTAATCGTTGCGATCTTAGTGCTCCCGGAGTTGGTCGGTGTTAATGGACATGGGAATGCCCACCGACCGAACCCGGGTAGTCCTAGCGTATCGTCCGGGGCATCGACCAGAATATCAGGCCCATGGACCGCTAGGTATCACTCCTAGAGGCAACGTCTCACCACTAAATCCTAAAATCCGATCGCAATCATATCAGTCGGTCGTAATAGAGAGGGCACATGATAGGGTGGAAACCGAAGTCCTAGGTTTCCCTTCTATATCTTATATCCTTCGTATTTCTATTCTGTGGCAACCTACCGATCGTTTGGGATAGCTCACCCATCGGGTGAACCGGTTCCTTCTTGACAACAAGCACAACGCACGCCTCCCTGAGTTCGACCCCCAAGCCATACTACAACACCGTGCGCTTACGGTTATAAATATTTAAATCTGGTATCCCCGATCTTTATTGCATGCATTGCTAAATCTAGGGGACGTCATCACAGAACGTAGCCAGAAGCTCTCTTTACTTGCTTCATGGATTGCTAGAAGTTCTGAGTAAGTGGATGAGACGTTCGTCATGGTTTGCTTCACAGATCTCGAGGATATGGCAGTGCCGCCATAGGTAAACATGTATCCGGTCTGAGACTTCTCTGTATGAGGCTCGGACCTGTAACCTGCATCAGCATAACCAACTAAACCTGTTGTTGCCCCTTTCCTGTAGAATAGACCTAATTCTATGGACCTTTGGAGGTACCGCAGAAGATACTTAACTCCGGCCCAGTGCCGCTGTGTAGGTGCAGTACTACATCTGGCTAGTAGGTTGACTGCAAATGTATGTCAGGGCGAGTGCAATTAGCCAGGTAAAGGAGTGCACCGATAGCACTTAGATAAGGCACTTCCAAGCCTAGTACTTCCTCCCCCTCTTCCAGCGGCTGGAAAGGGTCTTTATGCACATCCAATGATCTGACGACCATTGGGGTGCTGAGGGGGTGGCAATTATCCATTTGGAACTTCTTCAGCAAGTTCGATGTATAAGTTGACTGATGTAACAGGATCCCATCGTTAAGATACTCTATTTGAAGACCTAAACAGAATTTTGACTTTCTGAGGTCTTTCATCTCGAAATTTTCTGTCAAGCTTCTAGAAATCTCAGTGATCTCTTCAGGAGATCCGATGAGGTTCAAGTCGTCCACATAGACGGCTATAATGAAAAATCATGTTGCCTTTGCTCTTATAAAGATGCAAGGGCAGACTGGGTCATTTGTAAATCCTTGTTTTGCAAGGAAGTCTCTCAGTCTGTTATACCACATCATTCCAGATTGTTTTAGACCATATAGTGATCTTTGCAGTTTCACTGAGTAGATGTCACGTTGTCTCTATTTTAGTGCTGCAGGCAAATAATAACTGTCAAGCAATCTCATATAGATGTTTCGGTCTAAATTGCCATATAGGTATGCATTCACGACGTCCATAAACTGCATATCTAAACCCTCTTGAGCTGTCAAGCCAATGAGGAATTGGAAGGTGATCGCGTCCATGACCGGGAAATATGTGGCTTCAAAATCCACCCCTGGACATTGGGTAAAACTCTGTGCTACAAGCCTTTCTTTGTAGCGAACGATCTCATTTTGTTCATTTCTTTTTCTAACAAATACACATTTATAACCAACAGGTTTTACACCTTTTGGTGTCTGGACAATAGGTCCGAAGACCTTGCGTTATGTGAGTGAATCCAACTCCACTCCTATTGCCGCTTTTCACTTTGGCCAATCATCTCTGCTTTGACATTCTGTCAGAGAGCGTGGTTCAATATCATCGTCGCAGTATGCAAGGTTGATGGCAATATTACACGCAAATGTGTCATCTATAATTGTGCTCTTTCTGTCCCAATACTCCCCAGTTCGTACATAATGTATCAAAACTTCATTTTCTCCCGGGTTTTCCTCTGTTTGAGAGTTTGGGGGAGATGTGGGAGCAGGGCTTATAGTAGCATCCTGTGGTGGTATTGTTTTACCATTGCCAAGGGTCTTACTCTTTCGAGGGACTTGGTCCTTGGATCCCGATGGTCGTCCTCTCTTTTTAAGAGGTCCAACCATCTCTGCTGCAGGCGGATTGCATCCATTTTGCGGTATGTCAATCCTAGCTGGAGTGTTAGCAGCAGGGATGTGTGATCTGACAATCTTCCGGTTGTCAGTAAATTTGTCCGACAAGAAATGGACAGTGTTTTGGATATGGAGAATCTTCAGGACCTCCTCCTCACACTGGCTTGTGGGCGGATCAAAGTGACTTAGTGTCTTTGTATTCCAAATGATACTCTCTGAAGCTTCAAGCTTCTTGGTTTGTAAGCCTAGTTTTCAAAATGATGTTTCATCAAATTCACAGTCTTCTAGATGTGCCTTAAAAACGTCTTCCGCAAGGGGTTCTAGGAATCTTATTATGGAGGGCGTGTCAAACCCAACATAAATGTTTAGACGACGTTGTGGACCCATCTTTGTCCTTTGTGGTGATGCTATAGGGACGTATACTGCACAACTAATATTCTCAAGTGTGAGACAATTGGTGGAGCTCCAAGTGCTAATTGCATAGGAGAAGATGACTGACCTCCAGACGGTCTTAATTTTATTAAGGATGAAGCATGCAATATTGCATGACCCCATGCATTCACTGGCAACTGGGATTGAAGTAATAATGGATGAGAAATCTATTACAGTCTCTTAATTAGAGATTCTGCTAACCCGTTTTGGGTGTGAACATGCGCTACAGGATGTTCGACTTCAATGCCCTGTGCTTGGCAATAGTCTAGAAAGACTTGTGATGTAAACTCCCCCGCATTGTCCAGACGAAGTTGCTTTATCTGGTAGTCAGGGAAATGGGCCCTCAACCTGATTATCTGAGCTAAAAGCTTAGACAGTGCTAAGTTACGGGTGGACAGTAGACACACATGTGACCACTTAGTAGATGCGTCTATCAGGATCATAAAGTACTTGAAAATACCACTTGATGGGTATATAGGCCCATAAATGTCTCCATGGATTCTTTCCAGAAAGCTTGGAGACTCCAAGTCCACTTTAAGTGGAGAGGGTCTCATAATTAGTTTACCCTTGTAACAGGGTGGACAAGGGAATTTACCTTTTTGAAGATTCTTCAGGTTCTTTAAATTTATACCCTTGAGCTTTTTATGATGCGGTACATCATAACAGATCCAGGGTGTCACAGTCTACTATGCCAGAGTTGGAATTCTGGTGTTTGGGGGCACTGTAGGTGCTCCATTAATAATGCTTCTGGAGAGTGAATACTTGTTTGGTAGAGTCCCGTGGGGAGTCCCTTGAAATGTTCCACAACGGTTTTTGTACCATTTGTATGATACGTTACATGCAAGTATTCCTTTTTATTATCCTCGACCGTCTCTAAGTGATACCTGTTTAAATGGATATCTATAAAGCTTAGGAGGTTTCGGATTGATTTTGGTGAGTATAACACATCTCTAATTTTGATGAGTGTGTTATTGGGGAGCAATATGTTTGCTTCCCCTGATCCTTCTATTATATCAGCTGGTCCTGAGATTGTTCTCAATGGATGAGAATGGCTACTAATGCTCGTAAAGGAGTCTATATTTTGAAGGATTGAGTGCGTTGATGCACTGTCCACTAGGCATATGGATTCCATATCTATATAGAGAAAAACATTCAAGCAATAAATAATACGAAAAGGAAAGGAGAGATACTTTCATTTATATTAAGATGCTGAATAACGAGAGTAGTTTGACATAAAACAAGATACGTTGCAGGAAAGGAAGATACATTGCTAGAAAATTGTTTATAGTCCATGACTAAAGAGTGTCGTCTCCCATGAAATCTTCTGGATTCCATGTAGTCTCTGGTAACGCTGCGCTTTCTATTAGGTTTGTCTCAGCGTGAGGCTTGAGACTTGCCTGGTAGAGGTTCTATAGGTGTTTGGGAGTGCGACAGATTCTGGACGAATGTCCAGTCATTCCGCATTTAGAGCACTTATCCTCCCAGTCTTTCTTGGGAGTACCACCTATGTTAGGCGTCCACTTTTGCTTCTTTACCGTGAACTTCTGGTTCTGGGGAGGAGCTTGAGGAGTGGCCTTTTTCTGCTGCTTCTGTTCTTTCCATTTCTTGAACTTAGCCTTCTTATCCATCTTCTTCTTCTGGGAAGACTGGAAATGCGCCTCTGCAGGAGGTGGAGGTGGAGCGGAGCCAGGAGGGCGCATGTTGTGAGTGGCAACCAATAAATCTCTATTTTGTTTAGCCATTAGGAGGCATGCGAGCAGATTAGAGTACTTAGTGAACTTCCTCTCACGGTACTGTTGCATGAGGATCATGTCCTTCTCGTGAAAAGACGTGAATGTCTTCTCTAGCAACATTTTCTCAGTCACATTCTCACGACACAACTTCAGGCGTGAGGTGATTCGAAATAGTGCTGAGTTGTACTCTGCTACAAATTTGTAATTCTGTAGGCGGAGGTGAGTCCACTCGTACTACGCACGAGGGAGTATGACATCCCTTTGATGTATGTACCTCTCCTCAAGTGCGTCCCACAGTTCATAAGGATCCTCTACATTAAGATACTCGTCCTTCAGGGTCGAGTCTAAGTGTTTCCTGATATAAATAATGGCTTTCATCTTAAGTATATCGGAAACTTCTTCTGCATTAGGGGCTTCTTTAGAAGCATCCTTTTCAGCTGCGGCAGCACTTGTTGTTGCCTTTTCAGTGGGTGTTAGACTGAAACCATAAGAACACAGGTGGAACTTCAGGTCCAACTGCCAACTCAAGTAGTTCGACCCATCGGCCTGCAGGACCGAAAAATCGACATTTGCAAGTCTGGTCATTTAAAAAATCTAGTAACATAAACAAAAGATAGCATGAGTTATTTAACTATTTAAAGTAAACATCCACGCTTGCAATCTTGCAACATTTTAAATAGCATGAATTATTTAAAAATAAACATCCACGCATGCATTTTTATCAACATTTAAATAGCATGAATTATTTAAAAATAAACATCCACGCATGCATTTTCATTTTAACATAAAATAGCATGAGTTATTTAACTATTTAAAGTAAACATCCTTGCATTTAATGTATAGGCAATGAAAATAAATTAGAGCTGTGGGGATCAGCCAGCCGACACTAACAGAAAAAGAAAGTCCAAAATTACATCCCATTAATCAAAAAGTGCGTAAAAATAAAGATAACTCGGAAACTTCTGAGAGAAGCCCCTTTTTCTTTAAGCTAGCGCCTTCAACTCTTTGGGTTGGTCCTTCAGCTTCAATTTACATATATAACCTCACTTACAAATTTCTCTCAAAAAAGAAAAATTGCAGAAAAGTAAAAGTGTCGAAAACCTGGCTGATCCTTAAAATCATAGTCTAATAGCACATCCACGCAGATTTTATATAAAATATACAATGACGCAGAGAATTATATCACATGCATATAAAGATTAATAAATAATCTAAAAAAGAAAGTGACGTGCTAAAAATGATTTTGAAAACTTTTTAATCCTGATCCATTTTATTTATTTTTATCTTTCCGCTTAACCTTATCACAGAATTAAAATTTATTTAATTATTGGGCTTTTGAGGCCAAAATAAAAAAAGAAAAATTATGTGTAAGTGGGCTAATTTTCAGGCTTTTTGGGACATGAAAACAACCCAATAGTGTTAATTGGGCCTCCTCTAAAAAAATTTGGCCCGTTAAGGGCTAGGGTTTTGAAAAAACCCTAGGGGGCCCACGGCGGCTGCCGCGATGTCTGGCCGCGCCAAGGGGGCGCGGCTACCGTGGCGGCCTGCCGTGCCTGCGGGGCGCGACGAGGCCGCACCCTTGCCGCGCCTGCAGGGCGCAGCCGTTGTGCCCTATGGACGCGGCCGGCCATGCCCTTTTAGGCATGGCTTGGCCGTGCACGAGGGCACGGCCATGGACCGTATTAAAAAAATTTGATTGTTAAGACAAAAAGTCGATTTTTACTGTTTTTAGACATTCAGATCTAAATAAAAATTCGATTTTTACTGTGTTTTAAAACTATTTGATCTTAAAACATGCAGATCTACTGGAAAAGCAAGTTTAGATCTAAATTTTTTTTGAGGATTTACCTCTAGATTCGACAAGGGAATCTAGACGACGGTTGATGAAGGATGCTCTTTTCGCTCCCTGTTGAGAAGAATACGATCTTCTTAAAACTAAGCATTTGATGGATCTCCTTCCTTGAGCGTCATCGCCTTTTCCTACGAGCGTGATCGTGCTGATAACGTGTTGTGAAGGGAAAAGTAAAGTAATAGGTGTAAGGGGTTAAGAGCCCCTACCCTAATATATATAGCTTTCAATGTGGGTCGTATACCCAATGGGCCTCATGGGCCTATTCATAACACTTTTATAATTAAAACTGTTGTAAACTTGGCGGCTATGGAGACCATAGCCCTGTATTTATAGTGGTAGGGTTACATAATGGGTGGATACCCACTAACGGGTAGGCCCACCAAGAAGCCCGTTTATAACACTTCCCCTTATCCATCCATTGTTGTAAGCCATGGTGAACACTTCAGGGTTCATGAAGCTTGTTTGATCGTGGGGTTGGAGATACTTCTGGATCTCTAAGTTTAAGAGTGCTTGCCTCATTAAAACCTTTGCCAAGGAAAACCCAGTGGGAAAAACCTGTGGCTAAGGGAAAAGAGTACAAGTCTCTGTAACTTCCCCTGATCGATGGATAACATCAGTGGTGGATACTTCTGGATCCTGAGTTAATGTGGCTGCCTCGTTAAAACCTTTGACTGTGGAAAACCCAGTGGGAAAAACCAACAGTCAAGGAAAAAGAGTACAGCACTACGTTAACTCCCCCTGATAAGTTCAAGCTTCAGGCTTGTACATCTCTCAGCTGTCTCATCCCAATTCCTAGTACAAGTTTTCTAAAGGTACTGCGAGGCAAAGCTTTAGTGAATAGGTCAGCCAGGTTGTTGCAGGACTGGATCTGCTGGATGTCGATCTGGTTGTCCACTTGCTGTTCATGCGTCCAGAAGAGCTTGGGGGAAATGTGCTTCGTCCTGTCACCTTTGATGTAGCCACCTCGTAGTTGAGCGATGCAGGCAGCATTGTCTTCGTACATGGTGGTAGGCCCAAGATCTCCCGTCTTCAGGCCGGTGGTCTTGAGGATGTGGTTGATGACTGATCGAAGCCAGAAGCATTCTCTGCTAGCTTCGTGGATTGCGATGAGCTCGGAGTGGTTGGACGAGGTCGCTGTGGATGTCTGCTTCACGGATCTCCATGAGATGGCCGTCCCACCGTATGTGAATACGAAACCGGTCTGGGACTTTGCGGTATGTGGGTCGGACCTGTATCCCGCATCTGCGTAACCGACCAGGTCGGCGGATACACCTTTCTTGAAGTATAGTCCCATGTCTACAGACCCTTGGAGGTAGCGCAGAAGTTGTTTCACTCCGTTCCAGTGGCGCTTTGAGGGCGCTGAACTGTATCTGGCTAGTAGATTTACTGCGAACGCTATATCGGGACGCGTGCAGTTTGCCAGGTATAGGAGTGCTCCAATTGCACTTAAGTAGGGTACTTCAGGACCCAGTGTTTCCTCCCCCTCTTCCAGCGGTCGGAAGGGGTCTGTTTCAACATCCAATGATCTGACGACCATTGGTGTGCTAAGCGGATGACATTTGTCCATAAGAAAGTTCTTCAGCACTTTCTTTGTATATGTCGATTGGTGTAACAGGATTCCTCCGCTTAAATGTTCAATTTGTAGTCCTAGGCAAAACTTCGTTTTGCCGAGGTCTTTCATCTCAAAAGTCTGTGTGAGACTTTTGGATATCTCATCTATCTCTGCAGGAGATCCGATGATGTTCAAGTCGTCTACGTAGACGGCGATAATTACGAATCCTGTTCCCTTTGCTCGTATGAAGATGCAAGGGCAGACTTCATTTGTTGTGAATCCTTGTTGCACTAGGAATTCACTCAGCCTGTTGTACCACATTCTACCTGACTGTTTGAGACCATACAGTGATCTCTGGAGTTTGACGGAATAGACGTCCCGAGGTCTTTCTGTCATTTTTGTCGGTAGTTTGTATCCGTCTGGGATTTTCATGTAGATGTCCTTATCTATATTTCCGTATAGGTATGCAGTCACAACGTCCATGAGCTGCATATCCAGACCTTCCTTCGTGGATAGGCCTATGATGAAACGGAAGGTGATCGCGTCCATGACCGGGGAATAGGTATCGTCATAGTCTATTCCTGGTCGTTGGGAAAAACCTTGTGCAACAAGGCGCGCTTTATAGCGCACGATCTCATTATTCTCGTTTCTTTTCCTCACAAATACCCATTTATATCCCACAGGTTTAACACCTTTTGGTGTTAGGACTACAGGTCCAAAGACTTGGCGCTTCGAGAGTGAGTCCAGCTCTACTCCTATTGCCTCGTTCCACTTTGGCCAATCCTCTCTGCGTTTACATTCTGCTAGAGAGCGTGGATCGGTCTCATCGTCGTATTCAGTGACGTGAGTGGCAATAATGAGCGCGAAGTTATCATCGATGATTGTGCTTTTTCTGTCCAGTACCTCCCCGGTACGTACATAGTTTAATGAAATTTCTCCTATATTTTCCTCTTCAGGGGTTGTTAGGAGTGGAGAGGTAGCTGGGCTGAGCTCAGCATCCTGTGGTGGTATCGTTATTGTTGCTCCAGGATTTTTCCTCTTTCGAGGATTCTTATCTTTGGAGCCTGGGGGTCGTCCTCTTTTTTGTTGAGGTACGGCCGTTTCTGCTGCAGGTGGATTGCATCCATCTTTGGGTATGTCAATCCTAGCTGGCGTATTTGCAGCAGGGACGTGTGATCTGACAATCTTCTGGTTGTCAGTGAATTTATCCGGTAAAATGTGAACTGTGTTCTGAATTTGAAGGATCTTCAGGATCTCTTCTTCACATTGATTTGTGCGCGGATCAAAATGGGATAAGGTCTTTGTGTCCCATGTAATGGTCTTTGAAGCTTCTGGCTTCTGTGTGTTAATGCCTAGTTTTGGAAAAATGCTTTCATCAAACTCACAATCTGCTAGACGCGCTTTAAAGGCGTCCCCTGTAAGGGGTTCGAGGTATCTAATGATCGATGGTGAGTCGAAACCAATATAGATACCAAGACGCCGTTGAGGACCCATCTTGGTCCTCTGTGGTGGTGCTATGGGGACATAGACAGCACATCCGAATATCCTCAAGTGAGAGATATCGGGCGGGTTCCCATATGCAAGTTGCATCGGAGAATAAGATTGACTACCTGACGGTCGTAATCTTATCAGCGATGCAGCGTGCAGTATGGCATGTCCCCATGCACATACCGGCAACTGGCATTGCATTAACAATGGTCTAGCGATCCATTGTAGTCTCTTTATGAGAGATTCGGCCAACCCGTTCTGGGTGTGAACATGAGCTACAGGATGTTCAACTTCTATGCCGGTTGCTTGGCAGTAGTCTAGGAAGACTTGTGAGGTGAATTCCCCAGCATTGTCCAGACGCAATTTCTTGATCTGGTTGTCTGGGAAATGTGCCCGTAATTTTATAATTTGTGCAAGTAGCTTTGCAAAGGCTACGTTGCGGGTGGACAAGAGGCACACATATGACCATTTTGAAGATGCGTCGATTAGTACCATGTAGTACCTGAATGGTCCACTTGCGGGGTGAATAGGCCCGCAAATGTCACCATGTATTCTCTCTAGGAAGCTTGGAGACTCAGAGTCCACCTTCAGGGTGGATGGTCTCGTAATCAATTTCCCTTTGTAACAAGGGGGACAAGGATTTGCACCCTTCCGAAGTAGCGTCAGGCTTTTCGGATTAATTCCACGGGATTGGGATATGATGCGACGCATCATATTCCTTCCAGGGTGTCCTAGTCTATCGTGCCAGAGTTTGAATTCTGGTTGATTTTGGCACTTCTGGTGCTCCAAAGTGTTTGCTTCCATTGCTCTGATCCTTGTGTGGTAGAGACCCGACGGGAGTCCCTCGAAACGTTCGACGGTGTTTTTAGCACCGTTTTTATGGAACGTTACATCAAGGTATTCACTGTTTCCTTTGCTCACCGTTTCTAGGTGGTATCCGTTTAAGCGGATATCTTTAAAGCTCAACAGGTTCCTATGTGAGCTAGGGGAGAGAAGGGCATCTTTTATGAGTAGTTTTGTACTATTGGGGAGCATAAAATGTGCTTCCCCTGATCCTTCAATGATACTTGATGGACCGGAAATCGTATTTACGGTGCCATCGTATTTATTAATGCTTTGAAAAAAGCAGATGTCTTGGAGGATCGTGTGCGTAGAGGCACTGTCCACTAGGCATTTATAGTCCATCTATTTTAAAGAAAAGTCGCAGTATAAGGAAAAAACACAAAGGGTAAAAATCCGATTTTTAGTGGAAAAAACCCAATTTTTTCTTCCAAAAATACGTTTTTTAATTGAAAGAGGGTGATTTTTAGCGATAAAAACGGTGTTTTTAATCGATTGAGCCAAAAAGAATTAAATCACCACATATGCGCATATACAAAATTTAGATCTAGAGAGAAAGTTACCTCTAGATCCTACCCGCCGGATCTAGCGACGTTCGGTGAAGGAAGCCCGTTCGCGTCGCGTCCGTCCGTCGCGTCCGTCCGTCGGCAGGGGTTCGGCTTAGCTTTGAGCGTGCTGATAACGTGTTGTAAACTTGGCGGCTATGGAGACCATAGCCCTGTATTTATAGTGGTAGGGTTACATAATGGGTGGATACCCACTAACGGGTAGGCCCACCAAGAAGCCCGTTTATAACAAAAACTACATTTTTTGGCTTCATAACAACTTCTCAAAGCTCTACTTTTCAAATAACTTTGCATTCAGATAAACAAAAAAAATTATACTCTTCCTAAACTCGCATTTCTCGCACCCTCAAGAATCCAAAACCAACGTTCTACTAACCAAACCGGCCCCCAAGCGTGTCCATGTCACTTAGTTTTCTTTCCAATTAGCAGGAGCTCACTCCATCCCTCTCTCCTTCAATCTCGTTGGAGTCGAGTCAAGGAATAATTTTTTTTACCTTCGCCAAATATCATTACCATTTCCTTTTTTCTCCCATGAAACAACTTGCTCATATGATAACATAAGTGATATGATCCCAAATTTAAAAGTTCATTGGTGTCCAGATCATATTCATTTTGTGGCATTGGTTTATTTTCATTTTTTTGATTTTATTTCATGTTCAAATAGCAATCTAAATGGGTCGTCGCATTGTTTACCTTAAAGTGAAGTTGGGGTCAGTTTTGCTAAACTAGCACAATTATCTTCAAATGGTTGATGTTGAATTTTTAGGTTAAAATTATTTGTAAGGGAAGAGATGGTATTGAGAGAAATAGTGATGATGATGAGAAGATAAAGATGTTCTTAAAGTTGATTTCAACTGCTACAAGAGACTAGTTGAAATCGTATATGGGCAAAGGTTGACACTATCTACAATTGCGGCGGTTATCAATGTTATTAATATTTGCCATGAGCAAATATTGACACAACAACAAACGCACTGATCAGTTAAAGAAACAATGAAAAAACAACTTATATCAAGAACATGTAGCAATTTTCAAGCTGGAGTTGCTTCGCGCACTCACAGTTATACTCGTGCGCAAAACCTCTTATTTACAAGTTTGTAATTTACTCCCGTGCACATACCACTTATTTACAAGTTTGCCACTCAAATTTACTCATAGCACACAACCATTCAAAAATTCCAAAAATGACCAGTTGTGCACGGTGAGTAAGACGACCGAGCGCCGACGGGCGACAATGCTGCCCCCTTTGTCGACCTCCATAACCCTGCCCTCCTATGGCACCCCCTACATCGACCTCCCCAGCCCCTTCGTCACCCCCTCCTACGACAACCCAGCTCTGCCCCCTCCGCTGACTCTTCCACCGACCTCCCCAGCCACTCTGTCGCACCCTCCACCGATAACCCAGCCCCACCCCCTTCACCAATCCTCTTCATCTTTCCCAGCCCCTTCCACCGAATCCATCCCTGTCCCCTTCATCGACCCTCTTCCACTTCCCCAGCCCCAGCCCCTCCCCATCCTCCGCCCATGCCTCTGACCTCCCCAGCCACTCCATAGCCCCCTCCTTCAACAACCATACCCCTTCCCCTCCCCTGTCTCCGCCCCCTCTCCCTCTTTCCTCCATCCATTCCAAACCCTAAAACCCATCGACATGGGACGACGACGGCACGTGGCGGGTGAAGAAGAGGGTGTCATGCCCCCGCTTCCCATTATACTTGGGAGCGAGGACGTGAGCGGGTCCGCATGGACTAAAGTGGTGAAGCTTAATCCCAATAAGCTTCTGTGAATAACAACCAATGCAGATCCTTGCATGCAATCAAAACAACAGAGATAATAATAATAGCCAACATCCAGAAAGGAAAGTACACAAAGAAAGTAAGGCCCCAAGCATGTCCAACAAACAGAGTCTATAAAAGTGGGTACACACCCAACAGAATAACAGAAATAAACTCTAAGCAGCAAAAGAAGAAACTCGGTGGCTAGTCCTCTGTGGGGAGAACCTCTGGGTTGACATACTCCTGGTCCAACGGATCACTCTGATCTAGCAGCTCGTCCTCCTAGTACTCTGTCTCAAGACCTGACATACATTCAAACAATATAGAATGTATGTCAGCAAGGGTCCTGGCAAGTTATGGTTAAAAGGGGACCCTTGGCAAGATATGCAAAAGATTATATATGGCAGTTATAGCAGTTATAAGATTTACACTAGCATGGCAATTCAATTATGCAAAGGAAACATGTTAGTTCAATAAAGTAACATCAGTTCTTTAAGTTAATATCCTTTTTCAAGTTGTTTAATTGTATGTGCAAGTCCGTGACTAAGGCTCCCGTCGTTAGACGGCTAGTAAGTGAATCCACCTTCAAGTGCCCCCAAAGACGACCCTTTTACTACCGGCTAGTACCCGGGAACCCAACCCTACCCACGTGTACTTTCTGGACCACGAGCCAGAATGCAAAACCGCCATATACTGGAACACGAGTCAGACTAGTCACATGTGACCATACTGGAACACGAGCCAGACTAGTCACATGTGACCGACAAGAGTAGCCAACTATGAGCCAATGGCATGTAACATTTATGAGCCAACGGCATGTAACATCTATGAGCCAACGACATGCAATATTTATGAGTTAGCCAAACCGGCTATCATGTTCTATGTTATTCAGGTTGTTCGTTTCATTGTCTGTACAGTTCATGTCGTAACAAGTATGTTCATTTTTCTTAATGGTGTCCACACACACGTACACGGGTTCAAGTTTAGCATTTCACAAAGTACGTTTAAGGGTTTTAGTGTCACATGGTATTTTTGGTGTACAAGATATCATGATTCAGTGTAAAGCGTCTAAATGAGTATATTTAAAAACATGTAATAATTTGCACACTTGCCTGTTTCCGGTGATTTTGGTGTCGACGGGTTCGTACAGGAGGCGTGGACGTTTTCTGCGTCATTCGGTTCAGTTATTAGATTTAGACGAAAATATCTTATTACATAATACACTGTTTAATGTAGGTGATATATATATAAATACTGTTGATATACTAATAGGTTATATAAACTAGAGAAACATGATGACTTGTAGTTGTAACTTACAGTATTACAATAAGTTATAATATATGGTGTAATACCACACACCATATTATACTACTGTTCATAATACATCTTTAAACTTTGAACAAGCACTGCCATAACTTACAATATATATGTATTATATAGGGCTTCGAACATGACACTGTTTACATAATAAAACTCACACAGTTAAGTATAAAACTATTCTAACTAACAACTAACCCTAACTATTATTATTCAAACTGCAAACAAGCATGCGTGATACACTAATAGGATTGAATAAAGTTTTTATAAAAACTAACACTAACTAACTAACCCCTAACAATAATATTTCTATACCCTAACAATAATATAAAACTACAGTAACTCACCTCTAAAAGCTTTCACGTGTCTCCTCCTTGGTTTGGTTGCAGGTGGAGGCGTGACGGCGGTAGCTCCTTCAGGCGACGGCAGTAGTCAGACGTCGGTGGAGGCCGAGCGCCGGAGATAGAGTTTGAGGGGGGTGGTCGACGGGAAGATGTGTTTGGTGGGGCTAGTGCATGCAGGCGGAGAGAGGCTGTCGAAGGGCGACTTCTGCAGGCAGTGTGGCGTAGGAAAGGGGTGATTGGGTTGGTGGTCGGAGAGGTGACAAGGTAGAGGGGAGGTCTGATGTGGGTGCTGGGTGTTCAGAAAGGAGGCGGGGCTTTGCAGGCAGTGCAGGGAGGGCTACGGGTGCTGGGATGCGACTGTGATCGAAGAGTCTGGGCAGTGAGGGATTGCCTGCAGGCTTGGGTGATTGGAGGAGGGCTGCACGCGGTGGCAGGGCGTCGAAGAAGGGGGTGCAAGGAGGTCGGACGTGGGGTTTGTGGGAGATGGAGGACGGCAGGAGGGGTTCTTGGGGCGGTTGCTGGCGGCGTGCGGAGAGGGTAGGGTTTCGGGTCTGATGAAATGGAGAAGAGAGAAAGAAGAACAAAAGCTGCCTAGGGTTTTCTTTAGTGGTGGTAGGAGCTCGGGTTGATGTACAGGCTAGGGTTTATGTAGGGAGATGGGTTTATAGAGAGGGTGGTTGGGGTTTTGTAGGGGTGCGGCTTTAGAGAATGGTGTGGCCTGGGTTTGTACGAAGGCTGTAGGTTTATTGGCTTAGGGGTTTTGGGTTTAGAAAAGAAAAATAGGAGTAGGGAGAGAGAACCGTGTTTGTTGCGTGAGCTGTCTATGGTGATTAGGGTTACAGAAAATTAGAAAAGGATTTGAAGAAAAAAAATAAGAAATAATAAAAAAGGAAATTGTTTTAATAGGAATTGATTTGTTTTAATTAGGGTTGATTAGGGAAAATTAATAGTAAAAGTTAATTAGAAAAGTTTTTGAAATTTAAAAAGATTTGCTTTAAATAATATAGATTAGTGAATTAAGGCTAACATAAATTAGGAAGGTTTAGGTTTAGGTTTAGAAAGTTTTTGAAATATAAGAAGATTTGTTTTAAATAATATTAATTAGGGAAATTAAGAGCAAAAGATAATAAGGGAAGTTTGAATTTTAAATATTAATAGAGAAATTAAAGCTAAACTAATATGGAAGGTTTTGAGTCATACTAATAATTAGGGGGATTAATGGATTTAATGAGAGAAAATATTACTAATTTAGTCTAGCCTTTATTTGGGTTTAAAAGAGAGAGTTTTGAAAAGTGTTTGAATTTTGAATGTTAAACATTTGAATTTGAAAACATTTGAATTTGAAATCTTAAAAATAATAATAACAAGATTTAAATAGACTAATTTAATGTGAGTATATTAATGAGGTTAACACATCAGTGTACTAATGAAGACATACATAAATAGAACTCAATCCCAGTTTATCCGAAAATGCAGGTCGTTACAGAGGGTAAAAGAGAATAAAATTTGAATGGCAAACCTGTGAATAGTGGTTGTGCACATGAGTAAAACGGTGGGTGCACGAAGAAACTGCCTTTTCAAGCTGTTTCAAGAAAGAAGACATTCAGATATTGAATTCTACTTTGCAGAGGAGATAATGAAGACCTCACTTGCAGAAGTGTTTTTAAGGCTAATGGCATGTCAAGCATTATAATTAGATCCATGTGTGTGTATTGGTATGACATCGGCCCAACGGAGTGAGAGAATCAATGCTTTCTTTGATAACTATATGACCTCAAAAACTAAGCTAGTTGAATTCATGAGGCAATACAAAAATGTTGTGGCTAATGGTTAGGTTCCAAGAATGGATAAAGATTTCAAGACATTGGATTCAAGGCCTATAATAATTTTGAATTGAACATTGAAGCCTAAGTTGGCAAGTGCTACACAAGCAAAATTTTTGATATTTTCCGAAAAGAGTTCAAGGATCACTACAGGAAAAATGGAGGTTTACTGACGGCTTTTGCCGTCAGTAAAAGTCAGATCACCGTCATTAAAAAGCTTCGTTGACGGCAGACACGCGTCAGGCCATCTACCAACGGATTTAAGTAAGCAATACATTTACTGATAGCAACTGTCAGTAATAGTCGCTGACAACGTATAAACTGTCCGGTATAGTATAACTATTACTGACGGAACCGTCAGCAATAACCTATACCTTTGCTGACGGAGCCGTCAGAAATAATTAATTTATTTGACAAAAATAAGTATTACAGATGAAATCGTCACCAAAAACCAATACCTTTGCTGAGGTGACGTCAGAAATAAATAATTTATTTGAAAAAAATTATTATTATGGATGGAACTGTCAGCAAAAACATATACCTTCACTGACAGTGCTGCCAGAAATAATTAATTTATTTGAAATAATAATAATTATTACTAATGAAACCGTCAGCAAAATCCCCATTAAATTATTAAGTATAGCTGACGGATCTGTGAGTGAATTATTCGGTATTACTAACGAATCGCCAGAAATGAATAAACATTTAAAAAAATAAAAAATTGTATATTGACGGTAACGTCAATGAAATTGAGAATTAAAAATATTTTAATTCAAAAGAAATTAATATTTTTTAAAATTAAAAATTCATAATTTGTTTATTTTTAAAAACTTCTAAATACCAAAGGAAAGTCACCAAATTAATGAGGCTCAGATCTGCCCATTGTAATCACTTGACAAAACATGGCTGCAAGATGGTTGCCTACCCATCTATGTCTGTGTCTGTTTGTAATCCGTGTGTGTTTTTTTTGTCTTTGTCTGTGTGTGTTTGTGTCTGTGTGTAGTCTGACGTGTGTGCGCAGTATTTGTGTTCTCTCTCTCTCTCTGGATGTGGGTGTGGGTGTGGGTGTGGGTGTGGGTGTGGGTAGTCTATGTGTAGTCTGTGTTTATAGTCTGTGGGTGGGTGGGTAGTCTGTATGTGAAATTAGTGTGTGTTTGTGTCTGTGTCTGTGTGTGTAGTTTGTGTGTGCCTGTGTGTGTGCCTGTGTGTGTGTGTGTGTGCGCGCGCGCGCGCGCGCATGCGTGCGTGTGTGCTGCATGCATGCGTGCGTGTGTGTATTCTATGTTTGTGTAGTGTGTATATGTGTAGTCTCTCTGTGTGTGGTCTGATATATGTGTGTAGTTTGTGTATATCTTTGTCTTTGTCTGTTTCTGTGTGTAATCTGATGCGCGAGTGCTGTGTTTGTGTAGTTTGTATGTGTAGTCTCTCTTTCTGTATATGTGGGTGTGGGTGTGGGTAGTCTCTCTCTCTCTCTCTCTCTCTCTCTCTCTCTCTCTCTTTGTGTGTGAGTGTCGTTTGTATGTGTAGTCTGTATTTGTAGTTTCTCTGTGTGGGTGTGGGTAGTCTATGTGTAGTCTGTGTGTGTAGTCTGTGTTTGTAGTACGTCTGTATTTGCTGGCCATCCAACCTCACCACGCCATGTTTCTAAAAAATAAGATGTAAACTGTCTTGGCAGATCATCATCCTCATCGTAACTATAGAGACACACACACAACAATTTGTAATAAATTTTTTTTAGAAACTACAAAATATGTGTGTCTGTTTGTGTGTGTAGTCTTGTATGTTATCTATGTCTGTGTGTGGCCAACAATATCCAATAGCAGAGTAACAATGATAATACCATCATTTGATCTTTTTAAAGAGGGTCAATAGAGGAAAAAGTACACAACAGCCTACTTACACACACAGACTACACACAGACAAACATCAGACTACACACAGACACGGACATTAGACTACACACATTGACAGACAGACAGACACACACACACACACACACACACACACACACACACACACACACACACACACACACACACACACAGAGAGAGAGAGAGAGAGAGAGAGAGAGAGAGAGAGAGAGAGAGAGAGAGAGAGAGAACACACATCAGATCACACACACACACACACAGACTATACATACACACTACACAAAGACAGAATACACACCCCCCACATCAGACTACACACACAGACATTTATTATATAAAACACAACTTTTTTGAATTCTAGGGCTGATTAGGATAAGCTAGCTAGGACAAATATGTTGATAGAAAGACGGCTCAAATTTAATCTTGATGAGTGAATGGTTTAGATGATATCATGTGAAAAAGTTTTGGGGGAACTTTTGGAGGGGGAACTAAATTTTTAGTGCAACATTATTGATATTCGTTTAAATTTAAGGCATAAAAAGTTGTGCTCTGCCTTTGAAACTTGGGCCATCCACTTTCAAAATTTTAATGGAAAGAATTTAATGCACAAAGATTTTCACAGCGATTACAATATCATCAAAATTTCCCTCATAACAGTAGGTGCCATCAACCATTACAGTCAAAAACAAATTTAATCTCCAAATCACCGCCTAATTTGTCCACTTCAGACAAAATTTCTGTTACAAACAAGTGCATATAAAAAAGTCTCCGCACCCTCGCTTTCATTAGCTGTAAAATTCTGAAATATTTTTACGCTAATTTGTTGTTTCTCGCCGAAGGCGCCCGCTAATTTTTTATGCTAATTTGTTGTTTTGCATCGAAGGCGACCATGTCGAATTTGTTGTTCTGCACCGAAGGCGCCTGTGCCGCTAAATATTTTGGCTGAGAAAATAATTTTTTGGAGAACAAAGATTTTTAGGGAATATCTTAAATGAACGGCGCCCGCGCCGAAGCTAAATTTTTGTTCGTTTAAAATTTAGAGGGGGAAATGATTCTTGGGGAGAACAAATATTTTGAGGGGATATCTTAAATGAACCGATGCTGAAGGCCACTAATTTTTTTTGTGCCAGATTTGTTGTTACGCGCTGGAGGCGCTCCGCTAAATTTTTTACGCTAATTTGTTGTTCCGCACCTTAGGCACCCACGCCGAATTTGTTGTTCCGTGTCGAAGGCACCTGCGCCGAATTTGTTGTTCCGTGTCGAAGGCGCCCAAGCCCAAGGTGCCCGTACCGCTAAATATTTTTACGCTAATTTGTTATTCTTTTAAATGTTAGCTGTGTAAATAACTTTTTG